>CAUYUJ010017652.1:127200-134286 GCA_963575745.1 Prorocentrum cordatum | reverse complement strand
CAACTCACTACGACTACGACTACTACTACTACTACTACTACTACTACTACTACTACTACTACTACTACTACTACTACTACTACTACTACTACTACTACTACTACCCTACTACTACGTCGATTGCTTTTGCTACAATTTCTTCGACTACTACGTATAATGTACTACCACAAATGAAAATAGAAATTCGACTAAGACTACGACTACGACCACTCCTACCGCGACTACGACTACGACGTAACTGCATCTGCTGCTGCTGCTGCTGCTGCTGCTGCTGCTAGGGTAGACTGGGAGAAGACGGCGGTGGAGGAAACTAAGATACGGCGGGAGACTAGGTCAAGGCGGCGGGAGACTAAGACAAGAAAACGGGGAGACTAGGACAAGACGGCGGTGGAGGAGGAGGAGGAGGGTTGTCTCAAAAGATGGACGGCCAATAGAGATCAGAGGACGAAACTGAGCAGTTCCTAATCCCTGCGATTGTGCCGACAGCGAAGGCGGACTCCTGGAAAGCTGTGGGTTGCGCCCCAGCGGCAACAAACCTCACCAAACAAGAATGATAAGCGCCACGTTTGTTCACCGGGCTCGCAGCATGAGGAGAAGGCATAGGAAGATTACATGGCAGCGGATCACAAGCGGGACCAGGAGAACAGCGAGGAGGACTACGAGAAGGAAAAAAATGCAAGGACAAGAAGGAATAGGACGAAGATGACGAGCACGAGGAAAGGGAGGACAACGAGAACGACGAAAAAGGGTAGGAGGAGAGCAGCGTGGGAGACGACGACAACTTAGATGACGGGGAAAGCGGGGGAGAGCGAGAAAGAGGGCGACGACAAGAAGAAAAGGGAAGACAAGGACGACGGGGAGGAGGACTAAGAAGACACCGTGGAAGACGACGAAGAGGAGAATGGCAAGGAGGACGAGATGGAGAACAAGGACGATGAGGACGACAAAAAAAAGATGCGGCGGAGCACGAGGAGGACGTGGAAAAGGTTCGATTTCTTTGGATGTTTTAGAAATACCTTCGGGGGCGCATGTTCTGACTTCCTGTCGCTCTTTCGGGTTCTTGGGACGTTCTTGGAGGCCTCAACCAACGAACCCCAGTGCAATGTGAACCCCCGCAGTTACAGAAAACGACTGCTTCGCAGATGCGCCATAGGCTGCGCCAGACCCCCCCCGCCACGCCCCGCCCCCCACCGAGTTGCTTAGGGGAGCAGAAAAATGGCATAAACTTACAAACTCCGAGGTCCGCGCGGATTTCTCGGATCGGCGCTGGGGCCCCCCAGCGGCGCCTCCGGCGCCGCCCCTGGCGCGCTCCGCGCGCCAGGGAGGGGGATCCAGCGCCGATCCGAGAAATCCACGCGGACCTCCGAGTCTTTATGCTTCTGTCACTTCTTGTTCCCCATATTGCTACTCCGCAGCGGCGCATACCTTTCACAAGCTTCACAAGCTTACCCACTCTGTCTGCTGTCCACCGCTCGCGCTCTATTGCCAAGGGTAGTCGAAGCCAATCTGGCGCCAATCTGGCAGGCCCAATCTGGCAAACGGGGGCAATCTGGCAAGGGAGCCAACGCGAATCCAGTCCGGCGAAGAACCCAAATCGTCCAGTTTGGCCAGGCCAGATTGGCCCGTGGGGCCCAATCCAATCTGACAGTCTGGCCTTCGACTACCGCTCGCGCTCTATTGCAGCACGCACTTGAAGGGGCCCTGGGACACACAAATAAATACACACAAATAAAAGGATTCCCCATATTTTTTCATATTTTCTGGGTTTCTGTCTTCCCCCCCACTTCCCAGATTTTGCCATATTTTCTGGGAATCGCCGATGAATTGTGTCTGTGTGGTTTTTCCCCTCCTGAGCACTCCTGGAACGCACGCTGCACGCGCTGGACACCCGCTCCGCCCAGGCTCGGCGCTCGGCTGCCCCGGCCGCCGACGGCGGCGGCGGCCGCCGCGGGCGCGGCGCCGCCCGGCAGCAGAAGAGCTGGCTCGCATGAAGCCCGCCCCGCCCTGCTTGGCGGCGCGCAGAGGGGGTAGGGGGAGGGGGGGAAGCTTCTACTCCAGATTTCGTAATAAATGGGAGAGGGTCTCAACCCTCCCAGACGAGAAGTTTTAGACCCTCCCAGACCATCCATGAAAGGGCGGCCCTTTGCCCAGACCCCCACGAACCCTCCAAGACAGCTCAAATCAGACCCCCCCCCAAATGTGACCCCCCCGACTTTATTATGGAATCCGGAGTAGTTAGTCTTAGAAGCACCCCTGCTTCTCGGAAGGCGCGGGCCTGGCCTACAGATGTCAGGCCCGCCGCCTTCTGAGAAGCAGCCTCCCTCTAGGAAGCCTTCCCCCCTCCCCCGTACCCCCCTGTGCGCCCCGCCCTGCAGCGCGGCGCCAACGCGGCGCCGGGCGTGCCGGTCGGCTCAGGGCGGCGCCTGCTCCTCGCGCGCGCGGGCCTGCAGCCGCCGCTCCTGCTGCCGCCGCCCGCGCCGCCCGGCCAGCCGCAGCAGCGGCAGAAGCAGCAGCCTGACTACCTACCAAACCACCCCAACCCAACCCGAAGACCCGAATTTCGGGCTGGGAGGGGTAAGGGTTCCATCTGTGTTTTTTCAATGTTTCCCGACCCCCCCCCCACACTGGAAATGGAGGGCAAATTGAAACCTTCGGGTTGGGTTGGGGTGGTTTGGTAGGTGGTGAAAGCCTGGCCACGAGGCCGAGGGCAGAGCTGCAGGCGCCGCCGACGGCCTCGAGCCCGGTGGCCAGGGCCGCGGCCGGGGGGCTCTGGCCGAGCAGGCGGCGCTTCAGCCGCCACCCGTAGCGCAGCAGGTCGGCCTGGCTGGCGCCCCGGCCCTGCAGCAGCTGGCGCGCGCGGCGCCGGCGCCGCTTGGCCTCGCTGAAGACCAGGCCCAGCAGGGGCAGCACCAGCCTCAGGGCGAGAGGCCGCTTGCGCAGGACCTCGTCCTCGCCGAGGGCGGCGGGCACCGCTCCAGACGTCCAGTCCGGCAAGCCTGCCGTGGAGAAAGCACCGATCTCGGAGATGTCGAGCTGGAAGGTGCCGTTCCGGAAGTCCTCCAGCTGGGTCATCTGCTCGCCAAGCATGAACTTGGAGCACGTGAAGCCGAGCTGGTAGATCGAGCTCACGTTGGACACGGGCGGGGCACCCGAGATGGCGACGGGCCCACGAACCAGGCGGAAGTCGGAAAATGGTACGAGGATGGGCGGCGCCGCCACGTCCGTGGAGGGCATAAACGGTGCCTGATAGACCACCTCCCCACGCCCCTCGTCTGTCCGCAGCGTGAGCTTCCAAACGCGGCGCCCGACGTCCTCGTCCGACGCCAGCCAGCAAGAGATGTAGAGCCCGGCCGCGCCGGAGAGGTTCAACGGCCGGGCGAAGGGCCGCGTCCTCTGGCCGCAGAAGCCGCCGCCCTCCGTGCGCACGAGCCCGCGCCAGGACGCGCAGCCCCCGCCGTCCGCGAGCCTCGACCTGCTGACCCCGCCCATCACGACGTCGTCGATGCGCTCGAAGCCCGCCAGCGCCTCCGCGCGCTGCTCCGGGCCGCCCGTGAACGTGTACAGCGGCGCGAGCACGGCCTCGGAGGCCGCTGCCCGGGCCCCCGCGCCGGGCCCCCGCGGAGGGGCGCCCCGGCCGCGCCGAGGGGGGCCCGCGCGGGCGCCGCAGAGGAGCAGCGGGCCCCCGCCGCCGCCGGCCTCTCGAGCCAGCGGGGCGACGGCCGCCGCCAGCAGCGCGGCCCCGGCCCGCAGGCCCCCGCGCGGGCGCGCGGGCGCCCCGCCGGCGGGCGCCGCATGCCCCGTCAGGCCGCGCGCCGCGACGAGCCACGCGGGGCTCGCAGCGGCCGGAGGCCACGCACGCGCGCGGTGGCCACCGCGCGCCCTCGGAGGCCAACCGAGGCGCCCGCCGGGGCTCACGGCGGCAGCCCTGGAGGGCGGGCCCCGACCCTGAGCCGAGGGCAACAGCGCTTCAGCTTCGGCCGACGGGCAGCCCGCGACGCCCACTCACCCATCCTTCCATTCCCTCCAGCCTCCTCCTTCCTGGTCTATCCTCCTCCTCCTCCTCCTCCTCCTCCTCCTCCTCCTCCTCCTCCTCCTCCTCCTCCTCCTCCTCCTCCTCCTCCTCCTCCTCCTCCTCCTCCTCCTCCTGGGTGGCTCACGCGTGGCATGCACACAGCTCTGCCCAATACCGTAGGAACCCCAGGCCAGCGCGCAGTCTCCCAGCGCCTGGTCGAACACGGGGTGGTTTTTTGAGGCCTGAAATTGGCCGCTCTCGCTCGCCTGCTTGGCATCGCCGTCTGAGGAAGAGGCGCCAGTGGGCTAGAGGTTTCTTGAGAGAGACCGCCGCTCTGCTACGCTAAGAATTGCCACGGCTCTGCTATGCCAGGAGGAGATAGGCCGTCGAGGCCATCGTCGCCCGCACCTGGAACTGGCAGAAGCAATGTCATTAGAGATCCGATATGGAAGTGTATCACGACGCGTCAATGTGGGTGTTCTCAAACTTCGCAAGCAACACTCATTGTGTTCGCCGTGGTCGTGTCCAGAGTTGCAAGGCGGACCCCAGTCACGTACCCAAGGAGGCTGAGGCTGAGGGTCGAGAGCATGCAACCAGATCAGGAGGTCGAGGAGCTTCTAGCGGCTGTCAACGAACTCACAGACCAGCTCAAGGTCAAGCAGGACGCCTTGGACGGTGCCTCCAGCGAGCTTGAGAGGATCAAGAATGAAGTTGTCATGGCACGAGCTGTCATCATGGCAGCCACTCCGGCAGCTGGCGCAAAATAACGACGTGATGCCTTGGCAAGGCTCCAGACGGTCATCAGCAGCGTCCCTGCAGCGCTACTTGCTTGGAACCAACAAACGATGGTGGAGTCGCTCACGGCGCAGTTCCAGCAGGTGCAGGCAGCAGTTTCATCATCGTCACCGTCGGCAGCCACCATTGAGACTACGCCACATGCACCAGCACCAGCAGCACATGCATACTCTGGGTTTCTTAATAAGCGCGGGCCCCCCGACGAGTGCCAACCTCGCCTCGTCGTCGCGCCGCGACGGGGGTCGGAGTGCCTTCGGCGCGCGGTGGCTGCCCGCGACGGGGGTCGATGTGGGGCTGTCGGCGAGGGTAGCAGGTCAGGCGGCGACGACGGCATGGGCTAGCGTGAACGCCACGTTCCTTGTCCTTGCCACCATGCCAGAGGTGCCTTCCGGAAGGGCGCCCAGGCGTGCAGGTCGAAAGCCATTTCTACTTCGTCACGTCCAATACGAAATAGATGGTACCAGCTTCGCTCCGTCTTGAAAGAGAGGGCGGCGGGATGTCATATTGTTGCACCCCAGAAGGTAAGGCTTCGTGGTGCGCGAGAAACGGTTGGAAAGCATTCAGGATTGATTCACAGGACCCACGGGATCGATGATGCCTGGGGCTGGGCTGGGCTTTTCGTGGGGAGCTACGCAGGTGTGACATACCTTGACAGCTCACCTCAAGTTCGAGAGCACGTGCTGAGTAGACCTTGGTGTGCGGCAGCGCACGTTCACGCTGGGCCCAGAGGAGGTTCCATCGCGGGCTTCTTATACCTGCCAGGAGATTTGGGCCTGCGAGGCGACAACATCGAGCGTCTTGAGGTGTTGGGTGGGGCACTTCGGCACTACAAGGCGCCCTACATCTTCGGTGGCGCCTGAAGGTACCTCCCACAGTTTTGAGTGAGTCCGATGTTGCACCACGAGTTGAAAGTCACTTGGTTGTTGGCGCGGAAGGATCTCACAGAGTGGCAGAGACAGGTAACCACACGTTCATAGATTATTGATTCGCCAACGATTCGATGGCGAGTGTCATGCTATCACCACGTCGGGATCATGAGTACGCACCACGACCACACTACCTATAGTGGTCGAAGTCGGAGCTAAGGTACGAGCTCAGACACTTCAGAAGATCAGAGGGGCCGTGCTTCCTCGGAAGCCTACCGAAGGACGAGAGTGATGACGAGCTGGCATTTCTGGAGTCAAGTTTGACTGAGTAGACATCATGCAGCAGGACGAATCCCTTGGAGCAGGCAATCAGAATGACAGACAGCAGCGACTTGACGAAATATGCCAGCATGTGTATCAGGGAGTTGAGGCTGACATGTCTCCTTTGTTCGATCTTCAGCGACCCGAACGGCATCATCTGAGGGGCAACAAAGTCGAATATCATCACAGAACAGCTGGAGGAGCGCTGGCGCACAAGAGGCCAGCAGGGACGGCAACGACTTAGGCCCTACGTCTACTCCAGCACCGAATTAAACATCTCGGACATATCGTGTGAAAGTTCGAACACGTGCCACAGCATCAGCACTGGTCGGCATGGCGTCCCATTCAACAACTATTGGCAGGGAAAGGTAAGATGTACAGACCTGCGGGAGCTGTTGCGCCTGGACTGCTCAGGGCGAGTGCATGGTTTCCTGTCAGTAGTTTGCACAGCCTGGCGGTTATCACGCCATCATGCTAGAGATCCTCGCAGACGCTAGCGCCAAGCTTGCCGCAAAGGACGAGCTCAGATTGGGAAAACGAGGGGGCCAAAGTTTCGTGAAATGGCGTCGGAAATGCATGGCATCTCAGTCCAAACCGGTGCGTGTTTGGACAAAGCCGAAGGGTTGGTCACTGCCTCAGGTCAGTACCGAACGAGGCCCATCCAATCAGGCCAGTGACGTGGGAGCTCTTGGCGGAGATTTGGAACGGCTCAGAGGTTCCTGGGAGTTTAGATCTGCAGGGTGAACTGGCTCTATTGCATGAGCCTGGTCCCCGTCGACCTCCCATGGGTACACAGGTGCTCCGCAGGGCAGCTCCAGGTTTCGTTTCTAAGACTGATGTGGGTCCTGATGTGTTTCGGCCTCGGCACTGAGCTTATGCTAGTAAAGGAGTGGTATCACTAATCGGGTACATGTTCGACCTAAGTGAAAGCTTGTCATTGTGGCCAAACTGTATGAAGTACGTGCACGTGGTGTTGTTTGCCAATCCGTCGGGATGATACAGGCCAATTGTGTTGCTGGGGTCCTTGTATAGGCTCTGGGCGGAAGGTCGTCTTGTACACGCACACGCGTGGGCGACGCGTATAGCTAGACC
>CAUYUJ010017652.1:119700-122200 GCA_963575745.1 Prorocentrum cordatum | reverse complement strand
TGTCCATCCCGCAGCAGGCGCGGTCGTCGACCCAGCTCGCCTGCGACAGCGCGGGCTGCCACCTCCCCTCCCTCATCCTCGTTCCTCTTTCCTCCTCCTCCTCCCTCTTCCTCCTCCCTCTCCCTCCTCCTCCTCCTTCCTCCTCCTCCTCCTCCTCCTCCTCCTCCTCCTCCTCCTCCTCCTCCTCCTCCTCCTCCTCCTCCTCCTCCTCCTTCCTCCTCCTCCTCCTCCTCCTCCTCCTTCCCCTCCTCTTCTTCTTCCTCCTCCTCCTCCTCCTCCTCCTCCTCCTCCTCCATCCCTTGTCGTTACACATCCGCCGACCCGTCGGCGTGTGAGACGCTGCCGTCGTCTTCGTCGTCGTCTTCTTCGTCGTCGCCAGTCCCAAGAGACAAAGTAACGAACAGAGAAAAGAAACGTCGTAGTTGAGTCGGTTCCCTCCCATTTTTCCTTTCCCTCACGGGGAGGGAAAGATTGGATGGGTCCGGGGGGGGCACGGGGGGGGGTCCCAGGTCAGATTACCGCCTCCCCCCGGGTTCCTGGCGGATCCTGGGGGGGAGGGGGCCCTGTGGACAGGGGGAGAAGGGGGCCACCCCCTCCGGGAGGTTCGCCAGCGCGGGCCCCGGGGGAGGTCCCGCCTGTGGTGGGGGGGGGTCCCCCTTGTGTCCTGGCGGGTCTCAGGGGAGGGCGCCAGCGGGGGCTCCGGGGGAGGCGGCAAAAGCCGCAAGGCCTTCACAAGAACTACTCCTTTTCGCACCCCCAGACATGTCGGTGGGACGGACTGTGCGGTTCGCCTAAGACTTCCTCAACATGTATGGCCCTGGAGCTTGAAGGGCGTAACAGCTTCGAGGAAGGAGGACGGTCCCTTTTCACAGTGGAGCTCTCTCGCCTAAGCACCGCACGCAGTCGTCTCAAAAGTGTGCAACTGCTTCAAGGATGGAGGGCAGGCCGTTTTCAATACGAAGCTCTCCTCAGCGCCGAAAGACCTTCGACAAGCTTTGAAAAGAATAGTCTCCCATCTTGCGGCATGTTATATGAAACAACGAACGTGCGGCGCAGAGGCGAGCGCGCATGTTCGAAAACGACAAGTGGTCAATCCTTGAAAGTGTTGCGAGAATCCCACCAGCCCTCTGGACGTCGGTGGTTAAGGGTGTTCTCTCGTCCATATTCCCCCCGTCCACTTCGGGGAGGGGTTTACCCCTCCCGCTACCCCCTACCCCCTACCCCTGGACCTGGACGGAGCGCCCCGCGAGGGATTGGAGCGTCCAAGATGGCACAAGATGGCTCCAAAAAGGCCTCAGAGAGCCCAAGATGGCCTCCAAGAAGACTCAAGATAGCTCAAGATAGCCTCCGACTAGCCTCCAACGTGATTTTAGTGGCTCCAAGACTGCCCCAATACGGCTCCAAGTGGCCAAATTCCCCCGACAACCCAAGGAACATCAATGCTGTTGGCTTTCTCGCCGTTTAGCTGTTGATGGCTTTCCGAGGCACCAAGACGGACCCCAGGAGGCCCCGGGCCCCAAGAGGCCCAAGAGGGCCCCAAGACGGCCCCAAGAGCGCCCACAAGCGTTCCAAGAGCGCTCAAAGAGGGCCCCAAGAGGCGATTTTAGAGGCTTTGGAGGGGGGTGCTAATTAAGGATCACCCCTTCTTTGATCGATGTCCTACAAAATGGCCTCAAGAGCGAGGTGCCTAAACTGCCCCAAAAAGCCTCAAGAGGCACCCCTCAAAGGCACCCAAGACGCCGCAAGGGCTCCCCGAGACCGCCAAGAGGCATCCAAGACGGCACAAGAAGCCTCCAAGGAAGCCTAGGGGCAGCTAAGAGGCCTCTTGCAAGCTTCGCAGGTTCGCACCGAGGTCTAGCACGAGCAAGCCTCTCCTCCTCCTCCTTCTCCTCCTCCTCTTCCTCGTCCTCCTGTTACTCCTCCTGCTACTCCTCCTGCTCCTCCTCCTCCTCCTCCTCCTCCTCCTCCTCCTTCTACCTCCTCCTCCTTCTACCTCCTCCTCCTCCTCCTCCTCCTCCTTCTCCTCTTCCTGCTTCTCACCTGCCTATCCCTTCCCTTTTCTATCCCATCCTCCTCCATATGTTCCTCCATCCTCCTCATTCGACAAATAACGGCTGCCCCTGGTCTTGCTCCTACACTGAGGCATCGTGTCTGGATGAGCTGGTGGTGATACGCGGGGCGTCAACAATTCGAGATGAATCTTCGCGGCGCTAAAGCGAGAGACCCACGTTGAAAAAGAGCCGTCCTCAACCCATGAAACTGTTGCAACATGTTAGCACGACTCTGCGCGTCGCTAAAGCGAGCACCAGTTTGAAACCAACTCCACATTTCATGAACTGGAAGTGTTGCATGTGATAAAAACGAATGTGCGCGCCGCTACAAAGGGGAGATCCACATTCAAAAACAACTGGCCCACCTTCCTTGAAGTTGTTGCAAACTTGTAGGGCGAGTGTGCGTGGCGCTAGGGCGAGAACCACCGTGTAAAAAGGCATCGCCCTCC
>CAUYUJ010017652.1:94700-114700 GCA_963575745.1 Prorocentrum cordatum | reverse complement strand
TTTCGACGAAAAATAAAAAATACCCAAAAAAAAATCAAAAAATACTGCAAAAATAGTCTGGGGACTATTTTTTTAGCATCTTTTGGCCTTTTTGGGGTATTTTGGGAACATTTTTTTCATCGAAAATCCCCCTGTAGGGGGACACGCCCGACATAACCATAGTCGGCTCCGCTGCGCAGCGGGGAAGGCGCGGGCACGCGGCGGTCCCCGGCTGGCGTCGCCCGGGAAGGGCCCTTTTTGGAGGGGGCAGGTGCACGGTGGCGGGCTGCGGAGGCGGGCCACCAGAAGGGCCCGCGGGGCGAGCAGTGGGCTTCCCCCCGGGCGTGCGCGGACCAGGGTGTGTCGCAAGAGGGCCCCCTGAGCAGGGCTGCTGGCTGGGGCGTCGAGCGACGTGCCCGCGCGGCGCGGCGCGGAGGATGGGCCAGTCCTGAGTTTGTTGTGGTTGTGCTTGGCGTTGTGGGTGCGTAGCCCACCTAGCTTTTAGCGGAAGAGGTTCGCTCTCGCCCCGCAGATCAAAAGTGCTTGGCGTTGTGGCGGGTGTCCGCATCGGGGCGGTTGTTGGCAAGCAGGGGGCCTGCAGGCCTTGAATCCCTAGAGAGGCCAGGAAGCCGAGGAGGAACTCCCGGTCGTACCGGCTGGGATCGCTGCCTGTGTCCTGTGCCACTGGGTGGTTGGTCGGGGGGTAGGAGTTCCAAAGGCCCTACACTTTCTCTGGGCTCCCCTCACCAGCTTGTGTCGTCTGCCTCCTTAGGTAGTTGACTAGGTGCGCCAAGGCAGCCTGCTTCCCGTCACATTGCATTCCGTCGGGGATCCCGCTGTCAGTCAGGGATGGTGTCGCCGTATATGCTCTTGAGGAAGCCTTTGCAGTCGTCTTCGGACCTCTCGAATCCCTCTGGGCGGCCTGCTCGGAGGGTTGCTGCTGGCTCTGAAGTCAGTCCACGTCCTCCAGGCACCGGCGACGGGGTGGTGCAGCGCCCGGGCGCAGTGAACCATGACGTGTGCGATGGTGTTCTCAGCCTTACCGTTTGGGGGGGTCGGGAGGAATCGTCGTGAACCCGTTGGGATCGGACGCTCCTGCTGCTGAGGCTTGGGCAGGGGGGCGGCGCGAAGTCAGGGACGCCGGCGAGAATAGCCTCCCTCGCGCGGTGGGTGCCCTGGGCAGGGGTGGAGCCCCGGCGGGGGGGGGGGAGGGGTCTGCGCGGCGGCCCGCGGCGGCCTGGCCAGTCCCACCGCTCGGGTGGCGGGCACGGACTGCGCCTCCCGGGCCGGCCCCGGCCCCCGGGGCCGCGGCTGCCGGCGGCGCGGGGAGGAGGCGCCAACTGGAGGCGCTGCCGGCGAGGCGCTCGTGCCGCGGCCCCTCCGCGTGCTGCCCCGCTCCCCCGCGTGCTGTGCCATCCTGGGCGCGGACGGGGGGCCTGCCGGCTGCCCCGGTGCGGGCCGCTGGCCCCGCCGGGGGGAGGCTGCGGGGCCTGTGCTTTTGCTCTCCGCGCGGGGAAGGCGCAGCTGGGGAGCCCTCCTCCTCCTCATCCTCCCTCCTCCTCCTCCTCCTCCTCCTCCTCCTCCTCCTCCTCCTCCTCCTCCTCCTCGGGCACGCGGCTGCGCCTCTGAGCGGGCGGGACGTGCGCGGCCCGCGCCCTTCTGGCCGACCCCGCGTCCCGGCGGGGGGCGGCACCGACTGGGACCGGCCTGGCCTGGTGGGCGCGTGGTGGCCTTTAAAGAGGTAAGCAATGACGAAATACATCAAATCCACGGATCCTCAATCCTCGGTCCTCCTCCTCCCCTCCGCCCCCGAAAAACTCGAGACCCTCCAACACACACAGCCCGGACATCCAAGAGCGAATTCGCCGGCCCAACGGGCCAGAGGCGTGCTAAGATCTCCAGCAACTGGTTAACAATTCTTTTAGTTCGCGCGCGCGGGGCGGCCCCCGGGGGTCCCGCGGCGAAAAGTACCCCGATCGCAGCCCGGGAAGGTCTACTCAGAGATGGTTTTGAGGGCCTTTTTTCGACACCCCTCACGAGGATTGTGGCCTCCAAGGGGGGTGCACTCGACTACCCCGCCCCAAGAGGCCCCCAAGAGCCCCCCAAGAGGCCCAAGGGGGCCCCAAGACGCCGCCAAGGAGCCCCAAGAGACCCCCAAGAGGCCCCCAAGAGGCCCCTAGGAGGCCCCAAAGAGGCCCCCAAGAGGCTTCAAAGAGGCCCCATAGAGCGCTCGAGGGCCGGCGGAATGAGCGAAGCGATTAATATTCAAATACCAGCTCCATCTTGAAATCTGGAGGAGAGGTTTTACGTTTCCGCCCACTTGGAGCATCCTTGGGGTGCCTCGCAGCCGCGGTTGGACGCAGCTCGAAAAACCGGCAAGGACGGCGTTTGGGAGGGGTCCGCGGATTAATATTGAGAGCACGAGAAATGGATCTCGATATTCCCGGACCCTAACGTTCAGGTTTGGAATCTGGGGTCCCGAACGCAGCCACTGGAGATTGGCGTTCCAACTTCTGGGTTCCAGTATTCACGAGGTGGGCTCATCATCTTCCCTCCTCCCTCCTCCTCATTTCCTTCCTCGTCCTCCTGTCCCAGGCCGAGGACGAACAGTCCTCGCGCTACGCCGATCGCCTACGAAACCTGCTGAACGCCGAGGCACATAGGCACAGGCCTGAGGAAATTAGACCCGGTGGACCCCACGCTAGCCCTGCACCCCTCTAGAGGGTGCCTAAGCCTGTGGCGCGAGTCGCTGGCTCGCGAGTCTAGGGGAGTGACAGCGCGTTCCACCACTCGCAAAGTAGCTACTCGCAAATGGCCAGGATCCGCCGCGGGGAGGAGATTCACGGTGCCTTACATCGAGGCAAACACGTGCGTTGTGTTGTCTGACGCTTGCGAGTGGGCATTTTGCGAGCAGTGCAACGCGCTCGGTGAAAGCGAAGGGGCAAGAAAAGAGCGTGAAGACTGCCAGCGTAGCAGTCCACATGCCGGAGGAGGCGAGCTCGCGGCCAGGAGCCAAAGGTGAAGTCGGGCGTGTCCCCCTACAGGGGGGATCTTGGGCGAAAAATAAAAACAATACTGAAAAAATACCCCCAAAATGCCCGAAAACAGTCAAACAATCGTCCCCAGACCATTGGTTTACTACTTTTGAGTATTCCTGCTGGCGAGGGACAGGCCCGACTTAGGCCAAAGGGGGGGCGGGAGCGGCAGGAGAGAGGGGCTGGGGAGAGGGCATTGGCGCGCGCGCGCAAAGGGGGTAGGGCGAGCGAGGAGGGCTTCTTAGAAGCAGGCTGCTTCTTTGAAGGCGCTGGCCGCCACCTCCTCCTCCTCCTCCTCCTCCTCCTCCTCCTCCTCCTCCTCCTCCTCCTCCTCCTCCTCCTCCTCCTCCTCCTCCCCCTTCTCAGAAGGAGCGGGCATCTACAGATGAGGCCCGCACCTTCTGAGAAGCAGGGGTGCGTCTAAGAAGCCTTCCCCTCTCCCCCCTGATTCCCCCTCCGCACGTGGCGGAAGGCAGGGGGGGACGAGCGAGGGGGATACACCCTGCGAAATGCTTTAGAAATCATGGGTTAAGAAATTCATAGTCTCAGAAGTTGAATAAAAAACCCGAAGTTCCATTAAAATCTTGGGATTCACATTGGAACATTAAGAATAATCGAGACTCTGGCCGAAAACGTAAGTGTTCTTAAGCATCGCCCAGGGTGTAAGAAGAAAGGCGGCGAGGAGAAAAGGGGACAAGGAGGGGAGGGAGGGGAAGGGGAGCACGGGAAAAGAAGGAAAGAGGCACGAGAAGCAGGGGAAGGAAGAGGGAGAAAGGGCGGAGAGGGACGAGAGTGAGGATGGGGAGGAAAAAGAAGACGAGGCGGGGGAAGGGAAAGGGGGGGGAGGGAAGGTGAGGGGAAGGGGAGAAGGGAGGGGGAGCGGATGCAAACCAGGTGCGCCCGCGCCACATCTGACATCCACCCCTCCCTCCCGCCCCTTCCCATTGCGCTGAGCCATGTTCTATCCGCCGGCTGAGGTGTCCGAGAGAACCTCGATGCCCACCTGACAGCCGCAGGATCTGACCCACCCGTTGCCGGGCCATCGGGAGCAGGGGGGGGCCACACGCGAGGAGGAGCGGACGAGGGAGCAGCAGCAGGAGGCTCACGAGCAGGAGGCTGATGAGCAGAGAGGAGAAGGAGGCGGAGCAAGAAAAAGGAGCGGAGCACGAGGATCCGCGGAGGGCGGAGGGGAGAAGACGGGGGGGCGGCGACGACTAGACACGGATCGGATCCAGCAGCGTGGCCCGCGCTGCGGCGAGCGTGAATCTGAACGACGGGAGCCATGCACCGACCCCGAGTTCTGGCTACTCCAGATTTCGTAATAAAGGGAGGGGGGTCTCATTTCGGGGGGGGTCTCTTCCAGGCTATCTTGGAGGGCCTGGGGGGTCTGGGGACCATGTTTTGGAGGGTTCTCCCACGGGGGAGGTCTGAAATGGCTTGTCTTAGAGGGTCCAGACCCCCTCCCTTTTACTACGAAATCTGGAATAACGCTGCACCGGGACCACCACGCTAGAAGAACCGAGAACGCGCGCCTGGCTTCAAAAGAGTGAGGAAGAAAAGAACGGCGTGTGCAGAAGAAGCGGGAACACGAGGAGAATGGTATTCAGATCGTGTCGCTGTAGAGGACGACGGGGGGAGTGCAGACGACGAAGAGACGGAACAGAACAGGGGGACGAGGGGACCGGGAAGCAGGGGGAGCCCCGAGAAACAGGCAAAACATCCTCACGAAACCTTCATTTTCCTTTCGTCTCTCTCTTCCTGCCTCCCTTCTCCTGCTCCTCCTCCTCCTCCTCCTCCTCCTCCTCCTCCCTCCTCGTCCGCCTCCCCCTCCTGTCTCCTCCTCCTCCTCCTGCCTCCCTCCCTCCCCTCCTTCCCTCTCCCTCCCTCACGCCTCCTCCTCCTCCTCCTCCTCCTCCTCCTCCTCCTCCTCCTCCTCCTCCTCCATTATGCATTTTCCTTCTTGATAACTCCTCCCTGTCGCACCCCGAGGCAAGTTTTAGGGCGGGCCGGGCGTTTCGTCTGAGACTTCCACACCAGTTCACAGATGGAGGGCGGGTGGTTTTCAAAATGTAACTCTCGCTTTAGCGCCGCGAACATGATTTGTCAAAATTTGACAGAGCTTCTCGGATTGAGGGCGGGTCGTTTTCAAAGTGTGGTTCTCGCCTTAGCGCCGCGCACATTCGTTGTCAAAGTTGTAAGAGCTTCACGGATTGAGGGCGGGTGGCTTTCAAAATGTGGCTCTCGCCTTAGCGCCGCGCACATTCGTTGTCAAAAAATGCAACAGCTTCGCGGATTGAGGGCGGTTCCTTTTCAACATGTGGCTCTCGCCTTCGCGCCGCGCACATTCGTTGTCAAAATCCCCACCAGCCCTTTGGGCGACAGGTGGTCTAAGGAGGGTCTCTTTCCTCTTCCACGACCCCTCTCCGGGGAGGAGAACCCTCCCCCTTCCCTCCTTGAGGTTTTTTGGAAGGGATCGCGAGGTGTCGGACGCTCCTTCTTCGGCCACTGAGAGGGCCATGTTCTGCCACACCTCACGAGGATCGTGGCCCCCGAGGGGGGGACCTAAATCGAGAACCCCCCTCTTTTGACCGACCGCCTCTCAGATGGCCCCAAGAGGCCCTCCTGGGCTGCCCAGGAGGGCTCCCCAAAGGCCCCCAAGAGGGTTTCACCAGCGCCCCAAAAGGCCCCAAAAGGGTTCCAAGAGGCCCCCGAAAGGCCTCCAAGAGGCCCCGAAAGTCCCCAAGCGGCCTCAGAGGCCCCAAGATGACCTCCAATATGGCTCAAGATAGTCCAAGCTGGCTCAAGATGGCTCCCAAGATGTTCCAAGCAGCCCCAAGACCGCTCCAAGACGGATCGAGATGGCCACGGAGCCTCCCAAACTTCCCTCGCTGTCTGACTACGCGTGTCTCTTCCTCTCTCAACTCTCATGGGCATCGTTTTTGGATGGGCTGGTGGGGATTTTTTGTCGCAACCGCAGGCGAAGGCGCCAGCGGCGTCACAGGCCGGCTCGGGCTACGAGCAGAACTAAATGCCTAGCGCGCGCGCGCGGGCAACTGCAAAACCTAAGAAAGAGGCTGCAAGAGCTGCCGGGGGCAAGCTGGTGGGGATACTCGAAGCGACAAGAATTTGCCAGACTTTCACGGATTGAGGGCGGGTGGTTGTCAAAATGTGGCTCTCGCCTGAGCGCTGCGCACATTCGTTGTCAAAATGTGCAAAAGCTTTACGGACTGAGGGCGGGTGGTTTTCAAAATGTGGCTCTCGCCTTAGCGCCGCGCACATTCGTTGTCAAAAATTGCAAAAACTTCACGGATTGAGGGCGGGTGGCTTTCAACATGTAGCTCTCGCCTTAGCGCCGCGCACATTCGCTGTCAAAAATTGCAAAAACTTCACGGATTGAGGGCGGTTCCTTTTCAACATGTGGCTCTCGCCTTAGCGCCGCGCACACTCTTGTCGGAAAATTACAGGAGCTTCACGAACTCCTTTTGATCGGCGCACCAGAAATGGTGCTTCGTTTGGTAAGGATTCACGATTATGAGGGCGCAACAGTTACGATGACTGGCAATTATACGTTGTTTGTCGGTGTTCAGGTCCCAGGAACGGCGTTCTGGCACGATTCAGGATCGCCAAGCCGCAACAGTCATGTTTATCCGTGGCGTTGGAATTCCGAATACAATGTTTTGGCATGCTTCAGGGTCTTCAAACGATTGTCTTCCAACGAGTCAGGCCCCTCTGTGGAAATTAACCGTTGCAGGGGCCTATGAAGAAGGAGCTTGAAAAGACGGTATATTCCAACATCGTTGGTGGCTCTTGGGTTTACACTGGTCCTCCTCTTCTTCCTCCTCCTCCTCCTCTTCTTCCTCCTCCTCCTCCTCCTCTTCTTCCTCCTCCTCTCCTCCTCATGCTCTCTCCTCCTCCTGCCTCCTCCTCCTCCCTCCTCCTCCTCCTCCTCCTCCTCCTCCTCCTCCTCCTCTCCTCCTCTTCGTCCTCCTCGCCTCCTCCACTCCTCTCCTCCTCTCCTCCCCTCCTCATCTCATCATCATCATCATCATCATCATTCATCATCATCATCATCATTCATCATCATCATCATCATCACATCATCATCATCATCATCATCATTCATCATCATCATCATCATCATCATCATCATCATCATCATCATCATCATCATCATCATCATCATCATCATCATCATCATCATCATCATCCATTCATCATCATCATCTCCTCATCATCTTCCCGCCTCCTCCTCCTCCTCCCTCCCTCCTCCTCCCCTCCTCCTCCTCCTCCTCCTCCTCCTCCTCCTCCTCCTCCTCCTCCTCCTCCTCCTCCTCCTCCTCCTCCTCCTCCTCCCACCTCCTCCTCCTCGTCCCGCCTCCCTCCCGAGGAAGAAAAACGGGAGCCGGATTAACCGCTGCAGCAGCAGGGTCCGACAGCCGAGGGGGTGCCCGGTCACCGAGATGTGCCGCGGCGTCGAGCCACCTGGGAGAAGCGAGCGCAGACGCCGCTTCCCGCCCACGCCTCCTCCACCAGCGTCCCCTCCTCCCTGCTCGATCCTCCATCTTCCTGGTCATTTGTCCTCGTCCAGCCCCCTTTGGTCGCCCTGGACGCTCTGAAATCCCATGCTCGAGCCGTACCTAAAAAAAAATGTGCTTGAACGATGTTGGCCTGGTCGGTTCCTCCTGGCGGCCTCCTGGGTGGGTGGCGACCTGGGGACCTTTTCAAACCCTCCGAATGCGATCTGTAAACTATCAGGAGTCCTGTTGGGCCTTCTGGGACAAATTGGAACCGTTTGGGAACCTCGTTGGGGCCGATCGGGCGTCATGGTGATCTCTTGGGGGCCTCCTAGAGGCCTTTTCATGGCGGCATTTTGAGGGCCTTCTGGGAGTCTTCTGGGCCCCCTTATAAGGCTCCTTTGCCGTGCTCTTGGAGCAATCTGGAGCTCCAAAAAAATTACCCCAGACGTACCCGAACCCTTCTCTAAGCGAGGCGATTATGTTTACGACCGCTACATACAAAAGACCACATCGCCAGATTTGCACGATCTGCGCTGCCCTCATCTCCGCCGTGCCTCTCAGGAGCCCACGACAAAAAAAAGGCAACACTTACACACTTCGCAGCCCCCCAGGGAGCCGCAAGGTCTCAAATGGATATGCGCTGCCCTCACCTCCGCGGTGCCTCCCAGGAGCCCCCTCCTGACCGCATCAGCGCCCTGGCCGAAAACCCCAAGGTTGTCTACGCACGCGCAATGCCAGAGACCCTGCTCGCACGAGTCGCCCAGCCTGAAGATCACGGGCACGCCGCGGTCGATAGCCAGACGGGCCTCCCACAGCGAGTCGCACCGCCGAGCTGGATTCGAGCTGGATTCGCGTTGGCGTTTTGGCAAAAGTAGAGGGATCATGAGCACCCCTTAGGCAGGGCGCGGCAGCACGGATATACCACGTCGTCGCCGCTTGCCACGTTGCCCTCAACTGCCCCCAGAGAGCCCAGGAGTCGGAGCGCTCTCAAGATGCCCTGGCCCGAGTCCTTGAGCAAACAGGGGTCGTCGTCGTCCACGACCACCTCGAGGCGCGGCAAACCCTCCGCCGTCAGCAGGTCCACGCGAGGTGGAGGAAGCAGCCGCTGGTTGGCCGCACGCGCATCTGCAATCATCCTCATCCTCTGTCTGCCCTTCTTCCAGACGAAGAAGGCCCCGACGAATTCAACAGGCTCCGATGTATATCGTAGCATGCCAATATACTGCCTCAGCTCTCGGGCCATGACATCCACAACCGCCGTCACTCCGCCGTAGAACCGAGCCATCTGCCTGTTCGGGGCCCGCTCCGGGATCTTGTAGGCGTTCAGGATGGTCTGGAAGCGTCGCGACAGCACCCCGAAGCCAGCCAGCGCGGGCGCATTCCACTGGTCGAACGCTGATGCGTATAACACCATAACGACCAGACTAGCCAGCTCGTGCATCACTCCGTCATTCACGTCCACCTGCCAAGTTCGCGCTCAGAGCTGTAGCCCTAGCCTCGGGCCTCCGCCGCCTCTCTCGATGTGCTTCATCACTTGCAAGTACGTCGACGGGCCCTCCAATGGCCAGTGCCGATCAGGGACAAGATCGCTCTCATGCACCGCCTCGCGGTGTGTCTTATACCTCTCGCCCTGGTCGTCGTAGTCTATCCTGAGCGTCCGAGCCTCCTCGGCCACTGCAAGGGGAGTGGCCCTGCCGCCGGCCGCATCCGCGTCCCCGGGCGCGGGTGGGACGGGCCCGGGAGGCGGCTCCAGGGACGGCGGCATCGACGTCGGGCCGAATGTGGCCCCCAGCTGGGCAGCTAGCTCTCCCCGGCGGGCTCCCCTCGCATCGCCCACCTCCGTCCGCGGGACGAGCCCAGCACGGCGGCTTTGGCCTCGACGGATCAACATGGCGTCGTAGCCGGAGAGCCAGAAGCAGTCGGGACCGAGCGTCGCCTCGCTGCCCAGCTCGCCGACACAGGCGCCCTTCATCGGAAACCACGCAAACACCTCTGGTGTCCAGCGGCCCGTGCTGAGGGCAACCCTCAGCAGCATCGCCGCCGTCGGCGGCCCCACCGGCCGCCCCCGCCGCCTCGCCTTCCGGAGGGCCGCCGCTAGGCGCTGCTCCTCCTGGGCGCAGCGGCACCCGCCGAGCCAGGCAGTGGTCCCCCAACATCGTATCCAGCGGCCACGCCTCCCTGTCGGGCATCACGGCGTCGTCGACCTCCAGCGGCTGGTCGCCCGCCGCCGCCCCGTCCTCGAGGGCCATGCGTCGACCAGCGCAGGTGTAGCCCTGAACGTCGCCCAGGCCCACTACATCCTGGAGCATGTTGGCTGCCTCGTGCAGCCGCGGCGGCCGCTCGCCTGGGCGAGGGTCCAGGACCCTCGTCACCCCGCGGGCGCCCTCCAGCCTCGGGCACGGCGGACAAGAAGCCGGCTCTGGGCACGTCGCGCGCACCCACGTCGGGGGAGGTGGGCACTCTGGGCAGCCGCACTCGCAGCTCGGCGGCTCAGGGCAAGGCGGCCCAGCCGGACACGGCTGCTCTCGCAGCCCTGTCGGGAGCACCATCGCGGTGATGGGGCCACTCAGGATCCCAGGCGGGCCCCCGGGCTGCATGCAGCTCAAGGCCGCAGGTCGCAGAAAGGACTCTGAGCCAAAAAAGTGCAGCTACGTACAGAGAGCTGAGTGGCAGGGCCAGCCCTTCCCAGACAGTGCAAGCACGACGGCGGAGGCAGGGCCCCAAGGGGCGACGCGCAGTTATCTGGGCGCCCGCGCGCCGACGGGGAAGGGTCACAAGAGCCACGACAAGGGTGCTCTCTGGTATCATTCATGCGCCCGCATTCCCATCATCATCAACAGCATCACTACCATCATCAGCATCATCATCATCATCATCATCATCATCATCATCATCATCATCATCATCATCATCATCATCATCATCATCATCATCATCATCATCATCATCATCTTCATCATCATCATCATCATCATCATCATCATCATCATCATCATCATCATCATCATCGTCGTCACCATCATCATCGTCATCATCCCCCCTCCTCAGTCTCACATAATCCACAGCATCACCACCACCACCACCACCACCACCATCATCATCATCATCATCATCATCATCATCAGCAGCAGCAGCAGCATCAGCATCAGAGTCATCATCATCCGCATTTGCATCATCATCATCATCATCATCAGGAGCATCAGCATCGTAATCACACTCGTCGCCAGCATCAGCATCAGCATCATCAACATCATCATCATCATCATCATCATCATCATCATCAGCAGCATCATCCTCATCATCATCGTTGTCGGCAACATCATCACCATCATCGTCGCCATCCGCATCATCATCATCATCATCATCATCATCAGCATCATCACCATCATCATCATCATCATCAGCATCATCAGCATCATCATCAGCATCAGCATCCTCAGCAGCAGCATCATCAGCATTGCCAGCATCAGCATCAGGGTCGTCATCAGCATCATCATCAGCATCACCATCAGCATCAGCATCATCAGCATCGTCACCATCGAGTGCGGCCGCACCCACATCACCTGGCGCCTCAACGCCGCCTTCGTCCATATGGAAAAGCGTCCTGCCCCTCTCGGTAGCACTGGCGGCCGACGAATTTCGCAGGGCTCTCGTGTGCATGACGCGCTGGCCTGCAAGAGGCGCTCGGCGTGGGAATCTTGACATGGGCCCCGCGCAGGCCTGCATGATACACTTCTCTCGGTCACTTAGGCGCTGGCTCAACCTCCAGCTCAGGGACTGGTCACCGACGCCGAAGTACTCCCTCTCGAAGGCCGCCCCCTCGGGCAGCTCGCCATCGCCTGCCTGACGACGCCTGTCATGCTGCTCGCCCCCCTGCTGCCTCACAAACACCGGGAGAGAGACAGAGAGAGAGAGAGGGAGAGGCCAGGAGAATGCACTGGGAAAGTGGCAGAAAGAGCGAGAGAGAGAGAGAGACTGACACAGGGGAACAAAAAGTGGCATAAACATAAAAACTCGGAGGTCCGCGCGGATTTCTCGGATCGGCGCTGGACCCCCCTCCCTGGCGCGCGAAGCGCGCCGAGGGCGGCGCCGAAGGCGCCGCCGGGGGGCCCCAGCGCCGATCCGAGAAATCTGCGCGGACCTCCGAGTTGTTATGCTTATGTCACTTTGTTCCCCTATATGACAGTGGCAGAGAGAGAGAGAGAGCGAGGGCGAGGCCGAAGAGTATGCACCGGGAAGGCGGCAGCGCAGGCAGGCGGAGGGCCACGGGAGACGGGAACGCGCAGGCGGCGGCGCGGTCGCCGCGGCGGCCCCGGCAGCCCCAGGGGCGGGGCGCCGCCCTTGCAGGTCGCCAGGAGCTCGCCGCTCTCTACGTTCCAGACCTCTGGGGCGGCAGGGGGTCAGGCATCGCTGACCAGCCCTGGTGCTGTCTGCCTCGCCCAGGAGGGGGGAGGCGCCGGGAGGGTGGAGGGGGGGCAGGAGGAAGGGCGGAGGAGAAGAGGACAGGAAGCAGAAGGAGGGCGAAGAGGGGTCGAGATCGTCTGGGGCCCGTGCCGGGCCCCCCGAGACCTCCGAAGGCCTCTGGAGTCCAGGGGCCTCTGAGGATCACGGGAGACCTCCTGTGGTGTCCAAGGACCTCTGGAGACCTCCACGGCAGTGAGGGACGGGGGGGAAAGGGGAACTCTTCGGAGGCTTTCGAAAGCCTCCGAAGGCTCTCGGGAGGTTTTTTTTCGGAGCCTCTCCGAAGCCTCTGGGAGTCTTTGGAGGCATTCTGGAGGCTTGTCAGAGGCTTCCGGAAAAAGGAAAAAAAGGAGGAGCAGGAGAAGGAGGAGGAGGAGCCTGCCGCAGTCTGTGTTACAGAACTCTTGGGCGACGGGGGTGGTCCAGAGGTAAGGAGTAGAAGAAGGCCCCTCCACCCCCCCCTCCCCACCCCCCTACTCATCCTCGCCCTCCTCCCCCTCCTCCTCCTCCTCCTCCTCCTCCTCCTCCTCCTCCTCCTCCTCCTCTCCTCCTCCTCCTCATCATCATCCTCATCATCATCATCATCATCATCATCATCATCATCATCATCATCATCATCATCATCATCATCATCATCATCATCATCATCATCATCATCATCCTTCTCCCTCCATCTTCCCTCTTCTCCCCCGCGCACGGGGAGAGGCGAGAACGAACAGCAGCAAGACGAGCAGGAAGAGAGAGAGAGGAGAGAGAGAGAGGGGGGGAAAAAAAGAGGAAGAGTCGTGACTCTTCTGCTTGGCAAACATCGGTGAACGCATGAAAACCGACCCCCAACCCCCACATGAGGAACTTTCGACCAACTAGACCGCGCAAGCGGGGCCCCCCTGCGGCAGCTGGCAATGACCTCGCTTACAGGGCACCTACAATTACGCGTATTCGCCAGAATTGCAAAACGTTGACATCTATAATCCATTATTGTGGGGGCTGGGGTCGGCTTCTCCTCCAGAGCCCTCTGGTCTCCTCCCTGGCTGTTGCTCACCGTCTTCGCTGTTGTTTCTCGTGTGCGTCGTAATAACGCCTGCGGGCGGTGCCCCTGACTGCGTGCGAACACAGTGGTGCAGTGAATGAAAGACGGAGGACGGAGAGACCCTGGACAGATTAGCGGCAGCAATTCAGCTGCGAGGACGGGGACAAGGGCTCCTCCTCCTCCTCCTCTTCTTCCTCCTCCTCCTCCTCCTTCTCCTCCTCCTCCTCCTCCTCCCCCTCCTCCTCCTTCTCATCCTCCTCCGGGCGCGCCTTGACGGTACCGTCGCTGGAGCCGCTGAGCGCTCTGCCGCTTGTCCAGTCCACCTGCTCTGGCCAGCTGCGCCGTCTGCTATGACGTGGCAGGCAAGCGCCGAGTGGGACGATGATGAGGAGGAGGAGGAGGAGGCGGAGGAGGAGGAGGAGGAGGGGAAGGAGGCGGAGGAAGAGCCTCTCCCCGTGCATCTGGTCTCCGTCGCTGGTCGGTCGCTCCCCGCTTCTCCCTGCACCCCTGAGAGAGCCATCGAGGGCTTCGCTTCACCGAAGGACAAGGCCCGCAGCTCGAAGCTCGAACGAAGAGGCAGTGGGGCATCGGGCATCCGGCGGCCCCCGACTCGTCCCCACGCGCCCGGCCCCGGCGGCACCCTGCTCTGAAGTGGGGCGGGCGCTGTGGCCGCGGATCAACCATAGGGGGGAGGGGGGAGGGCGGGTGGCAGAGAGGAAGGAGGCAGGCAGGGTCAGGGGGGCGTAAGACCCGGGTAAAGGGGACTCGGAAATCCCCAACGAAGTCGTCAAAAAAATGACGAGGCCGAGCCTGCATTTTGACGAGGCCTCCCGCTGCAGACATCCCACGAAACTCCTACTCGTCAAAATCCGAATCGCGGTCGTCAAAAAACGATGGCGAACCCGAGTCCTGGCAAACCCGGGTCTTACGCTCCCCCGACAGGGGAGCGAAGAGGGAGCGGGGGAGGGGGCCCACTCGGGTGCCCCTGGGCCTTCCTGGGCAGGGAGGGAGGACGGAGGAGGGAGGGCGGAGCACAGAGGAGGGAGGCAGGAGGAGGGAGGAGGGAGAGGAGGCGGACAGAGAGAAGGAGACGAGACGGGGAGACAGATGGACAGCCCATAGAGGTATCGGCAGCGCCCTACAGAGAGGGGAGGGGAGGGGAGGGGAGGGGAGGGGAGGGCGAAGGGAGGAGGGACAGAGGACGGAGGGCGAAGGAGGCAGGAGTAGGGCAGGGACCGAAGAGGGAACGGGAGGAAGGACGAACGCAGAGGATGGATGGCGACCACTGTGGGCGGTGAACGCGCGCTGCGGGAACGGCAGCGAAAGGCTGCCGGGAGGAAAGACCCTGGGCACGATCCAGTCCTGCCTCCGCGCCTGGTGCCCTTCGGAAGCGGCTCATATGAGAGGGAGGCACGTGTGGAAAAACAAACTGTGGAAAACACACACACACACACACACACACACACGTGGAAACACACACACACACACACACAAACACCTGTGAAAAAAAACACACACACACACACACATGTGTGTGTGTGTGCGTGTGTGCGTTCCACATGTGTGGTTCGTTGTGTTTTTGCCACTGACACTGGAGCCTGGAGCCCGAGGCCCACTGAGGCAGGTGCGGAGGGGGGCGACAGAGCACGGCCGCGCGAGGGGGGGGGGGGAACCCCCACGGCGCGCACTTTGAGCAAGCGACACGTGCGCGCGTCCGCTGCATGGCAGCCGCCCCACCCACTCGCAAGCGTCTCCCCCCGCGTTCCTCCAGCGGTTCCCTTCCCCCCTCCGGGGCGGCTGCAAACACCCGAACACCCGGTCCCCGGCAGGCCGCGCGCGGCGAGGCGAGGCGAGGCGAGGGCGCCAGAGTCGGGCACACAGGTGTGCCCGTGCCCTTTCGGGCAGGGCGCCAGAGGGCGTGGCCTCAGATCGTGTCCGACTAGACGTCGTGGACGAAGTTCTTCGAGGACCAGGGCACGAACCAGGCAAGGAACGATATGCGTGCGAGCAGGCCGCGCGCGGCTGCAAAAGGAGCTCTGGATGGCTCCGCCCCGGGGTCCTCCTGCCAGGCCGCACGGGGCGCACCGCAGCCTGCCCGCGTGGCGGGCGGTGACCGGCCGGGCCCGCTCCCAAGCTCCACTCGGGCACGCCCCGCTACAGGCGGATTCTGGACGACAAATAAGAGATGGTCAAGATCAACACATACACCAAAAATGGTCAAACATTGTCAAGAACTCGTCCGCTTACTATTTTCTGACTAGTTTTTGATACTCCTCCGGTACAGGGACGTGCCCGACTCAATCCCAACCTGGACTCGGCTCCAGCCGCGACGACCCCAGCCTGGTCAGACGGAGCAGTCGGAGACGGCGGGGCGAGGGCCTCAGGGAAAAAGAGACGCCGGGCTCCACCCCGCTCTTCTGCCCGGCGGCAGGCCATATGGAGCCAGGGAACGGCGAGATCACCAAAACCTGGCACACCGCACCTCGGGAGCGGCCAAGAGGGGGGGGTCCAAGAGGAGGGGGTGCAAATCATGACCGGCGGCGCGTGCGCGGCCCAGCGGGGGGGCCAGGGACGTAATGAAACAAGAAGAGGCGCCATGAAATCTGGGGAAATATCATGGCCCACGCCATGATATCCACCACCCCCCCTAGTCATCACCTCCCTCTTTTCCGCCCCCGAGCACCGCACCGCGTCTCCCAGAAAAGCCATCCTGCTAGCCAGATCCGCTCCCAGCCGCCGAGGAGTGCCTCCTGCGGCGACGGCCGCAGGCACCCCCGACCTGTAGGAGGCCGGGGCAGAGCGGGCAGCCGAAGCGGCGGAGAAAGGCTTCGGGAGAAACGATCCGCTCGAACCCCCTAAGATTGCAACGGCCCCAGCCATCCCCGACTCAAAGCACCGGGGTAGGCTGATCCATGAGTCCATGAGCATCAGCGTGGCCTCGTTGTCGTACTGCCATGGCTCGGATTCCCCCTCTTCCGGCTCCACGATCAAGGACCCGAACATTCCACGCGCCGCGACGTGTAGCAGGTGAGCATGCTCATGGTATTGATGAGTCCCTGGTTGGTCGCCGACCACAAAATCGTACGTGAATGAGGTGCCTGGGCGGACGCCGCATTGCGTGAGACCAATCGCGCTGTAGTACTCCTGAGCCCTGCGCATCTCGAAGCCGTGCCACTGGACGGACAGGTCCAGTCCCAAGCTGGCTGTTGACGGTCACTCTCAGACGGTCGTAACGCTTCACGCGCACCTCTGGCCCTGGCAGCATGCCGTGGACGCCCTGCACGCACGTGACGCCGCAGTGATCCGGATCCACCTCAAAATACGTGACGTTGAACTCGTGCTCGACGACCACGGACGTCTTTTTGTCGCGGCCGCAAGCGAAAGCGCAGGAGGCGTCCGAAAAGGTCGAGCGGGCTACGCGCGAACCTAATTATACAGCGACCGAGCGCGGGATCAGAACCTACCGCCGGGTGGGCAGCTGGCTGAAGCTGAGCTGGCTGAGCTGGCTGCAACCACAGTCCGCGGACTGCGCGAGCCGCAGCTTGATCAGCGCGGCCAGCGCCGGCTGGTCCACGCCGACCCAGTCGACGCCGCCCGCGCGGGCGGCTCTCCGCGTTGGCCCCTGCTGGCGCCAGGCGCCGAATCCCAGGAGCCGAGGAGGCTGCCTGAGGAGAGGCGAAAGGGAGTGGAAGACGCGCCCCACACGAGACCCCCAAGACTGGCTCAAAACAGCCCAAGATGCCCCCAAGAGAGGCTCAATAGGCCGCCAAGGCAGCCCCAAGAGGCCGAAGCGCGCCACCGCCACACCGCGGGAAGCCAACCCCTCCGGCATGATCCCAGGACCAACGGGAGTGTCCCACAAGAGTCGCCAATAGAGGCCCCAAGACGCACAACCGTGGGCCGCAGGGGCCCCCAGGAGCTCCCCAAGAAAGCGCCCCGAGGACCCCCAAAATGTCCGCAGGGCCTCTGGAACGCGACCCATGCGCGGTGTTTCGGCGTCGAGCCCGGCGGGAGAGTGAGAAGGAGCGGGCCGCCTCATAAGGCTCGGAAGTCCCACGGCCTTCTGAGAAGTTGTCTGAGCCTTCCCCGAAGACACAGAAAACTTCTCAGAAGGCGCGAGGGCTTCTAGAGGCCTCCTAGATGGGGTCGGAGTAGATGGCACCGCATCGCAATGCATCGGCAATGCATGGACGACGCCAGCGTGGAGAAACTCGAGCTCCACATCGAGCCGCATCGCTGATGCATCGACGACACGGCGCGATCCTCCGACCCCGTCTGCTCGGACCCCATCTAGGAGGCCTGGAGCTTCTGAGAAGTCCTGTCGCCGCCCGAGAGGGCCTTGCCCTTCTCACTTCCCCCCCGTCGCTCGCCGCCGAGTGCCGGGACGGGCCGAAGACCCTCAGAGCCGCCGCCTCCGCAGCCTGCGGAGGAGTGGCGGCGTGCCACCTGTCCTGACTCTCTGCGGCCCTTCCAGGCGGCTCCCGGGGGCCGCAGGCCCCGGCCGCTGGGCCCGCGCAGAGGCAACATCCCGTGGGCTGTTTGCTCCGGGATGGCTCCGAGATGGCCTCGAGGATGGTCTCAAAATGCCTCCAAGACGGCCAGGAGGGCCCCAGGAGGGTCCAGGATGCCTCCAAGACGGCCCAGGTTGGCCACGGGAGGGCCCGAGATGTGCGCAAGACGGCCGAAGAGGCCCCAAACACTCCTCAAGAGGGCTCCAAGAGGACCTCCAGGAAGCCTTTTTGGTCCACAAGCGTTCCCAAAAGAAAGGCGTCTTCGATTCTCGCTCTCGCATCAAAGTCGCCACAGCCACTTGTCCATGTCCCCAATGCCCATTCCGGCTTTTGCGCCCAAGCTGTTCACTTCTCAAGGTCGGCGAATCCAGCCGTACGGACTTTACAATAGTCGCCAATCATCCACCCCCATACCCCTTTTCATCCCCCTGTCACTCATTATCCCCGCTTCGCACACAACTGCCTCGTCTCCCTCCATCTCCTCCCCCTCATTCTGCTCTGGCGTCTCCACATCATTCCTCCTCCGCCCCCTCATCCTTCCGCCTCCCTTCATCCTACCTCTCAGCCTCGGCGAGCCTCGGTCTCCTCCTGCCCTGACTCCTCCCTCTTCAGCTCTTCTCTTCCTCCAATTTCCTCCTCCTCACCCACACCCTCCCAAAATGTGTCACGCTCCTGTTCTGCGACCATGCACTGGGACATAATCACACCCCCTCGCTAACTCGAGATCGTGGACCCTTCCGCCACTGGGAATCGCTCTCAGGCCCCGTCCACGCACAACTCCCAGATCCCAACAAAGATCTCACCACACCTTCTAGCCTCTTGCCGTCCCTATGGCAGACAGGAACGCGCGACAGCCCGAGTGGCCTTGCACCGTTGAAAGCACTCTGTAAACGACCTTTGACTCCCTCCCCCTCCCTGCGTCCATCTAGTCTCCCACATCCATCCTCAATGTTCCTGCTATGCATCCTTCTTCCTACTCATCCGCCATTCCTCCTCCTCCTC
Source organism: Prorocentrum cordatum (assembly GCA_963575745.1). Classification (NCBI taxonomy): domain Eukaryota; class Dinophyceae; order Prorocentrales; family Prorocentraceae; genus Prorocentrum; species Prorocentrum cordatum. The sequence continues at coordinate 96,165 of CAUYUJ010017652.1, read as the reverse complement.
CTCCTCCTCCTCCTCCTCCTCCTCCTCCTCCTCCTCCTCCTCCTCCTCCTCCTCCTCCTCAAAACCACCCTCCTCCTCAACGTCGCCTTCTCCCTCACTTCCTCTCGCACTCGGCCGCACGCCTGCACGGCAGTCACGTCCTCCGTGTGGGCTTCGATGGTCCTCGCACCAGGAAGGGCAGAGAGGGAGGAAGGGACTGGGAAAGGAGGGTGCAGTGCAAGCAAGACAAAAGGCAGGAGATACGGGTGGTGGGAAGGGGGAAACAGTTGCGGAGCAGGAATGGCATCAGAACGCCCTGTGACCTGGCGGCGGCGACCACTCCGATGACAGTTCGCAATGGCAAGACATTCGTCGACGTCACTCCTAGTTCCTCCTTCACGATTCAAGGGCATCTAGGCCACTTGGCACGCGTCGAATCTGCTTGAAAAAAGGATGAGGAGCAAGCCGCTTCCGAAAATTCTGCCCTGCGCAAGTGTGGACAAAGGCCCGTCGAGTCCGAGACCACAGCGAAAAATGCGCACACTGAACACAGCAGATTTCTGCCGTGACGTCGGCGGCTCTGGTGCCATACACCACGTTGATCTCTGCTCTGGAGGGTTACCAGAGGCTGTGTCGACCTCATCTCTCGTGCGAATTCCATGCCGCGTGACCGCGTCGATCTCTGCTCTGGAGAGTCGCCAGAGGCTGTGTCGATTTCACCTCTCGTGCGAACTCCGTGCCGCGTGCCGCTCCCCGTTGGCCCGGGACCCATCAGGAGGGCCACCCGAGGGCGTTCCAGCCGAGAGCACCCGCGCCGGCGCCGCCGCCTCGAGGAGGCGCGCCGACACGGGGCGGAGCAGCGGCAAATGGCCACGCCACGGAGAGGCGCGCAAGCACGCCAAGGAGGAGGAGGAGGAGGAGGAGGAGAAGGAGGAGGAGGAGGAGGAGGAGGAGGAGGTGGTGGTGGTGGTGGCGTGCTGTAAGAGTCGAGGTCGACCAGCACGAAACTAAACCAACTCTGACACATGCAAGCCCTGCCCAACCAGATCACTCACTACAAGCAGCTCTCAGATCATGTCCGGCGCGACGAATCCATGCAACATGTTCTTTCGGGAAGAGTCCAGCAGCTGCCGCCACCTCTGCGAGGTCAGTCATAGGCAGCCCCTGTGCCTCGTAGCTGTCCAGGACGGTCTGCAAGCGAATCTCAGAGAAGACGAGCCCCAGCTCCCTAAGCGTTCCAGATATCGAAGACCTATCGCACCACCATTCATCATAGCAGACTGTCGCACTCATCTTGTAGACAAAATCCTTATACCTCTCGACATCCTCCTGTTGATCGCCCTCACCTTGTGGATCGCCCTCACCCTGTTGATCGTCCTCGCCCTGTTGATCGTCCACACGTTGTTGCACATCCCCTCGCTGCTGCTCGTCCTCACGCTGCTGCTCGCCTGGCCGATGTACGTCACTCGGACGATGCTGATCGTCC
>CAUYUJ010017652.1:62200-89700 GCA_963575745.1 Prorocentrum cordatum | reverse complement strand
TCCGTATTGATATACCCCCCCTGCCCAACTCTACGGGCCCCTAGCCAGGACCACTGCCCACACCCACCCGCCATCCCTGTCAAAAAAAACATACCTATACGACCACCCTGCGGGTGATAAGGAGGTTGGGGGGGGAGGGGGGCCAGCAATGGGCAACAGTAGTGATTGTTGCGTTGCCGCTCGCTCTTGGGACCATCGATCCCACTATCGATCTCACTCGATCGATGTCACTATCGATCTCACTCGATCGGTTTCACTGTCGATCTCACTCTGGATCTCGCTATCGATCCCACTATCGATCTCCCTATCGATATCACTCGATCTCACAATCGATATCACTATTCATCTCACTATCGATCTCACTATCGATCTCACGATCGATCCCACTATCGATCTCACTCGATCGATCTCACTATCGATCTCACTCGATCGGTTTCACTGTCGATCTCACTCTGGATCTCGCTATCGATCCCACTATCGATCTCCCTATCGATATCACTCGATCTCAGAATCGATATCACTATTCATCTCACTATCGATCTCACTATCGATCTCACTATCGATCTCACTATCGGTCTCACTATCGATCTCACTATCGATCTCACAGTCGATTTCGTCATCGGTCTCACTATCGTTTTCGCACCAGCGGGACATTGGGACACCGGCGGGACACTGGCGGGACACCGCGGGCCACCGCTTGCCGGAGGGAGAATCATTTGGTCCGGCCGGGACCCAGCCACAAGCGGGACACCGGCGGGACACTGGCGGGACACCGCGGGCCACCGCTTGCCGGAGGGAGAATCATTTGGTCCGTCCGCGCCTCAACCACAGGAGACTTTCCTCTCGCGCGCCCACGCAGCTTCGCCTCGCCCGCACGCACGGCACGCACGAACACGAAACCGAAACCGATTTCCCGGTGGGGGGCTCTCCGTTCCACTTCGATCTCACCCCCCGACCTCCGACAACATGCACTCTGCGGCCAAAGCTGGATCATGTTCGGGCGCCCTGCGGTCACTTTGCACTCATTGCTGACCGGGACGAGGGGGTCCTGAGCATCGAGAGTGAGATCGATAGCGAGGTCGACTGTGAAATCCGGCGTGAGATCGATAGTGAGATCTGCTTCGGGATCGACTGCGAAATCTGCTGTGAGATCGCTGGTGAGAGCGGTCGTGAGATCCCATCGTGCGCAGGCCCACGAGGGGGTCACGGGCACGCCGCCCCACGTGCGCAGGCCCACGGCAAGAGTGTCCAGAGACGACAAAACCGCGCGGGGGCCCACGGTGTTTGCCCAGGCGCACGCTGTGGCAAAATCTTGGACCACGCGCGGACGCCCCGCGAGAATGTTGCAGGGCTACAGGGCAGTTTCTAATACGTTGGAACGTGTTGCTTTAACTATTGGATTGTTAATGCATGAACAGTGTATGAATAAATGTATGCATGAACCTGCATTAGTAATAAATGTATAAATAATGTATGAATAAATGTATGTATAAATGTATAAATGTATGTATACAGTGTATGAACAAATGTATGAATAATGAATAAGTGTCGTTTTTAATACTGAATCCCTGCATAATTATGCATGATCCGCACGCGGAGCATGTTTTAAAAACGGCACTGTAGTTTACAAAGCTTGCGGGAGCGCCCTGGCACGCGCGGCGCACATAATGGTTGTCGGTGGCGACCGCTGCCTGTGCTGAGACTCGGGGGCTACTCCTGTGCTGGGATAGCGGGTGGGAGTGAGCGAGAAGGCTTGCGGCTTGCGGGTAGCTTGACCCCTCCCCCCTCACCTGGGTCTGGACGGGGGGGGCGAGGGTTAGAGCGTCCAAGATGGCTCAAAGCTCCAAGAGAGCCCTGGATGCCCCAAGATGGTCTCCAACATGGCTACAGGTAGCCGAAGATGGTTCATGATAGCCTCGGGCACACCTCCGAGCGACCCACGACGGCCCCAAACAAGTCCCAATTGCTCACGGATCAATCATCCCACCAAAAAATGATCGTTCCAAAGCAAACGGAAAGTCTATGATTTGGGCATGCTCGCCATTTCGTGTCCGATGGACCCCTGAGGTCTCAACATGACCCCAAGATGACATCGGAAAGCTCCGAGAGGGGCCCAAGAGGGCCCCAAGACAGGCCATCAGGCCCACTAGAGGCCTCAAAGCCCCCGAGGAGGCAATGTTTCCGCCTCGGGGTGGGGAGGAGTGGGGGGGGAATCCCACCAGCCCTTTGGGCGTAGGTGGCCTAACGGCGCGATTTCTTTTCTCGTCCAAAACCCCGCTTCCCTTCGGGGAGGGGTACCCTCCCCCTCCCCTCACAGAGTCTTGTGGGGGGATCCGCGATGTGTCCGAGGGCCCTTGTTCGTCCAAGATGGCTCCCAGAAGGCCTCCGATGCTCCAAGATGGCATCCAGGATTGCTAAAGATAGCCAGCGATGGCTCAAGATGGCGTCAAACATGCCCCAAGAGGCCCCAAAGACTGCTCCAACACGGCCCCAAGTGTTCTCGGAGCCCTCATCTGGACCTCCCCAAGAAGCTCAAATCGCTGAAAAACCGCCGGGACAGCAATGATGCTCGCCGTCTCGCCAGTTCGCTTCCGAGTGGCGCGTGAGACCCACGGTGGCCCCTAGATGGCCCAAGAGAGCACCCAGAGGAGCCCAAAAGGCGCATCCAAGAGCGCCACATGAGTGCCCCAAGATGCCGTGTCAAAGACGCATGAGGGGGAGGGCAAGAGGCAATACGGGGCTCCCACGGCGGCCCCAAGAGGGCCCCAAGACCTCACGAGAGAGCACCAAGAGAACCCCAAGATCCCCCAGAGGGGGCTCCAAGAGGGCCCCGTGACAGCCCCAAGAGGACGCCCCCAAAAAAGACTTCCATGAGACCCCGAGATAGCTGCCACAGTCCTTGTCGGCGTCTTCGTCCTCCTCCTCCTCCTCCTCCTCCTCCTCCTCCTCCTCCTCCTCCTCCCTCCCTCCATCCATCCCTCCATCCCGCCCCCTCTCCCTCCCTCCCTCCCTCCCTCCCTCCTCCTCCTCACCCTCATCCTCCTCCGCATCCGCCTCCTCTGCCTCCTCCTCCCTCCGCCTCCTCCTCCTCCTCCTCCTCCTCCTCCTCCTCCTCCTCCTCCTCCTCCTCCTCCTCCTCCTCCTCCTCCTCCTCCTCCTCCTCCTCCTCCTCCTCATCGCTATCCTAGGCGGATGGTAATGGGGAGGGGGCGACATGAGTGGGTGGTGAAGAAATCGGCCCTAAAGAGGCCATGTAGGGCCCCTTCTGGGCCCCTGCTGGCTCCAAAAGGAGTCGTAGAGGGCCCCATGGAGGCCCTGTTCTTCACCCCCCATTGAGCCCACCCGCCCTGACCACCCGCCCGGGTATCTTCGTTACGTACCTCCTCTTCCTCATTGTCCTCAGCTTCGTCCTCCTCCTCCTCCTCCTCGTCCTCGTTGTCCTCTAGCTCCTCCTCGTCTTCCTCCTCCCTCCTCCTCCTCCTCCTCCTCATCATCATCATCATCATCATATCACCACCACCACCACATCATCATCATCACCACCATCATCACCATCACCATCACCATCACCATCACCATCAGCATCACCATCATCATCATCATCATCATCATCATCATCATCATCATCATCAGCATCATCGTTCCCGTGCTCCTTCTCCGTTTCCTTCTCCTCCTCGTCCTCGACGTCCTCCTACTCCTCCTCCTCCTCCTCCTCCTCCTCCTCCTCCTCCTCCTCCTCCTCCTCCTCCTCCTCCTCCTCCGCCTCCGCCTCCTCCTCCTCCTCCTCCTCCTCCTCCTCCTGCTCCTCCCCGTACCTCTCTGAGCAGGTGTTCCACTGCACGGTCCTTCAATTCCTGAAGAAGGCAACTCGCCTGGGCATCGTTTCATGATCTCTTTCGCACGTGTCCCGTCAGCTCTCATCGGCAGCTCTTCTGAATAGGCTGGTGGGGATTTTTAGTCGCAACCGCAAGCGAAAGCGCAGGCGGCGAGTAACGGAACGGTCGGGCCGCACGCGAACCTAATTGCCTAACGCGCCAGCAAACAGAGGCCTAGGCGGCACCTCAGATCATCGGAAGCGGAAGGGGGTGCGGACTGCAGCTGCCAGGAACCAGGTCCAGGAGCGCGCACATGCAATTAGCCAACCGAAGTCGGGGCGCAGCCAAAATGGCGCGGGAACGAAACCAGGATAGAGCCAGGAGCGCCACCACGAAGGGTCGCAGAAACCGGCAAGGCCGGGGGAACTCACTGACCAGGAACCTGGGCATGGAAGTGGCGCCACCAAAGTCGCACACAACGCTGAGAAGTGGCCGCAGAGGGCGAGGACAGGACGCAGGATAAACCACACGAATCCTCATGCACCCAGCCCCAGCTGGTGGGGATACTTTTTTGGTCGCGGCCGCGCAGCAGAGGGCAGGCGGCGAACAGGGAGTCCGGGCCGACGGGCAAACCTAATTAGCTGCTGGGCGCAGCACGGGCCAGCAGGGCCAGCTCACAAAAGCGGCAGCTGGGGCAGCGGCACCGGGGGGCTGGCTGGCCGAACTGCAACGCCCAGGGAAGCTCAGGCAACATGCAGCTCTGCGGCAAAATGCCAGGGAATTCTGTGTTACGCGCTGTGGCGTCAGTCCACTTCAGTGGGGGTGCAGGACGAGTCAGGCGGATAGCCTACACGTGCGATCCTCACATAAGGGATACGCGAAGCGTGAAGAGTTTCTCTCAATCCCTTTTTGAAACATGGGCCCGCCCGAGGTCGCCCTACGAGGACCGCAAGACCCCAACGACAAAAAGCAACAAAATGACCCAAAGAGGGCCCCGAGAGGCCCCAAGAGGACTCCAAGAGGTCCCAAAGGAAGAGCCCCATGACTCCTGCAAGAGGCTCTCACAACAAAATATGCGTGTAGGCCTCATGGCCCTCTTCCTCATCCTGCTCCTCGTACTCCTCCTCAACCTCCTAATCCCCGCAACCCTCATGGGCATCGTTTCTAGATGGGCTGGTGGCGATATGCAGATCGTCTAGACTTTCATGGTCTACCCTGAGTGTTCAATGACTTTGGCATACTCGTCTTTTCGCCGACTATTCCTCCTCCTCCTCCTCCTCCTCATCCTCCTCAATCCTGGTGCTGAATCCTCCTCCTCCTCCTCCTCCTCCTCCTCCTCCTCCCTCCTCCTCCTCCTCTCCTCCTCCTCCTCCTCCTCCTCCTCCTCCTCCTCCTCCTCCTCCTCCTCCTCCTCCTCCTCCTCCTCCTCCTCCCCGTCCCCCGCCATTCTCCTCCACGATCCTCCTCCCTCCTCCCTCCTCCCTCCTCCTCCTCCTCCTCCTCCTCCTCCTCCTCCTCCTCCTCCTCCTCTCTACTCCCTCCTCCTCATTCCCCCTCGGCTGGCGCGCCCGCCGTCCTGAGACAGGCGCCGTCGCTGAGCTGCCACAGCCTGGCGCCCGGCATCCGCGCGAGCCCGGCCGCCGCGCGCGCCCGTCGCTTGCTGTCCTCGCCGCGGCCATGCGTGCTCGCGCTTCTCGCCGTGACTCTCGCCGCGGCACGGGGCCCGCCGACTCGCCCGACCTGGCCAGCTCAGAGATCGTGGGGGGTAGGGGTGGGGAAAACCCCGCCCTCCCCCTCAGAGATCGTGGGGGGCAGGGGTGGGGCTCGCACGTGGCCCCCTGCCTCCTCCACACCCCTTTTTTCTCCCCAGGCAGTGCCTGCACTGTGGGGCCCTTGCTCCCCCTCTTCTGAGGAACCGGGCCTGGCCATCGGCCCCGCCGGGGGGTGGGGGTAGGGCTCGCACGTGGCCCCCCGCTTCCTCCACCCCTTTTGTTCCCCACGCAGTGCCTGCACTGTGGGGCTCTCGCCTCCCCTCCGTCTGAGGGAGCCCCCCAGCGAAGCGAAAACCCCGCCCTCCCCCTCCGAAATCGTGGGGGGCAGGGGTGGGGCTCGCGCGTGGCCCCCTGCCTCCTCCGCCCCCTTCTTCTTCCCCGGGCAATGCCTGCACCGTGGGGCTCTCGCGTCCCCTCCCTCCGAGGAGCCGGGCCCGGCCGTCGGTGCCCGTCGCCAGCCGGTGGCCGCCCGTGGCCGGCCGTGGCCGGCCCGCCAGTTGCAGTGCTCTGCATGTCCGTGCACTGCTCTGCACTGCGCTGCCTTGGGCGTCCACTGCTCCGCCCTGCGCTGCAGGGCGTCGCGACGCTTTTTGCACTGCTCTGCACTGCTTTGCACTGCGCTGCGCCACTCTGCACTGCTTTTTGGACCGCTTTTTGGACTGCGCTGCGCTGCTCTGCACTGCTCTGCACTGCTTTGGACTGCGCTGCAGTGCGCTGTTGCAGCGCTTTGCAACTGCTGTGGATTGGTGTGCACTGCTGGCCTTGCGTTGCTTTGCACAGCACAGATTGCAGCACATGGATTACACCATCTCGATTGCACGACATTGATTGCACCACCTAGTTCGCGCCGCATGGATCATAGGAAATCACTGTTTGGGGTCCACGCTGGCTCACACCTTCCTCATAAATAACTCCCCCTGTCGCGTCTCCAGACGTGCTGGAGGAGCGGGATCGGCCTTTCGCATTCCTCGCCGTTCATGATCCTGAAGCTTGCAATCAATGTGCAACAGCTTCACAGATGGAGAGCGGGTCCTTTTCAAAATGTGGCTCTCACCTTAGCGCCGCGCACTTTCGTGTCGACAGCTTGCAACAGCTTCAAGAATGGACGCACAAGCCAAACGAATGCGTGCCGAGACGCATGGTGAATACAACCCTCCGCGCACGTCTTGGACGTGCGAAAGATCGGACGACCGCATGATCGCCATCCTCCTCGAGACTCGTCACGTCAAAACGCGAGCCACCCAAACCACGTTAAAGAATGTGCCAAACGTAGGCGTTCCGAGACGCATGTTGGATCCCCCCTCCTCCGCGCGCTTATGTTTCACAAGCATCCGACGACCGCATGTTCGACACCCCACCCCCCGGTGACCTGGACATGTGAAAACCCATGCCAGATGCGCACGCGCCAGGCGCATGCTGGATACCCCCCTCCGCCCACGTACTTGCACTTGTGAAGAATCCGACGGCCGCATGATCGACAACCCACCAGGGCCTGAACACGAGAAAATCCTTGCCAAATGCGCCCGCGCCCGACGCATATTGGGTCCGCCCCTCCGCGCACGCATTTTTGCATGTGGGAAACGCGGCGACTGCATGTTCGACATCCCTCTGGGGGCGTGGATACGCGAAAACACCTGCAATTGTTCAAAGTGAGCACGCGCCAGACGCAGATTGGACATCCCTCCTCCGCGCACGTGTTTCACGTGTCAGGAATTCACCGACCACACGTTCGACCTCCCACTAGCGAGAATGCTTGAAAACGCATACAAAACGCGTGCGCGCCCAGATGCATGTTGAATAACCCCCCTCTCCACACAGGTGTTTTCACGTGCCCAGATTCGATGCCATCTGCTCGATACCCCTCTGGCATAGGGCCAAAGGCCCGCCCAGAAAAGAGAACCCTGGGCCAGAGCACGTCAACGGGAAAAGGGAATGCGTGCAGGGGCTCATTAGAAGGGGACTTGGGACAGGAGGGGGGGTCACTGCAGCATCGCTTGCGGAAACGGCCGGACCTAGGAAAGAAGAACATCCTCAAAGAACGTGCGACCCTCCGCTGGCCAAGTTGAAGAACATTCGAGGTACCCTCCCCAAGGATGCAGAAGAACATCTACTCTGGTCCTCGTCCCCATCTGGCCCACTCCTACAGCAGAGACACAACTGTCAGCCTCGATGTAAACGCGTTCTCCTTCGCAAAGCCCCCACGGAGGAGGAGGATAAGGAAGACGACGAGGAGGAGGAGGAGGAGGGGGAGGGAGAGGAGGAGGAAGAGGAGGAGGAGGAGGAAGAGGAGGAAGAGGAGGAAGGAGGACGAGGAGAAGAAACAGAAGGAAGGAGGAGCAGCCGCAGAAGCACGGGCAGAAGCAGCAGCAGGAGCGAACAAGAGCGAGCGGCAGCAGCAGCAGCAGCAGCCGGGAGAAGGCGCGAGGAAGGAAGGGGCGAGTCCAGCGGGCGGGGACACCGCAGACGGCCGTCAACGGACCCCGCGAAGGCGCGATCGGAGCTCGCGTCCACGGAGAGCGCCAGGACCTGGGTCGAGGTCGGCCGACGCATCCCCTCCCTCCCCGCCGTCCCCCCCCCCCCTCCTGCCCTGGGAGGCAGCCGGCAGCGAGCACCCACCGGAGGAGGCCGCAGAGGCGCCCGAGGTGCGGCAGCAGCAGCAGCAGCGCGAGGTGCAGGAGGCCAGGGTTTCGGACCAGAGACGCTCGGCGAGTTCTGCAGGGGACACGTGGGCAGGCTCGGCGCAGAGTGCCTCTATCGTCGAGGAGATGAACTTTAGCGAGGCGGTCCAGAATCCGCCGACCCTGTCGGCGTGTGCGAGGGGCTTGGCTGTTCGAGTCGTCGTCTCCGTCGGTCGTCGCCTCCGTCGTCCCCTTTCCCTGCAGCTTCATTCTCAAGCTCGTGAGCGAGAGAAAAATCGAGCAGTGTCGTAATCGAGTCGAAGGGAAGCCCCTTTCCTTCGATCCCTTCCCCCGGGGGGGGGGGGCCCGGGGGGGGTCCCGGGGGGGTCCCGGAGGGGGGGGTCCCGGGGGGGGTCCCGGGGGGGGTGGGGGGGCAGATTCGTTTTTCCTCGGGCGGCCTAGAAACCTCGAAAACACTCCAAATGAGGTCCGAATGCCCCAGATGGCCCCCGAGACGGCCCAAGAGGGCCCCGAGTCGCCCAAAGATCGGCCGAAAACGCCCAAGATAGCCCCAAGACCGTCCAAGAAGCCTCCAAGACGTCCCAGGCCCCCTCCAAGAGACCCCCAGGAAGCCCCAAGAGGCCCCCACGAGGCTTCCAAGCGGCCCCTAAGAGCTTCCCAAGAGGCCCACAAACTACCCCCAAGAGGCCCCCAAGAGCGCTCGTCGTCGTCGTCGTCGCCATTCAGGGTCGGCGGCACCGGCCGTAAGGCCTTCGCAATAAGAAGCACACAGCACGAGCAGGTGGACTGGGAGGGGCTGTCCGTCTTTCTCTCTCCCTCTCTCTCTCTCTCTCTCTCTCTCTCTCTCTCCTCTTTCCTTTTTATATACATATATATATATACAAACAGACAGACAGACAGACAGACAGACAGACAGACAGACATACATACATACATACATACATACATACAGACATACATACATACCTATCTACCTACCTACCTACCTACCTACCTACCTACCTACCTACCTACCTACCTACCTATATACATACATGCATACATACATACATGCATGCATGCATGCATGCATGCATACATACATACATGCATACATACATACATACATACATACATACATATACACACACATACATGCATGCATGCATGCATGCATACATACATACATACATACATACATACATACATGCATGCATGCATGCATGCATGCATACATACACACACACATACATACACACATACACGCATACACACATACACATATACACACATACATACATACATGCATACAAACATACATACATACATACATACATACATACATACATACACACACATACATACATACATACACACATACATGTATACATATATACATGTGTACATACATACATACATACATACATACATACATACATACATACATACATACGTACGTACGTACGTACGTACATACATACATACATACATACATACATACATACATACATACATACATACATTCATGCATACATACATACAATAATATGTGTGTATCTACATAATGTATGTAATCACCACCGTGCCTTTAGCACGTAGTGAAGCCCCCAAAGGCTCATCAGTCAGTTGTCAGTGGTCCAGGGATTCACTTCAAGGATCCTAAGGGCACCGAACCCAAGTTTCTAGGGTGCTCTTGGGAACTCCCAGGGTGTGTCGCGGGAGCTCTCTGGACGCTGAGGCGGCCCCAAATTACCCCAGGAACCCCCAAGAAGGCCCCAGGAGGTTCCCCTGACGGTCTATGAGCGCACCGAGACCGCTAAAGGGCACTCCAAGTCGCCCAAGATAGCCTCAACCCGGCCCAAGAGGCCACCAAGACGCCCCAAGAAGGCTCCCAGAGACCTCCCGAGAGGGCCCCAAGAGTCAAAACCATTGCTGAGTTTCCTTGGGCTCCTGACAAATTTTGACGGTCTCGCCTTTCCAGGCTTTCGAACGGCCCAAGAGGCCCCCAAGAGGCCCCCAAAGAGCTCCCCAAGAGGGCCCCAAGACGGCCCAAGAGGCCCCCAACACGGCGGCCCGAGAGGGGCCCGGGAGGGGGAGCACGAACGGACGTCCGAGGGAACGCGTACCGTGGACGCTTGCTCGGAAAAAGTCCTGGACACGTCGGAATGGGTGCCCCCCTAAAAGATTTGAAGCGCCCGGTGAACCAGTGGGGGCGGAGGGGGCCCAGACACCAGCCTCTCTAACCGGCTGGGGGGGGAGCCCTTCCAAGGGTGGGGGGGGGGGTCGAACAGGCCCCCGCCTGGCCCCCGTCCCAGGGGAGAGGGCTCGAACGGGGAGAGAGGGGGCCCTCCCTTTCATTCTCTTGCACAGCTGTGCTCTAGAGCTCGGACATCTTTATTCTCGTCGTGGTTCGTGGTTCGTGGTGGTTCGTCCCCCTCGGCCCCTCCCCTGAGCCTGAGCCCCAGCTCCCCCACCCTTCGGAGGCTTGCTCCGTCAAGGCTTCCCAGGACAGCCCCCCTGGGCCGCGGACATCCTTATTTTCGTCGTGGTTCGTGGTTCGTCGTGGTTCGTCCCCCTCGGCCCCTCCCCTGAGCCTGAGACCCAGCTCCCCTGGGCCACCCCCCCTTGGGACCCCCCCTCCGTCCAGGCTTCCCACGGCGGCCCCCCTGGGCCGCAGAACCCTTTATTTTCGTCGTGGTTCGTGGCTCGTGGTGGTTCGTCCCCCTCGGCCCATCCCCTGAGCCTCAGTCCCAGTTCCCCTGGGCCACCCACCCTTGGGAGCCTTCCTCCGTCCAGCCTTCCTCCGTCCAGGCTTCCCAATCCTTCGCAGCTCCTTTGTGCAAGAGCCAGGGCACGCGTGCCACTTGTTGAATCCAGTTAGTGCTCGATCAAGCTCGAATGAAATCCTACTATTGTTGGATCTCATGTTAACAGCATCCTAGTCGAGCTCGGTCCATCTCTGCCAGAGTCATAGTATAGCTGGATCTAGCTCTAATTGAATCCTACAAGGGCTCGATCCACCTCCAGTAGAATCCTACTATAGCTGGATCCAGCCTTAAGAGCATCCTAGCCAGGCTCGATCCATAACTAACAGAATCCCCCGATGGCTAGATCCAGCTCTAAGTGCATCCTACCAGGGCTCGATCCAGCTCTTATACAATCTCACTCGGGCTTGATCCAACCTTGATAAGATCCGACTGAAGCTCGATCGTCGCCGTCTTCGTTGCCCAGGGCGCGGGCGCCAGCGCTCGCCGTCGTCAGTTGCCACTGGGGAGGGGGGGGGGCGGTTCGACCCGCCCCTGCAAGTCAGGGGGAAGGGAACACCCCCCCAGTTCGAACCCCCCCCTCCTCCCTGAAAGCGGAGGCGGTGGAGAGGGAAGGAGGAGGAGGAGGAAGAGGAGGAGGAGGAGGAGGAGAAGCAGGAGGAGGAGGAGGATCGAACCCCCCCCTGACATTTCAGGGAGGGGGGCCTGGTTCGACCCTCCCGCCTTCCCCCAGCGTCCACGGAAGGCGCTCTTCCTGAAACTTCGAGCCCTCAGCACCAAGATGGGAGAGGAGCAGGAGTTTGATGATGAGGAGGGGGTGGGTGGGCCAGCTCTAATCAAGAAGGAAGGGGGGGTGGAAGCGGCTGGGGGTATGTACTAGATGGGGCCCCGAGAAGTCGGCCAGGAGGGGGGGGACGAGGGCAAATCCATTCAAAATTGGTACCCAAACCCCTCCCAGTGTCGAAGCTGACAAGTTTTTCGAGCCGCGTCCAGCCGTGGCGACGAGGGGGCCCCTTTCTTCTGCTGGCCAGAACCAGCGCTGTGCCACCTTAGCCCCCCCGCCAGCTGAGCCTGAGGAGGGGGAGAGAGTTTGGAGGATGACGAGGCATTGAGGGGTAGGGGAAGAGGGAATGGATGAGGCTCCAAGGAGGGGGGTAGGCCGGCTGAACACAAGGAGGAGGAGGAGGAGGAGGAGGAGGAGGAGGAGGAGGAGCAGGAGGAGGAGGAGGAGGAGGAGGAGGAGTGGTTGAGGAGAATGGGGAGGCATGCGGGGGCAGGGGAGGAGGAGGCAACGGGGATGACGAAGCTCGGGCCCGCACGGAGCACGCGCCCCCGGTGCCGAAGTCCCGGACGTGCTCCCCGTCCTGCCGCGAGCGCGGCAGGGGGCCCAGCTGTGCAGCCGGGCGCGGCCGACGACGACCACCGACAGACACCGCAAGGACGGCAGCAGTGGCTGGCGGCGGCGGCGACGACAACGGCCACGGCGACGGCGACGACGGCGACGGCGCCGCCGCCGCTGCCGCCGACGACGACGACGACGATGGCGACGGCGGCCACGTGCGCCCACCATCACTACAAGGAAGGAGGCGAGAGAGGCGGGGATGGGGAGGGGGAAAGAGAGAGGGAGAGGCGGAGGGGGCAGGGGGAGCGGGGAGAGAAGATAATGGGGTGCAGGGGGAGGAAGCCCCCGGGAGGTCGTGGGGGGCCTGGGTGGAGGCGTGAGCCCGGCCGGAGACGGGGGGACGGTCAGGGGGGCCGCCCAGGGCCCAACGGCGCCAGGTCTGGGGCGAACAGAAAGCCCACTGCGCGTGCGAAGGGCGGCGCCTGCGCCTGACCTCTGTCTGAGTTCGAGGCGATCGGTCCCAGAACAGCCCCACACTCCTGCCCGCACCCGCGGGGAGCTGTGGAGATGTAGACGTCGCGAGTCTGGCCTGGAGCCCAAACAGTGAGGTTGCGCAGTCGACGCGGCGCAGCACAAAGCAGGGCCGAGATGGCCACGAGGACGCTGTGGGCAGCACCATATTGCCTCTGCGGCACGCGGTAGGCAGCGCAGGGGCGGGAGCGCACCCCGTGGGCGGCAAATCCCACCTGCCCTATGGGCGTACAGTCGGGGCGTTGACCTAAGGAACCCTAAATAAGGAACGAGGCCCCTTTTCTCCATAAGTTAAACTTCGATTTCCCATCGAAAACATAAGGAAAACCTGAGACAAGATGTGAAACAGTTAAGGAACACCGAGCCCCTCCCCAACGAAAAGGGTTCCTTCTTCAGCGCCTTGACTGTATGGGCGTAGGTGGTCTAGGGAGGTAACTCTTCCAGCCCCCTTTCTTCCCCCGACCCCCTCCCCTGGACCTGGCTGGACGGGGCGTCCCGCGAGGTGTCAGAGGGCAACTGTTCGCCCAAGACGGCTCCAAGAGGGCCTCACGGAGCCCAAGACGACCTTCGAGATGGCTCAAGATAGACTAATATGCCTGAAGATGTCTCCCAAGAGGCCCCAAGAAGGCACCAAGACGGCTTCAAAATGCCTCCGAGACTTCCAAGGGGGCCCCAAGAGGCCAAAATCCTGCGAAAACCCGAAGAAAATCAATGATGTGTGCCTTCTCGCCTTTTTGCTTTGGATGGCCTTCCGAGGCCTCACGACAGCTCAAAGAGGGCCCCAAAAATCCCCAAGAGAGGTCCACGAGAGCCCCAAGACGGCCCCAAGAGCGCCCAAGAGTGCTCCAAGAGCGCTCCAACAGGGGTCCTTAAGCACTCTAGAGGGGCAAAGCTAATTAAGTACCCCCCCTTTCTTGACCGATCTTCCCCAAGATGGCCCCAATAGCGCCTCCAAGGCTTCCCACAGCGCCCCAAGGGGGCCCCAAGAGGCGCCAAGGAGGCCCCAAGATGACCCGAAGATGCCTCCAAGAGACTCCCAAGAGACCCTAGAGGCCCCGAGAGGCTCTCCGAGGCACCCGTGAGGCCTCCGGGACCGCCAAGAGGCGCCCAATACGCCCCACGAGGCCCCAAAACTCGCCAATTTCCTCCTCCTCCTCCTCCTCCTCCTCCTCCTCCTCCTCCTCCTCTTTCCTCCTCCTCCTCCTCTCTCCTCCCTCCTCCCTTGCATCATCATTCACCATCACCATCATCATCATCATCATCATCATCATCATCATCAGCATCAGCATCAGCATCAGCATCATCATCATCATCATCATCATCATCATCATCATCATCATCATCATCATCATCATCATCATCGTCATCGTCATCATCATCATCATCATCATCATCATCATCATCATCATCATCATCATCATCGTCATCATCGTCATCGTCGTCCTCATCATCATAATCGGCATCATCATCATCATCATCATCATCATCATCATCATCATCGTCATCATCACCACCACCACCACCATCATCATCATCATGACCACCACCACCACCATCATCGTCATCATCATCGTCTCATCATCATCATCATCATCCGCATCATCATCAGCAGCATCATCCTCATTTTTCCCATCATCCGCCTCCTCATTCTTCCTCATCATCATGCGCCTCCTCTTCCTCCGCATTCGATTATTCCTCCATCCTCCCCATCTTGGGATACGGCGGTTATCCAGCCCTTTAGTCGTCTGTATGCTCATCCACTTCTCTGATCAGAACAACTCGTCCTCGTCTGGGCTTCGTCTCTGGGTGGGCTGGTGGGGCTACTTTTTGGCACGCGGGCGCGCGATGCGGGTCGAACGCCAGGCAAGCAGGGGCCGGCTGTGAACTGGTGGGGCTACGCGCTGTGAACTAGTGGGGTCACTTTTTCGTCGCGGCCGCAACCGGAAGCGCAGGCGACGTCCGAAGTCAGCCCGGGCTACGAGCCGAACCAAATTACCTAAGCGCGCGAACTAACGGCCGCCGAAACTGCCGCCGAGGGACGCCGAGGAGCGACGCCAGGGACTGAAGGCAGAGCAACTGGTGGGGCCACTTTTTGCTCGCGAACGACGCGGTCAGCCGCGCGCCGTCAGATAAAGTCGAAAGAGAAGCGCAAGCCCTGCTGTTGCCTGGTGGGGTCACGCGAAGCGTCAAGAACTTGGACCGCGCAGCCACTGGACGGGGTACCGTTTGCCGCGGCGCAATCCCTGCTGCGCGCGGCACCCAGTTCCTCAGAACAGAGAGAAGACCCCTTGAACGCAGGCACTGTTCGGAGAACAAGCACCGCCCCCCTGCTCGGCTCAAGAGGGCGAGCTGTTCCTCGATCGCGCTTTCAGCGTGTTCGAATCATGTGCAAACCCGCCCACTTCCCGATTAATCTCCAAACTTCAATAATGCTACTGCATTTTGAATGGATTCAACCCTTCGGACAAGAGTTGAACCGACATAGAACGGTTCCGCGAGATCGGCCGACTGACTAAACGCTGCACAGTACGTCATCCCGTGATCCTCAGCCACTCTGAGGCGGATGAGAGGGAGGAGGCCATGCCAGCAGACGGATCGGGCGAACTGGGCCAGAAGGATCGCACCTGGCGCGCCCCATGCCCAAACGAAACCGCCCGGGGCCCCCGCCTCTAACGGGCATACGAGCAGGATCAAAGTGAAGGGGCCCCAGGACACACAAAAAAAAACACACAAATTAAAAGATTCCCCATATTTTCCCATGTGTTCTGGTTGTCTTTCCCCCCACTTCCCATATGTTCCCATATTTTCTGGGGAATCGACGATGACTTGTGTCTGTGTGTTTTTCCCCCTCCTGCTCGCGTGTCTTGCGTCTGCCGGCCGCGGGCATGTGAAAGGTACAATCTTGATCTGCGGGTCGAGAGCGCACCTCTTCTGGTCGAAGCTAAGCGGGCCGCGCGAAGCTTGAATTAGGCAGAGAAGAGGAGGGAGGAAGCGGCGGAAATGTGAAAGGTACATGCGTCGCTCAAGAGAGCAGGCCCTCCGCGTTGCCAATTCCCGCAAGCCGCCTGCGCGCAGGTCGCAGGCTATCGGCCAGCAATTTCGCATGCCTGTCGCGGATGCACGTGCGAGCTCCTCCAGCGAGAGCGGGCGTGACCGAAGCCAGCCCGCGTAGAAGAGGAGGGACAGGGAAGGAGCAGGACAAGAGCAACAGGAGACACCCCAAGCTCCCCACCACACCACTCTGCACTGCCTCTTCGCGTCTTGATATTCTACACACACCCCTCCATCAACCCCAATCTGGCGTACGCCCTCCCCTGCCTACATCACCATCATAAACATAATAGTCGTCGTCATCCCAATTACCATCTCTCTGCATCATCATCATCATACACACCACCACCACCACCACCAGCATTAGCAGCAGCAACAGCAGCATCAGCATAGGCATTATCATGTTCATCATCACCATCATCATCAGCAGCAGCATTATACTCATCGTCGCCGCCGCCATCATCGTCACCCACGGCAGGTCATCTGACCATCATGGTCATCATCATCATCATCAGCAGCAGCAGCAGCGTCAGCGTCAGCATCGGCATGAGCATCATCGTCGCAGCCGCCGCCATCATCATCATCAACATCATCATCATCATCATCATCACCACCAGCATCATCACCATCATCAATCAATCAATCAACCAATCTTCAGAAGCATCACCATCACCATCATCAACAACAACTCAGCATCACCATCCTCATCAGCAGCATCCTCAGCATCAGCAGCAGCGGCATCATCATCGGCAGCAGCAACAGCAGCAGCGACAGAAACATCATCATCAGCAGCGGCATCACAATCAGCATCAGCATCATCATCCGCAACAGCATCAGCATCAGCGTCATCATCATCAACATCAGCATCGTCACCATTACCAGCAACCTCATAATCAGCATCATCATCATCATCATCATCATCATCATCATCATCATCATCATCAATATCATCATGAGCAACATCAGCGTCATTATCACCATCATGATCATCAACATCATCATCAGTATCAACATCATAACCATCATCGTCATCAGCATCAGCATCATCACTATCCTAATCATCATCATCATCATCATCATCATCATCACCATCATCATCATCATCATCGTCATCATCAACATCATCAGCATCATCAGCATCCGCATCATCACCATCATCACCATCATCATCGTCATCATCATCTTCATCATATTCATCTTCATATTCATATTCATATTCATCATCTACCACATCATCACCACCACCAGCATCCATCATCGTCATCAGCATCGTCATCATCAGCAGCAGCATCATCAAAAACATCATCAGCATCACCACCACCACAACCATCATCATCATCATCAGCATCATCATCATCATCAGCATCATCATCATCATCGTCGTCGTCATGGTGACCACAACCAGCCATGAGCATGAACAGCATCATCAACGGCAGCATCATTCTCAGTCACCCCTACCCCCTCTCCCCCTCCCATCCCCCTCCCTTCTTCTCCCTCCCCTCCTCCTCCTCCCCCTCCCTCCTCCTCCCTCACGATCAGGACTCGCGCGGCCCTCCGCGAGGTTGTACATCCTGAGGCCGCCCTCGCTAGATCCTGAGCGCACGACGGGCGCCGCGCTCCGCCAACCCCCTCCTTGCAGTGCGGCTGCTCTTGAACCTGCCTGAAGGTGGAGGACGCCTGAGGAATGGGGAGGCCAACATCGAACCGGGACATCTGATCGAGTCGGAGTGTGCGTCGGATCGGGCCGCATCGGCGCGGAGTCGGGACCGAACCTGATCGGCCGCACCGGGATGCACAAGAGCGCCATGCAGGCGTCGGGCCGCATCGGATCGAAGGAAGATCGCGGAGGACTGGAAAGCAGGAAGGAGAAGGCTCGCGTTCGGCTCGGTTCGGCTCCCGGGCGCTCGCAGGTCCGCGCGGGGCGCGCCGCTCGCGCCACGCTCAAAATGCGGCCGGTTTCGCCAGGTGGGGAAATGTTCAAGATGCATCTGGAAGGGCCCATTGGTAAGCGCCACTTCTGTCCATAGTGAACTTTTCTAACGAAAACAACTGAAAATCTCCGTCTCCAATCTCCATACACGGAAACGCTCATGGTGTCCTGGATGCCAGAGTGCTTCGTAGCGGCGAAGTCGCGAGGTTTATACACTCAGTTCCATTGTAATACTTCTTACGCGACTCGATCTGATCGGTGATCTCTTGTCTGGCGATTTTTCTTGCCCATTCCAGCTGTGTCCGGCGCCAAGACGTGATCCTTCAACTTTGCACCTGCGCATGAACTGTGAAACGAGAGATTCAAAAAGAGAGGGAAGAAGGAGGAGGAGGAGGAGGAAGGATGCCCCAACTTGGCCTGTCGCCGCAGAGGCCTAGACGGCGCCTTGTTGCCCGCATACCAGGAGCTCGCTGGGCGGTGTCTACTGAAGCCGCGGGTCATGACGAGGCCTGCATGGATCACTGCAGATGCCTGGCCAGGCCGGTCCGTTTGGGCCCGCCTTGAGGTTGCCGCATGCGCCTCGATCTTGGCCATCCTGGATTCGCTCCTGGGCTCCTCACCGACCCTCCTGGACTCCGACGACCCCGCTTGCGCTCGTGCCGGCGACATGGTACGAGGCAAAGATACGAACTCCCACCTGTTGCACCATCTTTGGGAGGAGGAAGAAGAGGAGGAGAAGGAGGAGGAGGACGAGGAGGAGGAGGAGGGGGACGAGGAGGCAGGGGGAGGAGGGAGGACGAGGGAGGAGGAGCAGGAGGAGGAGGAGGAGAAAATGGAGGGAATGAGGGAGCGAAGGGGGAGGAGCAGGAGGAGGAGGAGGAGAAAAAGGAGGGAATGGGGAAGCGAAGGGGGACGAGCAGGAGGAGGAGGAGGAGGAGCATGAAGAGGGGCGGCACACCTTTTGGTTCGCCTCTCGTGCCCGTCCCCCCTTTCGTCATCCTGTCCACCACCCTCCCATCCATCCATCCATCGATCCACTCCTCTCCACTGCCCTACTCTCTCCCTCCTCGCTCACCCTCTTACATCCCCTGCCTCCCTCCCCTCGTTCCCCTTCTACCCCCCCCGTCCCCCCGGCTCTGCTCCATCCCATCCCTCCATCACGAATTAACCAGTCTGCCACCCACAGCTGATCCACCCAGCTCTGAAAACCGCGATGCGCCCTTGACGGACACACCCCCTTTCCGCCGCAACGAAGAAGTTCCTTCCAAAGTTCCGCCCCACCACCCCCCTCAAGGTAGCCGCCATGCACAGACCAGCGGGCACATCTGCCGAAGCACCGCGCGATGCTACGAGCGCGCACTCGTCGAACTGCAGGGCAGCACAACGGGCCTGCGGGTACTCTGCCCTGCCCAGGGCCTGAGAGTACAGACAGGGGGTAAGGTCCTCAACCTGAGACTGTACTCGCTACTCTGCTCAGGGCAGGGCCTGAGTCTGTACCCTCAACCTGAGGACCTGGGTAGGGCCTGAGTCTGTACTCGTTACAACGGGCCTGAGGTTGCGCCTCCCTCGGAGGTCTGGACGGGGGCTGCGCAAGTCGGCGGAGGGTCCAAGATGGTCACAGACAGCGTCAGGGCGGCCCCCAGCCCCAGATAGCCTCCAAGATGGCGCCAGAGGGTCCAAGGTCAGAGGCCCCAAAGAGGCCCCAAGAGGCTCCCGAGAAGCCCCCAAGAGGCTCCCAGGAGGCCTCAAAACTGCTCCCAAGAGGCCCCGGAGAGCGCTCAGAGGAGACCCGAAAAAGCATCCCTGAGAACACTGACCCACAACCCAGGCACGGTGGCGGGATGGCCGAAGGTCCTATATATATATATACACACACATATATACATATATATATATACATAAGCTAGATGTATGGGTAAATACATCTAGATATACAAATACAGATACAGCTAGATAGATA
The DNA here is from genome assembly GCA_963575745.1 of Prorocentrum cordatum. NCBI lineage: Eukaryota > Dinophyceae > Prorocentrales > Prorocentraceae > Prorocentrum > Prorocentrum cordatum. The sequence goes on along the minus strand of CAUYUJ010017652.1, from coordinate 69,916 downwards.
TAGGTATACATATATGTATATAAATAGATACAGCTTGATCTATAGATTGCTTGATCTATTAGGTTACATATAAATACATAATAAATTGATAGCAACGCGAAACGCCTAGCCCGCCCCACCGACGCGCCTGGCGGTGCGGCACGGATGAAGAGAGGAGGAAGACGACGGCGAGGGAGAATACAGGGAGGAGGAGGAGGAGGAGGACTGGGAAGAGGGGAGAGGGAAGAGCGCGGAGGAAGAGGAAGAGGACTGGGAAGAGGAGAGAGGGAGGAGAGAGGACGAGGAGGAGGAGGAGCACGACGACGACGACGACGAGGAAGGAGGACCTCATTGCTCTTCGTCCTCGTCCCCGCCCAGGGAGCCTGAGAACGCCCACTTGAGCGCGGGATCGCGCACGGCCTGCCCGCTGAAGCACGGGGTGACCAGGTGGACCCAGGCCTTGCCGGGGGTTATTCCGTGCTCCTCGGGCGCGGGAGGCAAGAGGAGGAGGAGGAGGAGGGACAGGAGGAGGGGTGTCAAGGAGGGGGGGGGAGGATGTCGAGGAGGATGCCGCGGAGGATGTCAAGGAGGAGGGGGATGGACGAGAGGAGGGATGGCAGAGGAAGAGGGGGATGACAAGGAGGACGAGGACGGCGACGAGGAGCGCAAGGAGGACGAGGAGGGGCAGAGGACGAGGGAGAAGGAGAAAGAAGAGATGGGAGCAGGAAGGGAACGGAGGGGATTGATTGGTACTCCAGGGGGGGGATTCGGGCCTCCTCCTCCTCCTCCTCCTCCTCCTCCTCCTCCTCCTCCTCCTCCTCCTCCTCCTCTTATTCCTCCTCCTCCTCCTCCTCCTCCTCCCTCTCCTCCTCCTCCTCTTCCTCCTCGCCCTCCTCCTCATCTCCCTCCTCCCTCCTCGCTCCTTGTGCCGAAAAATGCGGGCAGCATGCCGAAGCTGCGGCAGGGCGCGCGACGCTGGGTCCTCCAGCGTGGTGTCGTTGGGCAAGACCTGCACTGCCAGCAGCAAGCGACAGGGAGAGACCTACCAGCCTCGAACGTATCCCTATCCCTGAGATTGACACGCCTAAAGGCGACGACAATCTTAGGGATTCGCCCTCAAAAAACCAGGGGATCCCTAAGATTGGCATCGTGATGAGGAGGTGCCCAGCATAGGGATAGGGATATGTTCCAGGCTGGTAAGAGACACACGAGAACGGGGTGCAGAAGAATGGGCAACCAGCACCAGCCAGGCGCAAAAGAGGAGCGACCCCGGGAGGTGCGTAAATAAAAAGACGAGGAGACGCTTCGGTTCTGCTCTAAGCCACGCGCATATCGCCATTGCAGGGCCCAGCAATGGCACCCCCATCCCGTCCTGAGATGCGGTTTGTGTCCACCTCCTCACCTCCTCCCTCTCCGTTACCCCATTACCCAAACATAATACATCCAGGTTTGCCGCAGGCAATCGGGTACCTTCTGAGATTGTAGGGCCCGGAAGTAAGAATCGTGCAATAATTACACAGGTGGAGGCCAGTATGTGTTGTAATGGGGCTCTTGTTCGGGAGGCACATCCTTTTGAAAACGGAGCTCTCGCTAGATACCTCCTTAAATTATATGGCCATGCTTTCGTGCATTTGGTCATCACCGGAGATGGTTCCGCTGGGCCGGAAGGGAGCGGAAACCGGAACCGGAAACCGGAAACAGGAGAACGGAAACCGGAAAACGGAAAACAGCGAAGAAGGAAGCGGAGGACGACGGCAGACGACAAGAATCGGAAAACGGAAAAGGGAAAACGGAAAACGGAGAAGAAAAACGCGGGGGGTGACGGGAGAGCACCGGAACCGGAAAACGGAAAACGGAAAGCGGAAACCGGAACCGGAAAACGGAAACAGGAAACCGGAAAGGGGAAAACGGAAAACAGCGAAGAGGGAAGCGGAGGCCGACGGGAGACCACCGGAATCGGAAAACGGAAAACGGAAAAAGGAAAACGGCGCAGAAAGACGCGAGGGACCACGGGAGAGCACCGGAACGGGAAAACGGGAAACGGAAAACGGAGACTGGAACCGGAAACCGGAAACCGGAAAACGGAAAGCAGAAACCGGAAAACAGCGACGAGGGAGCCGGGAGCCGACGGCAGACCACCGGAATCGGAAAACGGAAAACGGAAAACGCAAAACGGGAAATGGCGTAGAAGGACGCGGGTGTCCACGGGAGAGCACGGGAACCGGAAAGCGGAAAACGGAAAACGGAAACCGGAACCGGAAAACGGAAACCGGCAAACGCAAAGCGGAAAACGGAAAACAGAAAACGGAAACCGGAAACCGTAAAACGGAAACCGGAAAACGGAAAGCGGAAAACGGAAAACGGACAACGGAAAACGGAAACCGGAAAACGGAAACCGGAAAACGGAAATCGGAGGAGGAGGAGGAAGAGGAGGAGGAGGAGAAAGAGGAGGAAGAGGAGGAGGAGCCTCCCTTCCTCCTCTCTCCCTCCTGCCCCCCCCCCGCCCCTCCTCCCTCCCCGTTCCCTTTGCCAGGCTTCCTCCCTCCCTCCCTCCTGCCTCCCCCCTCGTTGATCCTGCCCTCACCTCCCTGTCTCCCTCCTCGTTCCCTCCTCCTCCTCCTCGTCCCTCTTCCCGAGCGGAGCCGGCGCGCGGGCTGGCCAGACCGAAGGACAACGACGATCTGATTTCAAGAAGCCCCCAAAACGTTCCAAGACTGCTCCAAGAGGCTTCCGAGACCTCCAAAGAGGCCCCCAAGAAGCCAAACTCCTTCAAACACCAAAAGAAAATTAATGATTTTTGCTTTCTCGCCTTTTCGCTTTTGATGGCCATCCGAAGCCTCAAGGTGCATCCAAAATGGCCCAGGAGAGCCCCAGGAGAGGCCCAAGAGAGCCCCAGGACGGCCCCAAGAGCGCCCCAAGAGCGATCCAAGAGAGGTCCAGGAGGCGATTGTCGGTGCTCCCAAGGGGGGAGGCAAAATGAAGCTCACCCTTTTGCGATCGATGTCCTCCAAGATGGCCCCAACAGCGCCCCTAAAGCTCCCAAGAGCGGCCCAGGAGGGCCCCAAGAGGCGCTCAGGCAGCCCGAAGATGCCTCCAAGAGGCTCCCGAGAGACCCTATACGAGGCCCCAAGAGGATCTCCGAGGTACCCAACTCTCAGTCCTTTTCCTCCTTCTCGTCATCCTCGTCCTCGCCCTACTCCGCCTCCTCCTCCTCCTCTTCCTCCTCCTCCTCCTCCTCCTCCTCCTCCTCCTCCTCCTCCTCCTCCTTCGACGACGACGATTCCTCCTCCATCCTCCCCATCCTGCGGTATATGACGGCGTCCCCCGCCCTTTGTTCTTCTGCATGCTCCCCCACTTCTCGTATCATCTCAACTCTCCTGGGCATCGTTTCTGGATGGGCTGGTGGGGATATGTGAAGCGTCAACAATAGCAGCGCGTTCATCGATTACCGATGACAAATCCCGCCAGTCCTCTGGGCGGAGGTGGGCTACGGCGTTTCCTCTGGTAGCTTTCCAGAAACCCCTCTCCCTACCCTCTCCCCTGGACCTCGCCGCACCCCCTGCAATATTCTGCAAAAGAGGGGTGCAAAGATTCCGTGCTGACCCTGCAACACCCTGCGTTACCTTGGAAAACGACCCTACAAACCAAACCCCTGCAGTACCATGCAATACCCTGCAAACCACCCTGAAATACCCTGCAAAACGACCGCGCGCCCTCTGGGTGGAGGAGGTCAGAAACGGTTCCTCCGCACGCTTTCTAATCCCCGAGCCCGCTGGGCGTGAGTGGTCTAGCAAATTGCCTCTTCCAACTCCCCTGCTTCGCCTTCGGGGAGGGGCCTATCATTTTTTCTCATTAGAATGATACCGGAGAAAAGACCCAATCAGGGCTATAGGGCTAGGGGGCTATTGAGCTATAGGTCTATAGAGCTATAGGGCTATAGAATTGTAGGGTTGTTGGGCTATTGGGCTATAGTGCTTAGGGCTATAGGGCTATAGGGCACCCCCGGGCACCCAGGCACCCGGGCACCCCGGCCCCCCCGGGCACCCCCAGGCACCCGGGCGTGCAGCGAAAATCGGCGACAAACCTAACTTAACCATGTGAATCCGCTATGACCCCTACAGAAGCAAGCTCTGATTGAGGAATAAACACCCCCTCCCTGGCCCGACTGGCAGCCAATCTGGATCCATAACGACACCCATGGCAACGCCCCCCACAACATCCCTGTCAAAAGCCATACAACATGAACTTTGCCTCTGGAGCCTGGAGCATGCGCGGGCATCCCACGACCACTTAGCATGGGGTCTTGACAAGGACGGCGGCGGTGCCGGCACATTGTTCGCCGCGCGCACACCCGCACACAACAAACCCGCCGTCACTGTGTATGGTTTTTGACAGGGACGGTGGGAGGGTCGACATATTACCCAATGTGGCGCACCTGGTCCGCGTGGCGCAGCTGACATGTGCGGCCCATCTCGCGGGCTTCGCGTACCTGGCTGGCGTTTGCATTGGTTCCCGATAGCTGTCGATGGTGGCCCCTGTCCATGCTGAAACTCGGGTGCTTCTTATGTGTTGGGAGGGCGGGTGGGAACAAGCGAGACGGCTTGTTGCTTGTGGGTAACTTAATCACTGTTCCCTATTAATAAACACCCCCTCCCCCAGGCGACTGGGGGCCAACCCGAGTCCATGCCGACACCCCCCCCCACCATCCCTGGTAAAAAAAATGCAAAACACACTACAAATTCGGAACATGCGCAGCCAACCCGATGCGGCCCCCCCCCACCATCCCTGTCAAAAAACGATACAGAGTACACTTGGCGGCGGCGGCGGCTGCGGCGGCTGCGGCGGCGGCGGCGGCGGCTGCGGCGGCTGCGGCGGCGGCGGCGGCGGCGGCTTTGGCAGCGGGGGCGGCGGCGGCGGCGGCGGCGGCGGCGGCGGCGGCGGCGGATTGGCGGCGGCGGCCAGTAGCTGCCCATAGCCCCATCCCAAGACGACTGCTGAATATGCTGAGGCTCGGGCCAGACTCGGGTGCTACGTATGTGTTGGGAGGGCGGGTGGGAGTGAGCGAGACGGCCTGCGGGCGGGGAGGGGGTAACTTAACCCCTCCCCCCACCCCCTCCCCTGGACCTGGAATGGAGGTGCCGCGACCGATTTGAGCGTCCAAGAAGGCCTCGGCGAGATTCTACAAATCACTGATTCTCCTGAGGTGTTGGGGGGTGGGGGGGGAGAGCCCCCTTCTTTGATCGAGCTCTTCCAAGATGGCCCAAAGATGGTATCCAAGGCTTCCAAGAGTGCCCCAGGAGGGCCCCAAGAGGCGCCCAAGCGGCCCCAAGAGGCCACAAAGAGGTCCCCAAGAAGCTCCCAAGAACCCCCCAAGATGTCTGAGGTACCAAGACGCTGCAAGTGGGTCCTGGGACCGCCAGGACGCCCCCAAGACGTCCAAGCAGGACTCCAAGAAGCTCTCAAGAGACATCCGAAGAGACTCCGAGAGGCACGCAGGAGGCCTCTGGCCCTTCTGCTCACCTCCTCCTCCTCCTCTTCCTCCTCCTCCTTCTCCTATTCCTCATCCGCCTATTCCTCCTCCTCCCTCCTCCCTCCGCCCCCCCCCCCTCCCCCTCTCCCTCATCCTTTTCCTCCTCCCCCTCCTCCTCCTCCTCCTCCTCCGTCCTCCCCCTCTCGTTGTATGGCGGCTTCCCCAATCCCTTATTCCACTGCGTGCTCCTCCGTATCCGGGATCAGGGCAACTCGCGTGGACATCGTTTCTGCATGAGCTCGTGGATTTACGCGAAGCGCCTAGACTAAGATCTTGGCATCTGCGGGCCTAGGGGGTCGGCGGCGTGGCGTAAGCTAGCGAAACATATGTCCAATAATTCTCGTCGACACCACAGGCAGTGGACGGCGAGAAACTGAAGCACGCGGGAATCATTGCAGACCCTCCGCACAAATCTTTCCGTTTTGCTTTGTCTGACCTGGCCAGTACCATCTTCTGAAGTAGCCTCACGGGACGAGAACTCGGAGAGGGTCGATCCCAGCCTTGGTTAAGTTTCGGCCGAACCTCTCCGTGAATGACCCCCGAGCTGTGACCCACGCGTGGCTGGCGAACTCCCACTCGTGGAAGTCAGGCCCTGCTTGCGAGCACTGTATGGCCTGCTCATCGTCACCGAGCGCGAGAACCAGCTAAGCCCAAAAGGGAGAGGCGGTTAGGCTCTCCTCGCTCCCGCCATCTGCGTTCGCCAGCGGTGCTAGGTGCCCATCGGCGCCTCCAGGCCACTTTTTCTGGCGCTTGCCGAGGAGAAGTGCAAATCTCCCAGGCCAGAGAACGACCTCTGGCCCCTCCTCCTGCTCGGGCGCGGCCATATCTGCGAACGCACGGATCAATGTAATGCGTCCGTGGACCTCTTGATCTTTGCCACATGAGGAACGAAATCCAAGTGAACAGGGAACGCCGAAGTTGAACTGAACCCCAACTCCGCGGGAACAGCCCCCCTCGGTGCATCAATCCTTGACTGGGGAGGGAAGACTGTTGGTTGGCGGGGGGGGGGGGCAGGCGGTAAGCAGTAAACGTGGGACGGGGGAGCTCGGCGTCGGTTCCAGGCATCCCCCAATGCAATCTGACCCAGGACTGAAGAACATCCCACAAGAACACGAGGCCATCCGCCGGCCAAAACAACCCGAACCATACGATCACTCGAGAATCTCATCCCCCAGGATGCCCCAAAAACATCCCACAAACTGTTTTTTGCGTCGGCGGCTAGGCAGAGTAACTGCGCTGGCGGAGAGCTAACTAAACGGGGGTGCCGCTGTAGCGAAGTGCGCCACCATGCAGGAGAAGGGGACAGGGCAGAGGAAGCGGCCGAAGGAGGGGGCGGGAAGGGAGCGAGGCCTCTCAGGGGGAAGGGTCACGCCCTGAGCGCGTGGAACATCCCACAAACACGAAGAACAATAGGTTACCCTCCACGAGCCGACCTCGATCTTGTACCTCGGTCCGGCTGTCTGATTTTTTGTTCAATCCGCGACCCCCCAGCAGCTCCCGACCCCTGCCCCTGGGGGTAGCGCCTCGCCCCGTGGATCCCATGCTGGTGGCCCCGAGGCCCGAAGACGGGCCCCAGAGGTCGAGATCGAGGGACACGGCCCAGATCGAACAAATCTTATCGTCGCTGGCGGCCCGCTCAAGCCGCCGCGTTAGGCCGCTATGCAATCTCGCGTAGGGCCCGCTCTTGATCGTGGAAAAAACGCAGCGTGCCGCGCTCGCGTCCCGCGTAAGCTGTGGCGTAAGGCCGCTGTGTCATCTCGCGTGAGGCCCGCTTTTGAGAGCCGCTCGTGTTGTCGCCCAGCTTCCCCGAGCTGTTTCGGGGCCCCTGCCATCGAGGCGGAGCCCAGAGATCCGGGGTTCCCAGTCCCAGCTCTCATTGGCCATGCCGCGGAGAACCCACGAGCTGGCCTGGCAGGGCCGTCCTGCCGCACCGCCCGAGCGGCAACGGCCAGGCCGCCCGGCGCAGCGAGAGAGGGTCGGGGGGACGATCAGCACCGCCATCGACTCGCGAGGCTCTGGCCGGAGACTCCGGACCCTCTGGCGCCAACCTGATCGGACAAGAACGCAGAGCGCCGCAATTGTCCGTTAGGCTCGAACGTAAACCACCAAAAAGAAGAGGGCGACGACAAGGCGGCCGATGACGAGGATGACGGCGTGGATGACGGGGAGAGTAGCGAAGCTCTGGCCTGGCGCCAATCCGCCGGTGC
>CAUYUJ010017652.1:35000-59600 GCA_963575745.1 Prorocentrum cordatum | reverse complement strand
ATTTCGGCACACCCCTCACACGTTTCGTGGCCCCATAGGGAGCTCCACCGAAGGCCCCAGTGCCTGCGTTCGCATGCCTCCCCACCACCCATTTCGGCACACCCCTCACACGTTTCGTGGCCCCATAGGGAGCTCCACCGAAGGCCCCAGTGGCTGCGTTCGCATGCCTCCCCACCACCCATTTCGGCACACCCCTCACACGTTTCGTGGCCCCATATGGAGCTCCACCGAAGGCCCCAGTGGCTGCGTTCGCATGCCTCCCCACCACCAATTTCGGCACACCCCTCACACGTTTCGTGGCCCCATAGGGAGCTCCACCGAAGGCCCCTGGCTGTTCCGCTATGCCTCCCCACCACCATTCGGGACACCCCTCACACGTTTCGTGGCCCCATTAGGGAGCTGCCCACCGAAGGCCCCAGTGGCTGCGTTCGCATGCCTCCCCACACCACCATTTCGAGACACACCCCTCACACGCTTCGTGGCCCCATAGGGAGCTCACGGAAGGCCCCAGTGGCTGGCGTTTCGCATGCCTCCCACCACCCATTTCGGCACACCCCTCGCACGTTTCGTGGCCCCACAGGGAGCTCCACCGAAGGCCCCAGTGGCTGCGTTCGCATGCCGCCCCCACACCAACTTCGGTGCACCCCTCACACGTTTCGTGGCCCCATAAGGAGCTGCACCGAAGGCCCCAGTGGCTGCGTTCGCATGCCGCCCCCACACCCATTTCGGCACACCCCTCAAACGCCTCGTGGCCCCATAGGGTGATCCACCGGAGACGGTACTCACACCAGCATTACTCACAACTGCATATGGTTGGGTCCTTCGCCAGGCTAATTAGAAGAACGTGCGCGGCGCTAAGGCGAGAGCCACATTTTGAAAAGGAATCGCCCTCGATCCGTGAAGCCCCGCGAATGTGCGCGGCGCCAATGCGAGAGCCACATTTTGAAAAGGAACCGCCCTCGATCCGTGAACCTCTGGCAACTTTTTAAAACGAGTGTGCGCGGCGCTGGGGCGAGAACCACATCTTGAAAACAATCCGTCCTCCATATGTGAAGCTGATATCACTTTTTAAGCTTCAGAGTCATAAGCGGTGAGGAAGTCTCAGGCGAAACGCCCGACCTGCCCTAAACAACTGCCTCGGGGTGCGACAGGGGGGGGTTATCTATAAGGAGAAGGAATGGAGGAGGAGGCGGAGCAGGAGGAGGGGAGGAGGAGAGGAGGAGGAGGAGGGAGGAGGAGGAGGAGGAGGAGGAGGAGGAGGAGGAGGAGGAGGAAGATGAGGAAGAGCGAGGAGGAGGAAGGGAGAGGGAGGAGGCGGAGGATGCGGAGGAGGCGGAGGAGGCGGAGGAGGCGGAGGAGGCGGAGGAGGAGGAGGAGGAGGAGGAGGAGGAGGAGGAGGGAGGAGGAGGAGGAGGCGGAGGAGGAGGAGGAGGAGGAGGCGGAGGAGGGAGGGGAGGAGGGGGAGGAGGGTGGAGGGAGGAGGGAGGAAGATGAGGAAGAGGAGGGGGAGGAAGGGGAGGCGGAGGAGGCGGAGGCGGCGGAGGAGGCGGAGGAGGCGGAGGAGGAGGAGGAGGAGGAGGGGAGGAGGAGGAGGAGGAGGAGGATGAGGAGGAGGAGGAGGAGGAGCAGGGGTGTGACGCCGACGACAACGACGACGTCGACGACGACCACGACGACGACGTGGGGAGCTAGGGGATTTGGGGAGGAGTGGGAGCAACGAACGATGAGGAGGACGAGACGGATGAGGACCAGGACCAGGAGTAGGAGGAGGAGGAGGTGGAAGAGGAGGAGAAAGTGGAGGAGGAGGAGGACGCAGGAGCTTTACCATCTGATCGTGCACTCTCTGATTTTTTTGTTGCCGAGAAAACGCAACGGCCGCGTCGCCTCATGTTGGCCTAGCGCAGTGGGCGCAGGAGCAGGCTGCGGGGGGACATGGGCGGAGGCAGGAGCAGGGCATAGTGCCGGGGACCTCCCTTGCCGTGCGGCTTCCTCCGTTCCTCGCCGGCGGCTCGTCGTCCTTCGAGGAGTGCGCCCTTCCTCGCACGCGGGGCGCTGGCGCACCGGAGTGCTCATGGGCTGGGTGGCCCCCATGATCCACACCGAGGTCGGAGCACAAGGGCAGGAGGAGGAGGCGGCGGAGGAGGAGGGGGAGGACGCGGAGGACGCGGAGGAGGAGGAGGAGGAGGAGGAGGAGGAGGAGGAGGAGGAGGGCCAGTGTGAACCCGGGACTCACCAACGATGTTGGAACGAACCCTCCCGCCAAGCTCCCTCTTAGTAGGCCCCTCGCAAGGGTTCATTCCCACTGAGGGAGCTGCCTCGTTGGGAGAAAACCGTTGGAAGACGCTGAAGCGTGCCAAAACACCATTATTGGGCTTTCAGCGCCACGAGTCGACATGACCGTTGCGTCTTGACGATCCGGAATCGCGCCAGGACACCACCTGGGACTTCAATATGCGAGTCAACGTGATTGTTGCGCCCCCACAATCCTGAGTCCTTCCAAAAAACAATTTCTGGCACGCTGACTATGGGAATCTGTGGAGCTCATGCAACTTTGTAGGACGAGTGTTAGCGGCGCTAGGGCAGGAGCCACATTTTGAAAACGACCCGCCCTCCATCCCTGAAGCTCCTGCGTGAGTTTTAGAACGAATGCGTGCGGCGCCGGGGCGAGAGCCACATTTTGAAAGCGACCCGCCCTCCATCCATGAAACACCTGCGAGCTCCTGCAACGAACCTGCGCTGCGCTCAGGCGAGAGCCACACTTTTTTGTTGCCCGCGAGCGGACGGCCGCGCTGCGTTCGAGGTCGTTAGCCATAAGCGTGTTTTTTTTTTTTTTCGAGGGGGGGGGGTGCATTTCGAAATTTTGACTTGGGAGGAAGAGGAATGGTGTGGAAGGAGTGACCAGGAGAAGCAGAAGGTGGATGGAGTGACGAGGAGCTCCAGCTCATTTTGGAAACGCATGCGCGCGGCGCGCCGAGGCGAGAGCCGCACCTCGGAACGGGCCCGCCCTCCCTCCGTGAAACTGTTGCCGGTTTTTCAGCCTGATGTTCGCAACTGGAAAGGATGTCTCGGGCGAAACGCCCGGCCCGCCCTTCCGACTGGCTTCGGGGTGAGACGGGGAGGAGTCATTTCACAGGAGAAGGGGTGGAGGAGGAGGAGGAGGGGGAGGAGGACGAGGAGGAGGAGGAGGAGGAGGAGGAGGAGGAGGAGGAGGTGGAGGTGGAGGAGGAGGAGGAGGTGGAGGTGGAGGAGGAGAGGAGCGGGAGGAGGAGAAGCGGGAGGAGGAGGAGGAGGTGGAGCAGGAGGCGGAGGAGGAGGAGGAGGAGGAGGAGGAGGAGGAGGAGGAGAGGGCAGAGGAGAAGGAGGAGGAGGGAGGAGGAGGTGGAGGAGAAGGTGGATGTGGAGGAGGAGGAGGAGCAGCGTAAACCCAAGAGCTATCAACGATGTTGGAAAACACCTCCCTCCAAGCTCCTTCTTCGTAGGCGTCCCCTATAACGGTTCATCTCTACTAAGGGAACTGCCTCGTTGGAAGACATTTGGTTTGAACAACTTGAAGCATGCCAAACCATTGTTCTCGGGATTCCAACGCCACGGATCAACCTGACTGTTGCGTCTTGACGATCTTGAGTCGTCACAGAACGCCATTCCTGGGACTTCAAGCATTTGTTGCGCCCTCATAATCATGAATTCTTCCAGGGCGCCATTTCTGGTACGTCGATCATGGCAATCCGTGAAGCTCTAAACGAATGTGCGCGGCGCTAAAGCGAGAGCTACATTTTGAAAAAGGAACCGCCTTCAATCCGTGAGACTCTTGCATTTGTTTGAACGAAGGTGCGCGGCGCTAAGGCGAGAGCCACATTTTGAAAACGGGCCTCCCTGATTCCGTGAAGCTCTTGCAAGTTTTTAAGACGAATGTGCGCGGCGCTAAGGCGAGAGCCACATGGTGAAAACGGGCCGCCCTCAATCCGTGAAACTGTTGTCGGGCCATACATGGTGAGGAAGTCTCTGGCGAAACGCCCAGCCCGCCCAAACAAGTGGCCCCAGGGTGCGACAGGGAAATCTGATTGAGAAGGAGCAAGGAATGATGGGGGCGGATGAGGAGGAGGAGGAGGAGGAGGAGGAGGAGGAGGAGGAGGAGGAGGACGAGGAGGAGGAGGAGGAGGAGGAGGAGGCGGAGGAGGAGGAGGAGGAGGAGGAGGAGGAGGAGCAGAGGAAGAGAAGGAGAGAAGGAGGAGGGGGGGGGCGGCCGTTGTCTGCAAGAGCAGGATGGGGGGGCCGGAGGCCGGCCTCCGGCCCTCCTCCCGGCGTCGGAGGAGCGCCTCCGCAGCCGTCTCCTCTCGGGGGGGGGGGCCCGCCCCCGGGAGGGCCCGGGCGGCCGGTCAGGGAGCCCCCCCCCGCTCGGGTGTTGCCAGGGGTGCCCCGTGGCCCGAGGTGCCCCCAGGATGGCCACAGGGGGGGCCCCGCGGCCTCCCGAGCGCCCCTCGCGCGGCCCAGGAGGAGGAGGAGGAGGAGGAGGAGGAGGAGGAGGAGGAGGAGGAGGAGGAGGGGACGGAAGGAGGAGGACGAAGGGAGGAGGGAGGAGGAGAGAGGGAGGAGGAGGAGGAGGAGGAGGAGGAGGAGGAGGAGGAGGAGGAGGAGGAGGAGGAGGAGGAGGAGGAGGGCCCCAGGGTCGCCCCAAGGGAGCAGCAGGCTGGGGACGCCTCGGGCCAGGGGCGCCTCGTTGGCAGCCCCCCCCGGCCCGCGGTGGCCGACTGGGGCGCGGAGCCGTGGCGGGCGCGGGCGCGGCCGATGGTGCCCACGGGCGCGGGAGGAGGCATGGAGTGGGGCTGTCGGTCAGAGGAGGAGGAGGTACTCCAGATTTCGTGATAAAAGGGAGGGGGTCTGGACCCTCCAAGACAAGCCATTTCAGACCTCCCCCGTGGGAGAGCCCTCCAAATCATCGTCCCCAGACCCCCCAGGCCCTCCAAGATAGCCTGGAAGAGCCCCCCCCCCAAATGAGACCCCCCTCCCTTTATTACAAAATCTGGAGTACCGAGACTGCCACCCTTCCCCCTCGTTTTCCCCTTTTGAAGCCTCCCGGGGGGCCCTCGTCGCCACCGCTGGAATCGCCCCGAGGTCCTGGTCAGAACGCGCCCGGGGAGAGGGCAGGGGAGCAGTTGTATCGGTACCAGGAGGACGAGGAGAAGGAGGCGGAGGAGTAGAAGGAGGCGGAGGCGGAGGAGGCGGAGGCGGAGGAGGAGGAGGCGGAGGACCAGTGCGAACCCAAGATGCATCCCAGTATTGCAATACACTCTCCCTCCAAGGCCCTTCATTGGGCACATTCAAGGATTCGTTTCCACTGGGGGAAGTGCTCCGGTGTGAATACCCAGAACTGTGCCAGAACACCATTCCTGGGACATCAACGCCGCGGATCACCGCTGTTGCTGCGTCGTGGCGATCCTGAATCTCGCCAGAACACCATTCATAGGACTTCGACACTACGAATCAACGTAACCGTTGCGCCCTTACAGTCCGACATCGTGCCAGCACACCATGTCTGGGACGTTACCCACACGAAGCCTTGAACCGGTTAGAAACTCGTAAAACGAACGTGCGCTGCGAAGAAGCGAGAGCCACATCTTAAAAAGAAGCCACCCTCCATCCGTGAAGCTCTTGCACTTTTGCAGACGAAGGTGCGCTTCGCCAGGGCAAGAGCCACCTTTTGAAAGCGACCCGCCCTCCGTCCGTGAAGCTCCGGCGAGTGCTTTGACGAGCATGTGCGGCGCGGAGGCGAGAAGCACACCTTGAAAACGACCTGCCCTCCATTCAGGAGGGGAAAAAACACACAGACACAATTAATCGTCGACTCCCAGGAAAATATGGGAAAATATAGGAAGTGGGGGGGAAGACAGAAGCTTAGAACATATGGGAACATATAGGGCATCTTTTTATTTGTGTCTACTTATGTGTGTGTCCCAGTTCCCCTTCATCCATCCGTGAAGCTCCTGCAGAGCGGAAGGCGGCTGTGCGCGGCGCTGAGGGCGAGAGCCACACTGTGAGAGCGACGCGCGCCGCCCTCCACCCGCGCAGCTAGCTCTTGCGGCTTCCGGGCTTCGGGCCCGGGAGCGGCGAGGAAGTCTCCGGCGAAGCGCCCGGCCCGCCGTTCGGACTGGCCTCGGGGTGCGACGGGGAGGAGCTATCCAGAAGGAGCAGGAATGGAGGAGGAGGAGGAAGATGAGGATGGAGAGTGCATACTACGAGAACTGAGCATATGACTACCAATCACAGCTCATAGTGGTAGTCGTAGTGATATGGAGAATCGTATTAATCTGAAGACGAAGAAGAAGACCAGTACAACTAAACATGATTATAATAAGAGGATGAAGAAGAGGAGGAGGAGGATTCGCGTCTCTTTGCCTTATCTTTTTTTCAGCTGCGCCTGGCAGGCTTAATTAGCTTGCTCTTTGCCTAAGCCGATTTACTGCATTCTTTCGCACAGGAGGAGGAGGAGGAGGTTACGCCTCGCTTCGCGATGTACACGTCCAGGGTCCGCATGTGTCCGCACTGTCTGGCTTGCGCGCTTTCCAGTCACGGAACTTTGCTTGGGGATATGACGGGTTCTGAGAGTACCTATCTCCATCATTTGGATCGATTATTCACCTCCACGGTTTGCACTTCGCCCCTTTGAGTGTCACATTCGGCTGGCAACCTAGCGGCGCTAAGCTAATCATGATAATCTTAGTGATTTTAGTAATGCTCATAGCAATACGAATAATGCCACAACTAGGCATACCAGTCATGATACGTGAGACGAATGTGATTTTCTAGCAGAGTATCAATGCGAAGCAGATGAATGAAGGTGATCATACTTGATAATTTGAGACATGGTTTTAATCGTTGTGGCGTGGTGTTTCAAGATGGGTGCTGTTTTGGTGTGCCATTCAATCACTTGGTGCTGCTCGCAGCGATCCTCGCCGTGCCGGATTTGTGGTCGCCGCAGCCGGTGGGCACGGAGCGGTCGTGCTCTGTGTTTCCTCGTGTTGCGCAAGGGCGTCAGCGCGGCCATGCCCGCCGCGCCACTCACTCGTTGCCGAGGCGGCTGGCCCCCCTCAGGGAGCGGAGTGCCCCTCCCAACCTGCTCCTCCTCCGGCAGAAGGTCAAGCGCAGTCGGCCTCCGAGATCAAGTGGTGTTGCTGGCAGCCGTCCTCGCCCTGCCAGGTCGTGGTATAGCCGCGGCCACTTAGGCACGGAACGGTCGCGAGCTCCAGTGCTTCCGTTCGGGGGAGCGTAAGACCCGGGTTTGCCAGGACTCGGGTTCGCCATCGTTTTTTGACGACCGCGACTCGGATTTTGACGAGTAGGAGTTTCGTTGGATGTCTGCAGCGGGAGGCCTCGTCAAAATGCAGGCTCGGCCTCGTCATTTTTTTGAGGACCTCTTCGGGGATTTCCGAGTCCCCCGTAACCGGGTCTTACGTCTCCCCGATCCGTGTGTGGCGGAGGGCGTCAGCACGGCCACGCCCGCGCCCAGCGACCTGCGCGTTTTCGGAAGGCGGCCGCTCTCTTCCGTTCCAGTCGCCTTCGCGCTCCGTGCCCGGCGCGCCCTGCCGGCACCGACCCCCGCATGTGCGACCGCCGGCGCTGCCGAGGAGCGGTGTTGCGAGGCGACTTCGACATCCCAGACACGCGTGTGCCTTTGGAAGTCGCATTCTCGGCTCCCACGACCACGCCGTGCCCCTTCGAGCTCGGCTTCCCAAAAAGAGCTTCGTTCTCTCGAGCCAAGGCGGTGGATCCTCACACCCGGCCTGGCGAGCGTGGAGGATATCTTCGTTCTCTCAAGCCGAGGCGGTCGATCCTCACCCCCGGCCTGGCGAGCGTGGATCAGGAGGGAAAAAAAACACAGACACAATTAATCGTCGACCCCCAGGAAAATATGGGAAAATATGGGAAGTGGGGGGGAAGACAGAAACCCAGAAAATATAGGAAAATATGGGGAATCCTTTTATTTGTGTGTATTTATTTGTGTGTCCTGGCGCCCCTTCAGTGGAGGCGGAGGCCGACCCCGCCGCCTAACGTCCCGCGGGAGACACGGGCGGACGAGGTGCGCTCGGCGCGCGCCGTCGCCAGGGCTCGTCCGCCGCCCGTGGCCCGAGGGCGGTCCCCCCCGGCGAGGAGGAGGAGGAGGAGGAGGAGCAGGAGAACGAGGAGGAGGAGGAGGAGGACGAGGAGGAGGAGGAGGAGGAGGAGGAGGAGGAGGGAGGAGGAGGAGGGAGGAGGAGGGAGGAGGAGGGCCCAGGAGGAGGGCGGAGGAGGCAAGGTAATCAAACACGACTGACTTGATGTGGCAGTGTTCGACCTCAGGAGGGAAAGGAACACACAGACACAATGAATCGTCGATTTCCAGGAACACATGGGAAGATATGGGAAGTGGGGGGGAGGACAAAAACCCAGAACATATGGGAAACTATGGGGAATCCTTTCAGTTGTGTGTATTTCTTTGTGTGTCCCAGGGCCCATTCAATTCTGGGGAAAGGAGCTGCGCACATTGTGCGGGAGCGGCAGCGGTTGTCGTGCGCGCCTGCGACCTCGTCGCCGGCCCACGCGCGGGAGCAGGTGCGCGGGCACCTGCATGCAGCAGGCCTGGCCTGCCGTGATGCAGAACTCACCGCTCTGGGTTTGAGGCGCAAGAGTGGGACCAATGTGTTGCACTTTGTTGAACTCTCACTTCTGAAGAATAGTTATTGTTGATCCCCCCCACCGGTGCATACTGTTGTCTCTTAATCAAAGTGTGCCTCTCGATGCTCGCACCCTGTTGTTTGACAGGGAAAATCTTGATGCTCAAACTGGGCCCCTGGCCCCCGGATTACAACAACAACGGCTCCCGCCTGAGACTTCCTCCAAATTTACTCAGGACCCCTGCTCCCGCCCGAGACTTCCTCGCATTTTATTCAGGAATCGCGCTCTCGCTTGGGACTTCCTTCATAATTTATTCAGGAATCGCTCTCCCGGCGCTCTGGAGTCGCGCTCTCGCTGGAGACTTGCAAGTTACTGAAGAATAGCTCAAGCGCCGCGCTCCCGACACCCAGGCACAGGACTCGCGCCCGTTGTGGCCCCATGTGCATGCCCCCTTTTTTGTTTTTTTTTTTTTGTTGTTTTTTTTTTTTTTTTTTTTTTCTTCTTTATTTTGTTTTTTTTTTTTTTCTTTTTTTTTTTTTTTGTTTTTTTCTTCTTATTTTTTTTTTTTTTTTTTTTTTTTTTTTTTTTTTTTTTTTTTTTATTTTTTTTTTTTTTTTTTTTTTTTTTTTTTTTTTTTCTTGATTTTTTTTTTTTTTTTTTTTTTTTTTTTTTTTTTCTTCTTTTTTTTTTTTTTTTTTTTTTTTTTTTTTTGTTTTCTTTTTAATTTATTTCGTGGCCCGCTTCGCCATTTGTTGGCCCCATTTTGTTGTCATTTTTTTTTTCACTGTCCTACGTGGCCCAGTTGCTACCCTCAGTGGCCCCATCGTTGCCCTCTGTGGCCCCGCATTATCTGCCCTTCGTGGCCTCTGCTCGTTCGAGCCCTTCGTGGCCCCATACGCATTCCCTTCGTGTTCCCGCTGTCGCCCTTCGTGACCTACTTCGTGTCCTTCGTTGCCCTGCTTTCGTACTCTCTCGCTCTCGCTTTCGCTCGTCGTCGCCGTCGTCGTCGTCGCCGTCGTCGACGTCGTCGTCGTGTCGTCGTGTCGGTTTTCCCTCGTCCGTCCCTCTTAGGGGGGGGTCGACGGTTCCGCAAGACCCGCGCCGCTTGCCGGGGCCCGGCCTGCAGGGAGAAGGTAACCTCTCAAAAGGGTTCGATCGAAGACGAAGAGGGCGGGTATCGAGGGTTTGGGAAATACGCGTTAGAGGACACTCGAGCAGATAAGGCCAGTCTTAAAATGATTATTGTTGTTGTTGTTGTTGTTGTCGTCGTCGTCGTCGTCGTCGTCGTCGTCGTCGTCGTCGTCGTCGTTGTTGTTGTTGTTGTTGTTGTTGTTGAACATTATTAATTCTAAAGAATAATTATTGTTGGGACCCCTGTGCACGGCCCCCCTGCGCCGCCTAGGCCGCAGCTACATTTTCATCATTTTCGTGAGGAAGCCTCAGGTAATTCGATGTGATCAAGATCCGGTTGTTTTGTTCCCCCCCGCTTTCCCTGGCAAAAAACACTATAAAATGACATTTCTTGTTCTAATATAATCAAATTTCAAGAATCCCTTGCAAAAAAATAAGGTAAAGTGGACATTCGCGCGCGCAAGACGAAATCCTTCCAAAACCTTAGTGTTCGCAGCGATTTTAACATAAAAACATCAAAAAAACAATGGTTTTCAACAAAAAATTGTCAAAATCTCATCCCGCGCGCTCTTGCGGATTCGTAGGAAACCCAACACTTTTTAAACATTTCTGTCAAACGGGCTTTTGCGAGCAACTTTTTCGAACTTCTGCGACAACGGTTGCGCACCTGCAGGGCCATCATCCCTGTCAAATAATACCATGCGGGACACATTCGTTTTTTATTCGCGCGCGCACGCCGTCGTCGTCGGCCGCGGGGCCCTGAATAGTAGCCACGGTCGTCCGCATGCCACGAAGTGAAGTGTCCGAACGTCATAGGGCGGGAAGCTGGGTGTGGGTGGTGGCGAAGAGTCGTTTGGAAATTTGGTAGAGCTTGAACCGGCCCCCCCACAAAGTGGGGGTATTGCCCGCCTCCTATGAAAACCCTGGCACTGGTGAGAACGGAGTGTCCCCACGTGCTAGTAATTGTTGTTGTTGTTGTTGTTGTTGTTGTTGTTGTTGTTGTTGTTGTTGTTGTTGTTGTCGACGAAACCACTCACTGGCGCCGGCCCCCCCCCCCGGCGCAACGCAGCGCAACGCAACGCAACGCAACGCAACGCACGTTACCCCGAATCCTGCTAGGAGCTAGGATTCCAATGGGAATCCGATAGGGTCTCCGCGAACCGTATAGGAATCCCGTAGGAATCCCACAGGAATCCCATAGGGCCTCTGCGAATCCTATGGGAATCCCATGCGGATCGTATAGGAATCTTATAGGGCCTTTACGAATCCTATGGGAATCCCATAGGAATCCTATGGGAATCCTATGGGGCCTTTTACGAATCCGATAGGAATCCTAGAGGAAGCCTGTCGGAAACCTATAGGGCCCTTAGGATTCCTATGGGAATCCCATAGGAGTCCCATGGGAATCCCATAGGGCTTTTAGGATTCCTATGGAAATCCCATAGGAATCCTCATTGGGAATCCCATAGGGCCTCTACGAATCATATACGGATCTCATAGGAATCCATCGGGAATCCCATAGGGCCTCTACGAAGCCTATAGGAATCGCATAGGAATCCCAGAGGAATCCTATAGGGCCTGGGAATCCTAGAGGGCCTCAACGGATCCTAGTGGAATCCAATTGAAATCCAATGGGAATCCTATAGGGCCTGCTTCCTATGGGGGCCCTATAGGACTCCGATGGGAATCCTATAGGGCCTTTACGAATTCTATGGGAGTCCTGTAGGAATGCTACGTGAATCTAAACCGGGTTTTTCCGATCCCTATAGGAATCCCATAGGAATCTTGTAGGGCCATTACGAACCTTATAGGAATCCGATGGGAATCCCATAAGAGTCATATTCGGGCCTTTACGAATCCTATAGGAATCCTATAGCAAACTCATTGGAACCAAAACAGGCTTCTGCGAATCTTATAGGATCCCTATAGGAGTCTCATAGGATTCCTATAGGACTCTTACGAACCCTATAGGACTCTTCTAGGAATCTGATACGAATCCCAGAGGGCCTTTCCATATCCTATAGGACTCCCATCGGAATCCTATAAGGCCTCTACGAATCCTATAGGAATCGTATACGATTTTATACGTATCCGATAGGGCCTCCACGAATCCTCTAGGAATCCTGTAGGAATCTTATAGGAATCCTAGAGGGCCTCTACGTATCCTATAGGACTCCTGTAGGAATCCTATGGGGATCCTATAGAGCCTCTGCGAATCTTATTGGAAGGGCAGTTACGAACCCTATAGGAATCCTGCGGGAAGCTTTTCGAATCCGATGGGAATCATATTTAGGAATCTTATAGGAATCCCATCGGGCCTCTGGCCTCACAGGGAGCTCCTCCGAAGCTTCATTTCGGCACACCCCTCTCGAGGATCACGGCCCTGGCCGCACAGGGAGCTCCACCGAAGCTTCATTTCGGCACACCTCTCTCGAGGATCGTCGCCCTGGTCCCACAGTGAGCTCCACCGAATTTTTTTTCGGCACACCCCTGTCGAGGATCGCGGCCCTGGCCGCACAGGGAGCTCCACCGAAACTTCATTTCGGCACACCTCTCTCGAGGATCGTCGCCCTGGTCCCACAGGGAGCTCCACCGAATTTTTATTTCGGCACACCCCTCTCGAGGACCGTGGCCCTGGCCCCACAGGGAGCCCCACCGAAGCATCATTTCGGCACACACCTCTCGACGATCGTGGCACAGACCCCACAGGGAGGCCCACCGAAATTTCATTTCGATATCGGCACACCACTCTCGAGGATCGTGGCCCTGACCCCACACGGAGCCCCACCGAAACATCATTTCGGCACGTCTCTCGAGGATCGTGGCCCTGGCCCCACAGGGAACTCTTTTCGTTCCCGTGCAGGCCCAGCTTCGAACTCGGCTCTGCCATGCAGAAGGCACGGCGGCGGATTTGACTCCCGTGGCTCTGGTGGCCTTGCGGCTGACGTGGGCACGCTCCTCTCCCTCTCTTCATTTGTGGTTCAAGCCATTTGGGCATGCGCCTCCCCCCTCTAGGCCAGGCCACTGAGGGACGCCGGGCAACACGCCTGGACCCATGGGGATTCTATTCTATAGCATCCCTTAGGGATCCTATAGCATCCCTTCGGGATTCAATAGCAACCCTTATGGATTCTAGAGCATCCCTCAGGGATTCTATAGCATCCCTCAGGGATTCTTCATAGCATCCCTTTGAGGATTCTATAGCATCCCTCAGGGATTCTATGGCATCCCTTAGGGGTTCTATAGCATCCCTAAGGGATTCTATAGCATCCCTCAGGGATTCTTTGGTATCCCTGAGGAATTCTACGGCATCCCTTAGGGATTCTATAGCATCCCTTTAAGGATTCTGTGGCATCCCTCAGGGATTATTTGGGATCCCTTAGGGATTCTATAGCATCCCTTAGGGATTCTATAGCATCCCTAAGGGATTCTATGGCAGCCCTAAGGGATTATATGGCAGCCCTAAGGGATTATATGGCAGCCCTAAGGGATTCCATAGCATCCCTAAGGGATTCTGTAGCAGCCCTCAGGGAGTCTATAGCATCCCTAAGGGATTCTGTAGCATCCCTTAGGGATTCTATAGCATCTCTTAAAAGGGGTTCTGCAGACTTCCCTTAGAGATTCTATAGCATTCCTTAAGGATTCTATAGCATGCCCGAAGGTTTCGGCTCGGGGGAGCGCACATAATTTCAGCTCGTGGGAATGCGTCGGCTTTCTTGAGGACCCCGAAGGATTCCAGAGGATTTTCCAACGGCTTCCTTTGGTTTATGTTGCCAACCATATGTTGCGTTGCGTTGCGTTGCGTTGCGTTGCGTTGCGTTGCGTTGCGTTGCCGGGGGGGGGTCCGGGTCCACCAGTGAGATGATTCGCCAGAAGGAGCGAAACAGCGAGTTGGTGGACCCTCGCCGGGTCCACCAGCCGGTTGTTTTTCCTTGTTGTTGTTATTGTTGTTGTTGTTCCAAGTCTGGTTATTATGTTTTTTTTTTTGGCACATCGTAGCAGACGGAGGATGGAGCCGTGAGCATTTCACCATGTGGCTCGACAAGGGAAACGACACAACCAAAAACAGAGGAATGGATGAGGGGGAGGCAGTGCGCCGCCGTCGCCGCCGCTGCCGCCCTCGCCGCCGCTCTCGTCGCCGCCGTGCCGCCTTGCAGCCGCCGTCGCCGCCGCCGCCGCCGCTGTCGTCGTCGTCGTCGTCGTCGTCGTCGTCGTCGTCGTTTCGTTGTCGTCGTCGTCGTCGTCGTCGTCGTCGTCGTCGTCGTCGTCGTGGTTGCCCGTGCTGCAGCGCCGCCTCGGCCGCCGCTGCCCCCTCCTCGGCGGCCCAGGCGTCCCTCTTCGCCGGGCTCAGCAAGGCCCCCGCGGACGACGCGGCACCTGGCGGCCCCGCGCCCGCCCGCCGAAGCTCCGCGCCCTCGGCGCTGCCCGTTGTCGCGCGCGCGCCCCCGTCCTGAGGGTACGGCCGGGGCGAGGTATGAGATCGAGGTCGGTTCGGGGAGGGTGCGATAGTGTTCTTCGTGCTTGTTGGGTGCTCTTGTGCATCCAGGGGGGGAGGGTGCCCTAGGATGTTCTTGGAGTTTGGGCCGGCGGAGTGTCTCATGTCCTTGGCTCAAGCAGTGGCGAAGCGTCCTGGTTCGCCTATAGGCCCACCAACGAATGTTCTAAGAACCTTTTGTGGTCTGCACGAGATGTTATTAGAACATTTCTGGTTGGGTCTGTCTTGTTTTCACACGTCGGGTCGATGTTCTAAGATCATTTTTGGTTCTTGGAACATTTTCGGGTTCTACGAACATGTCGTGGTAGGCGTATAGGAATGCCGGGGCGGTCGATCCCTGCACAATTGACGGATCTTCTTCTTTCCTGGGCCCGGCCGTACAGCATCAGCCCTTCCGCCGTCGGGACGGCCTCCCCCAGGGCGGCTCGAAAGCTTCGCGCACCCCGACGCGCCACCGTGCGGCGGGGGACGCCTGTCTCGGACACGCGCTCTCGTCCCCCAGCGGCTGGCCCGTGCCGGCGCCGCCTGGGCCCAGGGCGTGCCCTCGGCCGCGCCGCTGCGGCCGAGGGGCGCGCGAGCGGCGGACCTGCGCCCGCACCCGCGCCCTCGCGGCCTGGACTCCGGGGCGCGGCGCACGGAGGCGCTCCGCGCGGACGCCCCCCTCCGTGGAGAGGCGCCCCGCGCATCCGTGGGGCCGCGGCCCCCGGGCCTCGCGGCCTGGAGGCGCAGGGCCATCTCACAGCGGGCGGGCCTGCCCCATCGTCTCGGGCCTCCCGGGCCCTCACGGACCTCGGCAACACCCCAACATACTTATACTATATGTGCGTCGCCCTCCCAGGGGCGACGCGCGCACCGAGGAATCTTATAGTATATGCGTTGTGGCGGGCGCATTCTGGCCACACCGCTCGGGAAACGATATACTACAAGATGGGTATACTATATGTTCGGGTCGGACGCGCGCGTCCAAGGATGACATATAGTACTAGTACGTCATTTGTGCATCCCAGGACCGACCGGTGCGGCTCGAAGGGGGCCACAGACCGAGGGCGGGGTCCAGGGCTCCGGGGGCGTCGCACGCTCCTCTGGGCGTCGGATCTCAGGGCGGCGGGCCCTGCACGCATGCTTGCAGGCGATGATGTTTCTCCCCCGCTCGCCGAGGTGCGCCCGACAAGTCTGGCTGGCGAGGAAAGGGGGGGGAACCTTGGGGTACACCCCAAGGGGCCTGTTCGGATGCACCTCTGTGTCGGAGATGGACCCCCCCTCCGTCGTACATCCCAGGGTTGGGCCCCAAAGTTCTGGTCCACTCGAAAACCCCCACGAGGCCTGGGATCTTGGCATCGCTCGGACGTGTGCACTTCTCCTCGGCGAGGACCATGGAGGCAGCATCTTTGCTCACCTGGCGAAACAAATACACGCACGACACCGAAAAATGCACGGAATGGACGCCCGAGCGATGGCGAGGGATAGTCGGCGGCGAGCGAGGGGGGGAGGTGAGAAGGAGGAGGCCCTCTCCGAAGGCGGAGGGGGCCTTTCAGGAGCCCTCCGAGAAGCTTCCTGTGGCCTCCGGGGAAGGCCCCCGAACGCTTCTCCGAAGGCCGAGCCTTCTGAGAAGGCCTCCTCCTCGCCTCCCTCCCTCGCTCGCCGCCGAGATTCAGGGGGAAAAGAAACACACAGACACAATTAATCGTCGACTCCCAGGAAAATATGCAAAAATATGGGAAGTGGGGGGGAAGATAAAAACCCAGAAAATATGGGAAAACATGGGGAATATTTTTATTTGTGTGTATTTATTTGTGTGTCCTAATTTCCCTTTAGAGATGGGGGCCGACCTCGCCCCAGCGGTGCACGCGTGCGCCGGGGAAGGCTCGTCGGAGGCGTGGGCGATCGGATGCCCGTGGGAGGCACGCGGCGCCCTCCCCCCCCCGGGCCGCCCGGCCCTGCGGCGTCCGCCGGGCGTCAAGCGGGAGGGGGCACAGGAGCACACAGGCGCAGAGGGTCGTCGATTCCCAGGAAGAGTTGGGAAATGCAGGAAGATGTGGGAGGAGGAGGAGGAGGAGGGGGAGGAGGGGGAGGAGGAGGAGGAGGAGGAGGAGGAGGAGGAGGAGGAGGAGGGAGGATCCTGGGATCTGAAAGATATCGTCGACTCCCAGGAGCATGTGGGGCAAGATGGGAACCGGGGCGAAGACGAGAGGCAGGGAAGTATGGAGAAATACGGGGGTGATCCTGGGATTCGTGTGTAGTTGTTCGTGCGCCCCTGCGCCCCTCGAGTGAGGCAGGTTCGCGCCGCTAGGCTCCATGGCGACCCCAGCGCGGGCCTTCAATCCTTAAGCATACACAACTTCTGATCGTACGGACACAATGAATTCGTGGCCCAACATCGGGCCACGGCTTTCGGGGATGTCCATGAGCATGTGGGTGGTGTCGCCCGTCGTTCAAAACGATCCCCGTATCCGTGATGTTTTTTGGCCCTCCCAATTTAGGTCCCTTCCAAAACGGGTTGGGGGTCCCTCTGATGCTAACCATTCAAGGTTGCTCGCCGCCAGTGGACCTCCACCCGGAATCGGCCGACGTCGATCGATCTGCACTTCTTGGGAGGCCGCGATCCTTCAAGGTTGAACCATCCACGAAGGGTCAGAAAGTAGCGCCCCTCCTCCTCCTCCTAGACCCTCGCCAGGGAAGGAAGTGTAGGAGGGGGTGTGGAGGGCGACGAAAGGGCGATGAGGAGGAGAAAAGCTGACAAGGTGTGGCGGGGCAGAAGCTGAGGGGGGAGGAGGGGAGAGGCGGAGAAGGAGGAGGAGGTGGAGGAGGAGGAGGAGGGCGAGGAGGGAGAGGAGGGGGAGGAGGAGGACCTGCAAGACTTCTTGCGTTCGCGAAGGAATTCGAAAAGGATGGGGGAAGCTGAGGAGGGGAGAGGAGGAGGGGGAGGGGGAGGAGGAGAAGGAGGAGGAGGAGCAGGGGGAGGAGAAGGGGGAGGAGGTTCAAGACTCTTTGCGTTCACCGCCCGCCCACTGTTCTCGCAGTAAGTGTGAGCGGGCACAAGCTACGTAATCCAAATTCGCGGCAGAAAAGCCTAGTCAGAGGCCGAACACCACCCCAGGACTGCCCAGCATTGCCTCAACACCGCCCTAACACAGTCCCAACACCGCTCACGAAGGGTCCATTGTGACCCCCAAGGAGGGCCTGAAAGTGTCTCGGATCGACGCCATGCATTTTTGTGTTTTTAGGCCGATTTGCTTCCCGCCTAGCTTCTTGGGTCTCCTGGTGCCTCCTCGGGTCATCGGTGGTATGTCTTGGAGACCGCTTGGCTTTTGGCTTTCCATGGAACCGTTGGACTCTTCTGTTGCCCGTGGGGTGTGAGAGACGGTTTTGCTGTCGTCTGGAAGGGTGCTGTCGCCATCCTGGGGCATCACTGGGTCTTCCTTGGGCTGTCCTTGCCCAGTCTGGAGACCGAGAAGAGGAATGCACAAGCGGCGATCATTGCCAGCAGGTTCGAGACGGAGGAGACGCCTTGTGACAAGCCTGAGATACGCAATAACCATTTCAGTACGTCTCAGCCACCTACGGGACATGGCATTCGGAGTAGTACCAGTGGTGGTGGTGGTGGTGGTGGTGGTTGTAGTTGTTGTAGTGGTAGTAGCTAGTACGTAGTAAGTAGTACGTATTTCGCAGTAACCGCGAAACGCAAACGTATTTGCGCAAGGCAGTCAACACGTACCCAGCGTAGCCGTAGCAGTAGCAGTAGCAGTCGCAGTAGCAGTAGCAGCAGTAGTAGTAGTAGTAGTAGTAGTAGTAGTAGTAGTAGTAGTAGTAGTAGTAGTAGTAGTAGTTCTAGTAGTAGTAGTATCAGTAGTGTCAGTCGTAGTAGTAGTAGTAGTAGTAGTAGTAGTAGTAGTAGTAGTAGTAGTAGTAAGTAGTAGTAAGTCGTAGTAGTAGTAGTAGTAGTAGTAGTAGTAGTAGTAGTAGTAGTAGTAGTAGTAGTAGTAGTAGTAGTAGTAGTAGTAGTAGTAGTAGTAGTAGTAGTAGTTAGTAGTAGTAGTAGTAGTAGTAGTAGTAGTAGTAGTAGTAGTTAGTAGTAGTAGTAGTAGTAGTAGTAGTAGTAGTAGTAGTAGTAGTAGTAGTAGTAGTAGTAGTAGTAGTACTAGTAGTACTAGTCGTCGTCGTCGTCGTCGTCGTCGTCGTACTGGTGCTTCCCGAGTCGAGGCAAGCCTTCTTAGGGGGCTTCCCTGGACGAAGCCGGCCCGCGCAGTCAGGGCCGCCAGGCCTCGCGTGGCGATTGGGCATTCCATGTGAAAATCGCGGGTCTGAAATGCGGCCCAACATCCGCAGAGCCCACAGATTGCAATGAGTGGTTGCACGGGAAGGTGGGGGAGTGAGCGCGCGTGGAGGGCGGAGCTGGAGGCGGAGCAGGAGGAGGCTGAGGAGGAGGAGGAGGATGGAGAGGAGGGGGAGAAGGAGAACATGAGGAGTAGGTGGAGGAGGAGAAGAGGAGGAGGAGGACGACGAGCAGGAAAAGGACGAGGAGGAGGCATAGGGCAGGGGCAGGAGCATGAGGAGGCTGAGGAGGGGAAGGCAGATGGAGGAGGGAGGCGTCTACGCAAACCAAGGGAAGAGAAGAAGCAGGGGCAGAGCGGAAACCAGAGTGGAGTGCAAAGGCGACGCACGTCGGCTGACGTGCTGACCTGGCCCGGGGGCATCTCGAGCTCTCCAGAGACGTGGCGCCTGAAGTTAAAGAACGTGCGGCCTGCCCTGCGAGACAGTTGGCAGGGTAGGCCCAGCACAGAAGGAGCGCGGGAAGCTCCCGACGCAGGACCGCCAGGGAGCAGCAGGGGCGACCCACAACAAGGGAGCGTACGCTGCCCCTGCAGGTGCCAGCAGCCATGAAAGAACGACTGCGCAAGTATTGAGTCGGGCCTGTCCCTCTACAGGAGGAATATCCAAAAATAGTCAGACAATAGTCGGGGGACGTTTTTTTTTTTTTTTTGTTGTTGCAATTTTTGTCCATTTGAGGGGCATTGTTTGAGTTTTTTTATGTTTCGCACAAAGTCCCCCTGTAGGGGGACAGGCCCGGCCTAAGGCAAGTAGACGGGAGGCCAGGGACAGGCGGGCGGGGGCGACCCAACAGGAGAGGGGAAACCCTGCGCAAAAGTGGTGGGAGCCTGAGCAGTTACGTATCCGTCAGCGCGTTGCTGCGAGTGGGTGCGGTCGTTGAACACATCCTCGACTTCCTTGATACGTCGGACCCACATCTCCACGGCATCAGCTTGTTGCCAGCGAGTGGCCGCCTTAGACCACCTCGGCAGCTCCTGAGCAGACCAATTCATGAGCTCCAGCTCCGCCAAGTAATAGCGTGCTCGTGCAGCCCTGGGCGCAACACTGGGCCTCGTCCACCTCTGCACGGCGAAGGAGCACAACACATCTATTCTCGCCTGTGGGGGACGCGCCTCCAGGGGCGACGCAACAGAAACGGGCTCGTCTGCGCCGACGTTGGCGCGTGAACTGCCCGCGTAAGGTCGCGCGTCAGCGCCCTCGTCTCCATCGTGGCGTGCCGCGCTGGCGGCCCGCGTGAGCCGCCGCGCAAGTTCGCCATGGCCTCTCGCGCACGACCCGTGTCACTCCGCCGCCCGAGTGCTCCCAGGAAGACCCCGCAGCGGCATCGCTGGGCCTCCTCCCGCCCGGCTCGCGGCTGCGACAGGGCGGCAGCACCGAAGGCAGCGGCGCGGGCGACCCCCCGGTGCGCCAGCAGGGCGCTCCCACTCGGAGGCTGTCGGCGGCCCGGGCGGCCCCACGCGCGGGACCGCGGCCGACCGCAGCCTTCTGGAGGGGGCCGTCCAGCGGCAGCGCGGGCGCCAGTCCGGATGTGGTCCTCGTCGTCCGCCACCCGCACCTCTCCCGCAGCTCCAGGAACAGGACGAGCCCCAGGGCTCCTTAGGATTTCAAGTCGGGCCTGTCCTTCTACGGGGGGAGTGTTCAACAATAGTCCAAACATGGTCCGGGGGCTATGTTTGTAGTGTCTTGGGGCATGCTTGGGGTAGTTTTCGAGCATCTCCCATGCTTCGCTGAAAGATCCTCCTGTAGGGGGACGCGCCCGACCGAACCTCAGGAGGGAGGAGGAGGAGGAGGAGGAGGAGGAGGAGGAGGAGGAGGAGGAGGAGGAGGAGGGGAGGAGGAGGAGGAGGAGGAGGAGGAGGAGGAGGAGGAGGAGGATTAGGAGGAGGAGGAGGAGGAGGAGAGGAGGAGGAGGAGGAGGAGGAGGAGGAGGAGGAGGAGGAGGAGGAGGAGGAGGAGGAGGAGGAGGAGGGAGGAGGAGGAGGAGGAGGGGAGGCGGAGGAGGAGGAGGAGGAGGAGGAGAGGAGGAGGAGGAGGAGGAGGAGGAGGAGGAGGAGGAGGAGAGGAGGAGGAGGAGGAGGAGGAGGAGGAGGACGGAGGAGGAGGAGGAGGAGGGAGGAGGAAGGAGGAGGTAGGAGGAGGAGGGAGGAGGAGGAGGAGGAGGAGGAGGAGGAGGAGGAGGAGGAGGAGGAGGAGGAGGAGGAGGAGGAGGAGGAGGAGGAGGAGGAGGAGGAGGAGGAGGAGAGGAGGAGGAGGAGGAGGAGGAGGAGGAGGAGGAGGAGGAGGAGGAGGAGGAGGAGGAGGAGGAGGAGGAGGAGGAGGAGGAGGAGGAGGAGGAGAGAGAGAGAGGAGGAGGAGGAGGAAGGAGGAGGCCACGGAGGGCCGGAGAGGGCGCCGCACGTGCGCAGGAGAGGAGGTGCGCCGTCCAGCGAGGGGCCCGGGGAGGCTGCACGCCACGCCGTCCAGCGGGAGGAGGAGGATGAGGAGGAGGATGAGGAGGAGGAGGAGGAGGAGGAGGAGGAGGAGGAGGGGGAGGAGGAGGAGGAGGAGGAGGAGGAGGAGGAGGAGGAGGAGGAGGAGGTGGAGGAGGAGGAGGAGGAGGAGGAGGTGGAGGAGGAAGGAGCGGCGGCGGGCGCTGGCGCCACGGAGCTCGGTGGAGCGACGGGGAGATCCCGAGGCATCGTGCGAGGAGGAGGAACGCTCACGCGGGGGGGGGGCATAAACCGTGCTTTGGCGATTTCGTGGGCCGTGTTTTCGTTTCGGTTTCGTTTTGCGTTCAGGGCGGATGGAAGGCAACACGAGGGAACACGAAAACAAGACGAACACGAAGAACACCGTTTAGGTTCAGCCCTGAACGCTCCTAGTAATCAGTGGGTGGCTTCGGCGCAGGAGCCCGCGGCCTGGAGCGCTGAGAACCAGCACCAGGAGCATGATGAGGAGCACGATGCTGTGCAGTGCGACGAAGGCCCCATGCCCGAGCACAAGCAGCCACGTCAGCCGTCCTCCGGCAGCGGCCGGCTGGGGCCGCGTGGCCCGAGCGCCCTGCGGCGCGGTGGGGCCTCGTCGGGCGGGGCGGTGGGAGCATCTCGTGAGACGCGGCCGGGCCGGACACGAAAGCCGGGCTGGCGCGCAGGAGGCCTGGGCGGTGAGGCCGAGATCTGTCGGCTGGACGTGGGAGTGGCCTTTTGTCGGAGTGACCTCTGGCGTGGGCACCAAAGGGGCCCCCTGATCGCTGAACGCGGAGCGGCAGCAGCGGCTTGCGCGCATGGGTTTGGCCACCCCGCGTCCCCCGTTAATTACGCCTCGCGCCAAAGGCCACTCTTGCCTAGGGTCACTCTTGTGCTAAGCCGAACTTGCCCAAGAAGTGGCAAATGGCCGCGGCTACGGCTCGGGCATGGGAGGAGGGAGGAGGGAGGAGGGAGGAGGGAGGAGGAGGAGGAGGGAGGGCAGCGGACACCCACCGGGGAGGAGGAGGGAGGGAGGGAGGGAGGACGGCGGGAGGAGGGGAGGAGGGGAGGAGGGAGGGAGGACGGAGGGGAGGAGGGGAGGACGACAGCAAGGAGGGAGGGAGATAGGATGAGAGGACGGGAGAGGAGGGGAGCACGGAGGGGAGGAGGGGAGGGCGAGCGGAGGGAGGGATGGGGAGGACGAGAGGGGGGAGGGAGGGAGGACGAGAGAGGGAGGGAGGAGAGGAGGGAGGAGAGGAGGACGGCTGCTGGGAGGGAGGGCCGAGCGGACAGCGAGTGGGGCGGGGCGCCAACCCCCTCGCGAGCCGCGCGGCTCCCGCGGGCGGCCCGGGCCCCCCGCCTCTGCGGCCCCCGCCCACCCGCCCCCCTGGCGGGAATGTCGGCGGCGGGAGGCGAGCCCCGCCCAGGGAGGGGCGGGGGGGGGGGGTACGTGCGACCACGGCGGGAGGTATCATCTTGGAGGTTTCTCCTCCTCCTTCTCCTTCCTCCTCCTCCCTCCTCCTCCTCCTCCTCCTCTCCTCCTCCTCCCTCCTCTTCCTCATTTTCCTCCTCCTCCTCCTCTCTTCCTCCTCCTCCTCTTCCTCCTCCTCCTCTTCCTCCTCCTCCTCTTCCTCATTTTCCTCCTCCTCCTCTTCCTCCTCCTTCTCCTCTTCCTCCTCCTCCTCCTCCTCCTCCTCTTCAACCCTCGCCTTCCTCCCCCTTCCTCGTCGGACCGGGGCAAGAGACCGCACGGGGGGGGGGGTAACGGTCGGGCCGGGGCAGCAGATCGAGGTCGGTTTTGGGAGGGTGCCTTGGATGTTCTTCGGGATTTTTTCTGGATCTTCTCTTTTGTGCATCCTGGGGGAGGGTTCCCTCGGTGTGATCTTGTAGGGTTGGGCGTTTTGGCGGGCGGAGGGTCTGACGTTCTTGAGGCATTTTCTGCTGTCCTAGGTCTGGCCGTGGCAGGGGCAGGGGCAGGGGCAGGAGGAGCAGGATGTGGAGGCGGAGGCGGCTGAGGAGGAGGCGGTGGAGGCGGAGGAGGAGGAGCAGGAGGAGGAGGCGGAGGAGGAGGAGGAGGCAGAGGAGGATCAGGAGGCGGAGGAGGAGGAGGAGGAGGAGGAGGAGGAGGAGGAGGAGGAGAAGGAGGCAGGGGGAGGCAGGAGGAGGATGATGATGAGGAGGAGGAGGTCGATGATGATGATGCTGATGATGATGATGATGATGATGATGATGATGATGATGATGATGATGATGATGATGATGATGATGATGATGATGATGATGATGATGATGATGATGATGATGATGATGATGATAGATGCTGCTGCTGATGTTGGTGCTGATGTTGGTGCTAATGCCGATGCTGATGCTGATTATGATGATGCTGATGCTGATGCTGGTGCTGGTGCTGACGCTGATGCTCATACTGATGCTCATGCTGATACCGCTGCTGCTGCTGATGATGATGATGATGAGGAGGAGGAGGAGGATGATGATGATGACGAGGAGGAGGAGAAGGAGGAGGAGGAGGCAGGAGGAGGGGGAGGAGGAGGGAGGGGGGTCAGGACAAGCTAGGTGCGCCAGCGGCATATCTGACGTCCTACCCCTCCTTCCCATCCCTTACCACGGCGTATATCTGCTATGAATTCGCACAGTCGGATGTCGAGCAGGGCAATGATGACAAGAGGGTGCGCAATGGATGGAAAAGCATGGCGTAGAAGAGCATGGCAGATCTTAGCATGTCATAGCATGCATGGGGTGGCATTGCGTAATGAAGCAGTGCATCACACGGCATAGCAACGACGCATGGCATCGCACAGCGGTGCACAGCACATCGTCAAGTGGCCCGTCTACGAGAGGGCAGGGCCTGTCGGGAATGCCGGCTCCTCGTCCTCTCTACCCGATGTGGGTGCTTTCGAATGCCAAGTGCCGTCCGGTAGGAGAACTGTACACCTTAGGCGATGCTTAAGAAAACTTAAATTTTCGGCCAGAGTCTCGATTATTCTTAATGCTTCAATGTAAGTCCTAATGTTTTAATAGAAATTTTGGGTTTTAATCCAAGTTCTGAGACTATGAATTTCTTAACCCATGATTTCTTAACCATTTCGCAGGGTGTAATCTTTGAGCCGAGCATTTTCCTTGGGTGGAGGGCAAAGGGTGAAATCTGAGATGCCGCTTCGATTGGTGTTCGAGGCTGGAATCTGCGAAGGGTGAATCACACGACGGATTGATTCGCGAGGTGCAAAAGTCCATATGGATTTCACCCTCAGCCCTCCACCCTGAGAAAATGCTCAGTTGAAGCCCCCCTCTCTTTCGACACGCTGCAGCGCGTTCCCCGGACCCCCATCCAAGTCTCCCTAGGCTCCCCGGAGCTCCGGGAGCGCAGGGGGACCGGCGGGAACGAGACCAGCGCTGCTGCGGGAGCACGATTTTCAAGGACCGAAGCGCAGAAATTAGGGCGACGCTGCAGCAGGAACATCATTGTGGAAGGGCCGGATACCACCGGATTGAAAGCACACGTAGGACAAACAAAATTATGACATCATTTTGAGT
>CAUYUJ010017652.1:17500-30000 GCA_963575745.1 Prorocentrum cordatum | reverse complement strand
CCCCCCTCTTGGACGCCCCCGATAAGCACACGGCGCGACCGTGCAGGTCCGCCAGGCTGCAGTGCAAGCGACTGCTGGCGCAGCTGGGCAGCGGCGAGCCCGAGGGCGGTGCGACTGCCGCGCGGGAGCTGGCCGGGGATGGCCGCTGCGGCGCAGTGATAAGGTTCGGACGGAGCCAGGACAAATCACGACGGTACGTTTTTTCTGTGTTTTCGGCCTGTGGGGGCCCTGATGGGGAGGAGGAGGAGGAGGAGGAGGAGGAGGAGGAGGAGGAGGAGGAGGAGGCGGCCGTCAAACAACGACTCAGGATGCGACACCGGTGCCAGGGAGTGGGTCGAGACCTCTGGGCCCCCACGTGATGAAATAATCATGGCGTCGGGGGCCTGGGGACGAGGGCCCATCCGATCCAGAGCGTTTCGGGACGCCCTCAGAGCGTTCGAAGGCCACGGCGCCCGAGACGCCTTCCAAAGCCGCTGGATCTAAGAAATTCTCGATGTCTCCTCCTCCGATGTTTCAAGCAGTGGCGAAGCGTCCTGGCTCGCCCACAGGCCCACCAAAGAATGTTCGAAAACCCTTTTGTGGTCTGCACGACATGTTCTTGGAACGTTACTGGCCGAGACTGTCTTAGTTTAACACATCGGGCGTATGTTCTAAGAACGCATTGTTTTTGTTCTCAGAGCATTTCTGGGTTCTGGGAACATTTCGTGGTAGGCCTATGGGAATGCCGGGACGGTCTGTCCCTGCTCAAACGTTCGTAGGGGGCCACATGCGAACCCTACCGCTACCCCCCACCATTTCGGAGATGGAGGGTGGGGTTCGCTTCGCTCGGAAGCTCTCGAACGAAGTGACCCCCACCCTCCCCCTCAGAGATCGTGGGGGTAGCGGTAGGCTTCGCACGTGGCTCCGTCTCCGAGGTCCGCCGTGCGCGACGTGGACCAGCAATACATGCTCAGCCTCTGCGGGGCGCGCGGGGCGCGGAGGCCGCGGGGCTCCAGCGGCTCCAGCTTCCTGGGGCGCGGGAGCGGCAGCGCGGAGCGCGGGGCTGGCAGCGCGGGCTCGGCCTCTTCGGGGGCCGGCTGACCCCGGGGCGGTGGGCGGCCCGCCGTAGCCGCCCCCGCCTTCGGGCGAGCGCGGAGCGCAGGCCGCGCACGGGGGGGGGTCCTTCTTGCCTGTGGCGCGCTCACACGACGGGGAGCTGCACGGGCTTGGCGTCGCTCGGACGTAAAACGACGCGAAGATCGGGACAAAATCGGATCGGGATAACTCGAAATCTCTGAGAATCGGCGGGTTTGGAGGATGTATTGGGCGCCGCGGCCGCTCCAGAGCGTTCCGGAACGCTCTGAGAGCGCTCCGGCACGCTCTGGTGCGATTTATCCCGATCTTAGCCCTGCTTTAGGACGTGCGCATTCCTCCTTCGGCGAGGGCCATCGAGGAGCATCCTCGATGAGTTGGCGAAGGCCACGCGCGACACCGACAAAAACAGCACAGGGAGTGGACGTCCGAGCGAGGGCCAGCAGGCCCACCTCCACAGGCGCTTCCACAGGGGTGGGGGGCGCCCCGAGCACTCGTGTGGATTTTCATGCCGCATGGCTGCAACCACCCGGCACGGCGCCACGGGCCCTGTGGCGCGGGCGTTCCAGACCAGCGGCAGCTGCTGCAGCGTTGGGTTTTTATGGAAGTTCTGCGACTATGAATTTCTTAACCCATGATTTCTTAAGCATTTCGCAGGGTGTATCCGATCAGCTGACCACATAGCAGTGAGTCGGCGCGGGCGCTATTCTTTCATTCGCACGCGAGGACGTCCTCGGGACGTCCTCGCACGTACGGGTGGCGCATCGGGTGCATGCAGCCAGGGGAGAGGAGAGAGGATGAGTAGGAGGAGGATGAGGAGGAAGAGGAGGAGGAGAAGGAGGAGGCGGGAGGAGATTGAGCAGCGCTTCTGCCCGAGCCAGCCCCTTCGAGCCGGCTTCAACTGGAGGCCGGCCCGAGGCTGCAGTGTGGCCCAGGGACAGCCGGGCCGCGGGATGCCCCCGTAGAGCCTGGACAGGGCTGGGTTTTGCCAGTCTTCGTATTGCAGGGTATGCCGCGCCCTTGCTGTGCTTCGGGTCTGTTTCGCAGCGCTGGTGTTCCTAGTTGGGCGCGATTGGCGAGTCCTTGCCGGAACCCTCCTTGCAGGACCGCAAACAGCCGTCCTCGTAGCATCGCCGGGCAGCAGCCCGATTTGTGCAGTGCGACTCGCCCACGGGCGAACCTGCTTGCCCGATGTGCGCTCTGGTCGGGGACTCACCGCCCACCAACCCACCCCAACCCAACCCGAAGGCCCCGATTTGCCATCCATTTCCAGTGGGGGGGGTCGGGGACCCTCGAAGAAACACGTATGGAACCCATGCCCCCCCCAACCCGAAATTCGGGTCTTCGGGTTGGGTTGGGGTGGTCTGGTAGGTAGTCAGGGACGCTGGTCGAGAGGCCACGACGAGAGGGAGGCGGAGGAGGAGGAGGAGGAGGAGGAGGAGGAGGAGGAGGAGGAGGAGGAGGAGGAGGAGGAGGAGGAGGAGAGAGGAGGAGGAGGAGGAGGAGGAGGAGGAGGGGGAGGAGGAGGAGGAGGAGGAGGAGGAGGAGGAGGAGGAGGGGGAGGGGGCAGGGAGCGGAGCGTCGGAAGGATGGGGTGGGGGGCATCGGCTTTGGCCCTTCGAGTGCGCGCCAGGGGGTGTGCCGTCCGCCGTGGGCGGGCCCTGTGGCAGTCTTTGGGCTCGTCTTGCTTTCCTCGCTGTTATTGTTCAGGAGGGGATCGTTCTTACTGTTATTGTTATTGTTATTGTTTACTACGGGGGATCAGAAGGGGACCCCTTGTTTCCTCGCTGTTATTGTTATTGTTATTGTTCAGACACAATTAATCGTTGATCCCCAGGAAAATATAGGAAAATATGGGAAGTGGGGGGGAAGACAAAAACCTAGAAAATATACGAAAGTAGGGGGATTTTGTTTATTTGTGTGTATTTATTTGTGTGTCCCAGTTCCCCTTCAGTTGTTATTGTCCACTGTTGGCAGGCGCGCGGGAAGGTCGCTCGGGTTGCCATCGGACTGTTGCAAGCAGCGAGCAGCACGAACATACACCTTCTGAGGTCGGGGGGGGGGGTGCAAGGGAGCCTGGCGTCATTGCCGCGCCCAGGTTCCGAATCGACTGGATGTCGATTCCGCTTCTGGCTCAGATGCCAAGGTTCTGGCATGCAGCTGTTTCGTTTGTTTACCCAGTGTAGCGGGTACCAATAACACAACATTGACATTCACCTGAAAATAGCGGGCGACCTAGTGGGCGTCTAGGTTGATATGTGGTAGAGCCCAATGCGCCATTTCCAGCAGCTGTGAGGGCGGGTGATGCACTCTTACTTTGACGTATGGTTCCATGCGATTTGCTTTGGTGTTGCTTTCAATCGTGTCGACAGCGCGGGACGCGCACATAACAACAAAACGCACGAACTTTGCGAGGTCTATGATCTGGATTTCTGGCCCCTGGGCCATGCGGAGGGCGCTGTCCGACCCCGTCCACTGACCCCGCTGGGCCCGCGGAGCCCGCGTGTCTGGTGCTCTCGGCGACGGAGGGCGCTGTGCGGCAGCCAAAGGGTGCAGCAGATCAGGTACCGCTGCGTCTCGCAGGCCGTATCAGCAGGCCAGCTAGCAGCTGCCGTATCACAGACTCGGGTATATCCGATCAGCAGTTTATGTAGCAATGTGTCAGCGAGCGCGCTATTGCTTCATTCGCACGTGAGGACTCCCTCGCGCGCAAAGGTGACGGATCGGGTGTATCCAATCACGGGAGAGAAGGGATAATGAGTGGGAGGGGGAGGTGCCGCCCCACTAAGGAGCCCAGCTACCAACGACCTACGCCGACGCGACCGCGCAAGGGGCTGCGGGGCGACGCCGGAGCAAGAGTGGGCGATCCACCCGCCAAGCATGCGCAGGATCAAGCCCGCAGGCGGACCTTGGATACCCCCCCAGGCCGCCAGCGCCACCAAACCGAGCGAGCACAAAGCAAGTAGAGCGATCCCGACGCATCAGGAATGGGGAAGCTATTCGAACAGTTGCAGACGCTCGAGCAACGCGGAGGGACCATGGAGAGCACCCCTGGACCTTTTTGGGCATGATAGTGGCCCATCTCGGAAGGCGACGGCGGCCCGTGTGGCGCCGCTCGCTAGACCCACCAACCGACGCCATGAGCGACAACGACAGTTCAGGCTGAGTCTATCTGGGAGCCAGCCCCAGGGGGACCTCTCGCTTCCAGGCCCCTTGACACTTGGTGCGGAGCATAGAGCCGGAGTCGCCGCGTGAACGGGATACCTCGGCGAGCAGCCAGAACAAGGATCCGAAGGGGAATGGAA
Source organism: Prorocentrum cordatum (assembly GCA_963575745.1). Classification (NCBI taxonomy): domain Eukaryota; class Dinophyceae; order Prorocentrales; family Prorocentraceae; genus Prorocentrum; species Prorocentrum cordatum. The sequence goes on along the minus strand of CAUYUJ010017652.1, from coordinate 25,624 downwards.
GCCACGCCTGCACCCCGCAACTCCAGTGAGGAACGAGTCTCAGAAGTAGGCAACATGTACTCCAGAGAGACCTACTCCCACGACAACCGGGCACCCGACTGGCCATTTTGGTTCAGAGGCGGGACGGAGAGGCCTGCCTTTACGCCTTTTGCGAGGCAAGCCCGTCCACCCGAGGCGGCCAAATTCACTGCGCACATGCACCGAGCAGGGCGACGAACAACTTCACACTTGTCGGACAGTCCCTAGACTCGGACCCACACAACCAAGCACCCACCGCGACGCACAACTGGAGGTCCGATTGCTGGTGACAGCATCGGCGACATCGAAGATACCTTCCTGGGCCGCCCAAGCTAGCAACCGCGCAGCAGCAAAGGCGCACCGCCTTTCATCGACGCCGCAGCTACAGCAATGCAGCGACGCAAAGCACGACACAGACGGCGAATGCGACGCGAGAGTCGTTCCGAACCCTCCTTGACGCCCAAGACTCCCATGGCCACAGCTAGCCGCTTCGCGCCACTCATTGACGATGAGCTGCCACCAACGCACCCAACCCCTACCGTTACAATGCCGGCAGCCCTGACAGCACCCCGCGGGCGCCCAAATATGCGCGCACCACCACCGCCAACATCGACAAACCGTTCAATTGAACGCCCGTGGGGATCGACCCTCGTCATGCGACGCACGGACCAGCAGGGCGGCGGTAGGAACGCGGGGGCAATGACAATTGGTGCGTCTAGACACGGCGATGGGCAGACCGACGCGCAGAACGACGTCGCCCAGAGCCACAAGGAGACGCAACCAGCCATGCTACCCTTCAGACAACCACCGAAACGCTTGGGCGTTGCAGGCATGAGCGCTACAACGCATGCGACAAAGCATGACGACGCTGCGCAGGAGCATCGCCATGCCCGCCACAAAAAGAGCGCAGCGATGCACCCACTCCGTAGAATTAGAGCAAACGCGACCACCAACAACCAGACACCTAAACCAGACACTGCAACCGACCAAGCCAGCGACTACAGCGAAGGCTACCAGCGTTGCGAAGGTAAGTGGCAGAGAAGAGGCAATCGCAGGAGGCCTGACAGGCACCTGCGATCGACGACTTCGACCCAGCAGACCACGGCCAACGAGGAGCAGACAAGAGACGCACGCATCGGGGAACACATTCTTACCGACGCAGCTCCAGAAGCACGTGCGCGCACTGAAGTTGCATCGCGACTTGGGGGGCCACGACCTACGCGCGTACGCCCGTGCGGCAGTGGGGCAGCTGGCACCGAGCCGAGCTATGGGTGCGGCGAAGAGACGCTACTACTTCACCGATGAGTCATATCACGCCAGCGCCCCCAGCATCTCAGCGTGGGCAGTGGTTCACCTGCGACAAGATGGGCGCGGCGTTGCCCGCTGCCGACGCGCGCGCTCGAACCGCGCGCTTTCGGCCAGCAGGGATATGGCCGATCGTATCATCCAGGGCAAGCCCTGAGCTTGGAGCGGTCCCGTGGGCGGTTGCCGCTAGCATTTTTGGAAGACGGCAGCGAGGATATCATCATTGTCGGCGACTGCGCGGCGGCCTTGCGATCAGCAGCTGGAATGAAATAAATTTCATCAACAAAGAATAGCGCTTGCACGGTTTGCCGGGGTCCTCGTCGAGCAGCTCAGCCGCGAGAAGAAAATGAGTTTCGAGCGCGCCAACGCCCGCGAAGACGCTCCGTGGAACGAGGCAGCGGACGTGCTGGCCAACGCGCGGCGCTGCAACCGCCGCCGCAGCCGCCAAACGCCGCCGTAGTGGGCCTCATAAAGTGCAACAGCGAGCTGGAGTGGGCCTGGGTGGAGAACCCCACGCGTCGGGACTTGCGCGCCTATCCGCGCAGAAGACAGGGGAATTTCGAGGAGGTTGTCAAACCGCAAGTCACGAACGTGGACCACATGCCAGACCTGGCGGCAGACATCTACAGCAAAGGCTCCATGAAGGTCAACGCAGCGCAGTGCAACGCGCAGTCGATGGCCGGAGACTTCGCCGAGACTGACTTACACCTGGACACCCCCACCAAGGGCGCACTAGTAGGAGCACAACTCGCCGAGCGCAAAGTGCACATCGCCGGCCTGCAAGAGACGAGGTGTAAGGAGGCAATCTGGACGGGGCGGGTTCTATCAATGCACGGAGCAGCTCTGCGGGCGGCAACCGGGGCTGCGCGCTGCTCCTGAATGCCGAGATCCCCTACTTGCAGCTCAAGGGCAACGAGCAATACTTCAAGCAGTCGCAGCTTGCGAGGCTGCGCTCCACGGCCAGGATGCCATTTGTAAGAATATAAGAACCTCTAATCCAGCGCGTCATCGCAGTGGCCAATGCGCCATATCAAACAGCGAAAGACCTCAGTGGCTGGCGGGGGGAGTTCAGGGGGCAGTGCGACCAGTGAAAGCCAGACGTGCTCCTCATCGGCGCGAACGCACAGTTGAGCCGCGAGGGCGGCGGGGGCTCCGCGTGGACTGGGCAGCGCGGCCCCGGTCAACAGACCGACAGCAACGGACAGCAGTTATACAAAGCAGTAGCCAACGGCAACCCCCTCGTCGCCAGCGCCTTCTACGGAGCGGCGTGCGATTTCACGTAGCACAAAGACGGGGTCTCTAACCGCGTCGACTATGTGGCAATGGCTCCACGCTTATTTCACTTTGTGACCGCATGCAGCGTGCAAAAAGAATTCGCGAAGCCGAACATCAAGCACTGCGAGGAAAGCAGGGCTCAGCCCAACACTGGCCACCTGCCAGTGTTTGTGGAGACCGAAGGCCAGATGACAGGGCGACATCGGAGTCTGAGAGGACATGTGCAGCTCGATCGCAACAGTGCCGAAAACGTCGGGCGTGTCAATGCCTCCACGAGGACCTGAACAAGGCACGTCTACCGCTCTGGAACCTGGGCGCGAACGATCACTGCCACGGGGCCTCGCAGCTTATCGACGACAGGGCCAGAACACACACATCGGACGAGGACCGCTCACGCCAGGCCACGCCGCGATCACGGATATGGACTGCCTGGGCACGGCGGGCGACGCAGCCAGGGCATTCATTTTCAGCGTCAAGGACACTATCAAGCATCAACCCAACAGCGACCGCAACAAGTACTTCGCCGACCTAGCCGCCAAGCTCGCCGACAGCCGAGGCGCGGAGGGCGCCAGGGCAGAATGCCAATCCGCGACGAGGATCCTGATTCAAGGTGGGAAGGGGGCCGAAACATGAGAGCGGCGTCCCACTTACAAGCGCGTCGACGGCGCAGTCGTGACCACGCAGAGCGAGGTCAGCAGGGCCACGCCCAAGCATTTCGCAAGCATCGAGTGCGCGGACGTCGCAGATAAGCACGACCTCGCAGACATACACAAGTGCAGCTACGTCGGCAGAAGGCCACCAGACGGTGCCAATCGCCTAATCATGTCGCCCAACACGCTGGTCGGAAGTTGCGCAGACAGCATGAAGGGAAGGACTGGCGGACCCGACGGGGACCTGGACGACATCTACAAGCTAGCACCTGAAGAGACGGCGAGGCACTTGCTCCCAGTCATCATGAACGGTCATGCGCAGCAGGGGCCGATTCATTTCAAGGCGGGCATCGCGCTGGAATCATGCCGGTCGCCCCTGCTCAACAACGCCGTAGCCAAGCACTTGCACAAGTGGCTTAGAGCCATCACTTTGCATGTCTGCGGCAGTTTGCTACGAACCTCGCGCCGCGGCGGCGTCCCGAATAAGTCAGGCGCTTATTCGACGCGCACCATCAAGTCCTTCTTCAGCATCTGCAAGCGCAAGGGTCTCACCGCCGTAGTCATCCTGCTGGACCTACGACAGGCCTTCTACCCTGTCTTTCGCGAGTTCGTGCTAGGGAAGGGAGGCGGAAAGCCTGCGCTCTGTCGAGTCATCGCTGGATGTGAACCTCCTGAGTAGCTCACGCCGGCAGTCCAGCACCTGGTCAACGCGCCAGGGTACACGGCCCTACGCGAGGTCGACGAGAACCTGCGATACCAGCTGGAGGAAGCCCATGACGCGACGTTCTTCCAGGTGAGGGGCGGCGAGCTCTGCGCGCAGAGTTTGCAGGGTTCCAGGCCAGGGAACGGGCTGGTGGATCTTATCTTCAACATCAGCTTCGCCCAGGCGCTGGGCCCGCTAGACATGGAGCTGCAAGAAGAAGGATGCTCCCTGGACCCCCAGCCACTCGGACAACGAGCCATCCCTGCTAGAGGACCGCTCAAAGATGCTGAAGGGGCGCCTCATCGCTGCCAGAATCATCCTTCATGGGCGGCGCCGCCTTTCTCTGCGTGCTGCGTGACAACGCGCGCGTAGGGAGCAGCATCTTCGACGTCCTGTCCATCATCAAGCAGCGGCTTCATATATCCGGACACGAATTACACCCAAAGAAATCAAAGGCATTGCTGAAGATCGAAGCGCAGGCCAAGCCGCGCACTAGGGCCAGAATGTTCAAGACCAGCCCGACCACTCTACAGAAGGACCAGAGTGAGGACCCGACCAGCACCGACGCCAACGCTGCCGAAGTCACCTCGCGCGGGTTTACGCTGGGAAATGCGGTGACTGCTGACGCCGGCGAGGGGCCAAACCTGATGCGAAGAATCATCGACCGCCGCTCGGCCGAAAGACCCCTGGAGAAGCCCGTCTTTCGGCTGCAGCAGGTGGGCATCAAAGCCAAGGCCCGATACCTGGCGGCACTGGCCTACAGCAATGTCAGATACGACAGCGAAGTCTGGGGGCCGCTGACGGTGCAACAACGACAACAGCTACAGAGCCGACGCATGGCCAGCCTGCGAGCAGTTGTTAGACAACAACACAATGCACAATCAGTCAACCACATCAGACAACGACATCTACCTCAAGTGCGACGACGCGCCGATACACATGTCCATTCGGAGGCGGAGGTTGCATTATTTCGCGAGGATGCTACATGCGGATGATCCGTACCTGCGCAGATGGGTCGACGCAGTGTAGGGCGACCCAAAAAGCTTCGAATGCACAGGGGAGGGCGTAGACTGGTTCGAGCGACTGCTTCGGGAAGACGAAGGGATCCGAGCTGACCTGCGAGGTTTCACAAAGTGGGCGCGAAGCCAGCAAGAACATGCAGCACAAGCACTCATTGCGCGAGCGTGGTTCAGATACCGCCTGTGGCAGCACGATGTCTACAGACACCGAGCCTGGCAAACGGAAGCCGCGACAGCTGGCCCGCAAGCACGGCCTGGCCATGCCCATTTTCGAAGGCAGACCAGTGGAAGAGAGCCATGCATACGTCTGCTACGAGCGCGGAAGGGCCCTGAAGACTAAGGGCGCGTGGGAGCGACATGTTACCACGGAGCGCGTTGGCTGCGACCTAGCCGAGCGCCTCGCCAGATTCGCCGCGTGTCTTGGGCGCGGCAAAGATTTCATCACAAGGTCGCGCATCCTCAAGCACCTCCGGATCTGCCCTAAAGTGCCTCGCGGTGCTACAAGCGATAGAACGGCCGATGGGCACAGGAGAAGCTGCTCATCGACGGGGGGAGGAACAATTCCAAGTGGCCGCGATAAAGGCGCAAGTGCATGGAGCGACCAAGGCACTCGTGCCAGTCCAACAAGTAAGTGCTGCGCCTGAAGCTCGCTGACCACATCGACCCAGACCAGCTGCCGACATCACAATCCCACTAGACGCCGCCAGCATCGAGCTGGATGGAGGCGCCCGTGCCTACGACCCTCGCGACATGCAGACGGTTGGTTACGACGACCATGCTATTGCAGCCTCTCTTCTCAGGAAGACGTCGAGTGAAGGATTTCCAGCGCCACTTCGGGATGCATTTAGCCTGCTGCAACTTGGTGGTGCTCTCCATCGACGTGCAGATCGACCCCGACAAAGGCGACCTCGCCAAGCGGGACACGTTGGTCTTCTGGGTCAGCGCCACTCGGGCTGGCAAGATCTTCGGTATCCTGGCTGGGCCGCCCTGCGAGACGTGGTGCCCCCCAAGGTGGCGTGCCCTCTCGGGCAGAGCACCGCGACCCTTAAGAACCCGCGAGTACCCGTGGGGTGCAAGCAGCTAGCCAGACGGAACTACAACAGCTTACATTGGGCAGCGACCCCTACATAACAGCCATACTACTCACCACGGCGGGCTTGAAGTACGAAGTATCAGCCATGCTCGAACATCCAGCCCCTGCCGCCAGGTGCCCGCAAGCACCGAGCTGCTGTCGCAGAGCGGAGTCCAAGCGGCTACTGGACCAACAAGTTATGGAACTTCACTACATCGACCAATGCCTGTTTGGACAGACAGCGCAGAAACCGACGTGCCTGCAAGCTTCGCGTCTAGGCGACTTTCGGCAAGAGTTACTGGCAGTACCTGGAGGACAGACCTGTAGGCACAGTGGACAGGGCCGAGCCTGCGGACGCGATGGCAGAGGTGGATGGAAGACGGCGCCACTCCAATCATATCGGTCGAGATTGTGCAGAGCCATGGCGGCGGCTTTCGCGGCGAGATGGGGGCAGCTGGCAGACGACGAGGAGTGCCGCAGTTTCTACGCACCCCTAGACCGCTACGCAGAGATCGGAAAGCTTGGCCACGAATGCCACAGGGAGTGGGGTTCCCGAAGGCCCTAACAGGCACAGTCCCAGTCTGCGCAGTACGCGCGCTCAGGCGCGCCAGTCTCACTGCGCACCTCAGCTTCGCCAGCGCACCCAACAACTGTCCGACTGACAGACGAACGACATCATGACCAAACAACCAGCCAACCAACCAACAACAACACGACCAACCAACAACCACTTGGCTCGACATTGCGACCAACCAGAGCCACAAACCCTTTCAACAGCATTCCGGCGCCAACATGCACGAGCCCCCCCCAGCCAGGCACTGGGCCATGCCCTAGCAGCGACCGGCCAGCGCGCCCGTCGACTCTGCCAACCGACCTCGGCGGCGTCAGGGCGCAAGTTCTGAGGAAGCCTCGTATGCGTGCGAACGCCTCTGGCAGTGTCGCCACGTGTAGCTGGAGGCGTTGGGGCGCAAAGTCTTGGGGGAATGCCGAGTGCGAGGGGGCGCCCCAGGCGCGCGTCGCCACGTGGGGCAGTACAGCTGAGTACATCGCGTACAGACGCACGCGCGTCCAGCGCCGATCAGCTCACCCAGACTACAGGCGACCGCAACGACCGACAACCACCGCCGACAAACTATGACCAGCAACGCATGCGACAGCCCCATCCACGGAACGTGAACAAGTCAACGCTACCCTGGCGAGGCACGGATCAACCTTCGAGACGGGCTCGAAGGGCGCGGGGGGGGGGGGGCGGGGCGAGCACTGCCCGCGCCTTCCAGGGGTGGTGGTGAGGGGCAGGGGTGGTGGATGGTGGTGGTAGGGCGGCCACTGCCCGCGCCCGCGCCCCCGCGGTCCGCCCTAGCCCGCCACCCCCGCCGCCCCCGCGACGGAGGAGGAGCTCGCCCGTGCGCCGACCAGGCGGGGCACAGGGCAAGCGTGACCGACCCCGCTACGACCAGCGCCAGCACCAGGCCAGGGGTTTGCCCCAACCAAGGGCACAGCGACGCTTAGCCATAGCGGGACGAGGTGGGGCAGCCAAGGCTCCCACTTGACGTCGGTGCATGGGGGCCACCATGTGCGAGCCCCACGCGCGCGCCAACGCGCCACCAACACGCCCTCCATGTTCCCGCCGTTCTCCACCTCGGGTCGCACGAGACCCAGAGTCCCGACGTCATGATGTCTCAGAACGTCGACCCCCAGAGGTCTCGACCCATTCCTCGGGACCGGTTTTTACATCCGGAGTTGTTTTTCCACGGTCCCGAGGTCCGGTCAGGGACCCCAGAGGCCGAAGATTGAGAACAACTGTCCGTCGCGATTGTTTCATGATTCGAAGGGGTCTGAGAAGGGGGCGATGTGAGGCGACCAGGGATCCCAGGCCACCTCGTGGTGTGCCGAGATCACGACGGAGGTCTGCCCATCTCTGGCTTCCGCGGCGGGGGCCTTCACCGGGCCCCTGGGACCGTCAAACACTGACTCGGGCTCAGAAGCCCCGGTCCCGCGGAAAGGGTCGAGACCTGTCATCGAGGATGAAAGACATTCTTGACCCTAATAACATGGTGAAGACGTGGCCTATTTCAAGCCCCT
>CAUYUJ010017652.1:0-10000 GCA_963575745.1 Prorocentrum cordatum | reverse complement strand
GGAGGGTGGGATGCGAACCTCATTTTTGGGGCCGTCCGTGGAACTCCTTGCGGGCCACGATCCGTGTGAGAGGCTGTGAGAGGTGCCGAAGTGAGCGGGGCGATGCTATGAAGCTCCCATTTGGTGCCGCAAATGCACTACTTGCGGGGCACGATCCGCGTGATGGGCGTGCCACTATGCGAACCTTGTCTTTGGGGACGTAAGTGGAGTTCCCTGTGGGGCGCGATCCCTGCGAGGGGTGTGCCGGCAGGGGGGGTTGACCCAAAGCCAAGTCTGTCTTCGGGGCCGCAGGTGGAGCTCCTGGACGTGCACGATACGATCCTTGTGACAATATTCGTCTTCCGATGCCGATCACTCTAGACTAGAGCTAGAACTTGCTAGAACGTAAGCGCGCGAAGCGCGCGCGTGTGGTTCTAGTACATATATATACATGTACATGTATATATATATATACACATGTATAGTGGGGAGAAACGAGGGCTCGTGTCTGTTTCTCTCAGAGCGGTCTTGAGCCAAAGCGGCGTCGAAAAAGCGTCTCGATAGGAACTGCTCTTTCCAGTCCATTCTGCAGTGCACTTTACACACCGCCAGCCCCGTAGGGCCATTCGCTTACAAGCGTTTAGCTTGCACTACAAGTCACATCATCTAGCCAAACTCATTTCTCAGCATGGCAGTCCATAGCAGAGCACCGCACAGCTGGATTAGGGGTTATGTACACGCACACACCCTCGGAGGGGAGCAACATTTTCTTTGCTCGACTCCGCACGCAGTGCCAGCTGGCGGAGCCTTTACACCTTTATACAATCTCAGTGCACTCTGCGCCACCGAGACTCCACGGTTCTGAGGTGCTCGATCAACTCGAGCTTAGACCCGCTCGTATCAAGACGGTGCTTAAAGCACCTCACACGTGACATCTCCTGCATGAATCTCCTTGCACGTCGGGCAGTTGGCCGGCTTGCCGCAGACCGCGGCTGGGACCACCTTCTGAACCTGCTTGTCCTCTTTCGTGTTGAGCTGGCCGACATAGTCGTCTTAGCCTGAACCCAGCGGTGAACACCGCAGCGAACACGATGAGGTAGAACACCATCACGAGCTGACTCCCGACCTTCTCGATGAAACTCCACTGGCTCTCCCGGATCTCATGCTCGCCCTTGATCGTCGCCAACTCTCCCGCGTCAGCGCTACGAACGAGCGTAAGTAGCCCAACCGAGGACTGCACCAGCCCAGCACGAACATCACCATAGCCTCCAGATCATTCACGCGGTGGGACGACCGCTTGAACTCCATCACCTGGGTTCTTGATGCCCACCGCCTCGCGGTGCCTCTCGAGCTCCGCCTTCTCCAGGTAGTTGGTGCCGAGGTCGCTGCTGTTGTATGCCGTAGGGATCTTTCAGATCACCAGCCTTCCTTCTCGTAGCAGGCCCTGAACAAATATGTGCTTGCAGGTGGATGTGCTTCAGCTTGCCAAGACCGAGCCTGCTCTGTGATGATATCCCTGCCGAGCTATCCGACTCGAGCTGCAACCCAACCTGCGTGCCAGGAAACATCTCGATCATGGTCTTGATAAGCAGGCCGTCGCAAGCTCCCGAGCACATGTTGTAGATCTCTGCCTCCGCCGATGACGTCGCTGGGCTCGCCTGCGTCCTGCTAAAAGCTGCCACAGCCGTGTCGTTCAGGTAGATGAGCCCGCTCGATGTGCTCTTGCGCCCGATCTTATCTCCTGCCCAGTCGCTGTCAACCTTCACCTTGAGCGTGATGTTCTCGGACACGATGGGCGTGATGAAGCTGACCACGTCCTTGGTGCCAGCGAGGTACTTGCTTGCTCTCTTAAGCATGGCTGCGTCTCCAACAGACCTCCTTCGTCGCGAACTGGATGTCGTACGGCTCTCCTGGAACGAACAACACCGTGACAGTGCCAGTCCGAAAGGTCCTCGCTGCGTTGTAGTCTAAGAGCTCCTCGTTATCTTGCTTTGCATCACTCTTCACTCCAGGCGTTGCCACCGTCTTGCCACCACTGACCGCCATCAGCTCAAGTAGACTCTCGACCGTCTTAGGCGCGATCCTGATCGTGTAGCCTCGGTTGTTGTCCAGCATCTTGATGATCCTGTCGAGGTGCGCCTGGGAACTCCCCATCGTCACCTCTGGGGCGATCTTGAGCAGGAAGTGTTGACCGAGCCCTTCTAGAAACTCATCTGGACCTTCAGCATCTCAAATCACCACGCCGTCGTCCACGTGCGTCGATACGATCGTCCTCATGTCCTCGCTGGCGTAGACACTGGGCTCTGAAACCAACCTCCTCATGTCAAGGTGCTTGATGTTGACGTCGCTGTTGCGCGCGTCGAAGTCCATCATCGCCTCGTTGAGCCCGTAGACGGTGCACTGCAGGACCCACTCCATGTCGCTCGGGCCCTCACCGAGCCTGTCGATGCAGTGCTGCCTGTACTCAGCAGGCGGCTCGAGAAACACCCTGTCACGAATGGGAGTGTGCAGGAATGCCCTCGAGATGTCTAAGAACTTCACCTTCCATCCCTTGATCGTAGCCAGCGCCAGCAGAACTCGAAGTGTTGAGGCTCCTGGGGCAGGGGTGTACAGTAGGTCCTTCGGCTTCTTGGGCATATGGGCATATTGAAGGACCTCGCGCAGATTCTCGATTTCACCCCCTCGGCTCCAGCTTCATCAACCCACGTCACGCGCAGCAAAGGGCCGTCCACCTCCGAGCGCTGGACGTCGATCTTCGCTCTGAAGTCCTCCAGGCGATCCAGCTCCCCGTACATCGCCGTATGGATCTCCTCCTCGGCGAACACGCGGTTGGTGATCACGCGCTTGTTCATCTGCTCGTCGTTCTCCTCCTCGTTGGGCCGCAGCTCCTCGATCATGTTGATCTTCATCTCCACGTCGCTCGTCCTGATTGGACGTGATCTCCTCGCCCGTCTCGGCCTCGGCGGGCCTCTTGGGACTGGACTGCCGGGCGGGGCCTTCTGGGGGCAGGCCTGCCGACGAGCCTCGACCTCTCTCCGGCGCTCGCGCCGCCGCCGCTGCCGAAGACTGCTCGACGAGGAGGAGGAGGCGGAGGAGGAGGAGGACGAGGAGGAGGAGGAGGAGGAGGCGGAGGCGGAGGAGGAGGAGGAGGAGGAGGAGGAGAAGGAGGAGGAGGAGGAGGGATTGAGGAGGAGGAGGAGGAGGGAGGAGGAGGAGGAGAGGAGAGGAGGGAGGACGGGTAGGAAGGAGGAGGAGAGTAGGCGGAGGAGGAGGAGGAGGAGGCGGAGGAGGAGGAGGACGGGAGGAGGAGGCGGAGGAGGAGGAGGAGGCGGAGGAGGAGGTGGAGGAGGTGGAGGAGGAGGATCCTCACTCTCTTGTCGGCTGCTCGCTGCTGAACCTCTGCCTCGCGCTTCGGACGCTGTGATGCCGCCGCCGCCGCCGCCGCTCTGGACGATGCTGGGGTCGCCGCGGCTGCTGCCCCAGCTCTCGGTGCTGTCCCTGGCCTCGCTGGAGCTTGAACGACCGGCGGACCCTGCAACTGCTGTCTCTTGAATTCCGCCTGCCGCTGCATGCATGCCGTCGTGTGTGCCCTAGGGCGCCCGACCCTCCTCACTGGAGCTTGATCGTCCTCGCAAGCCTGACGCCCTTCCGTAGGCGTCCAGCCTGGGATGCCCCGAACGTCCTTCAGGTCGTTCGGAGACCACGTGGGGAAGACCATCGCAAAGAAGGTCTCCTTGTCGAACTGCTGCTCCTCAGGACGCCTCTTGACGGTACGAGCCTTCGCGATGTTCGTCGCCGTGCCCACGATGTGCTCGTTGGTGTCGGTAGAAAGGCCGAGCCAGATAAACTGCGTCCACGCCGATGCTGACTTGCTATCTGCGACTCCGGACTTCTTTGTCAGCACCGCCTTTGAAAAAATAGCAGCGGAGACTGAAACTTCACCATCTTGAGATCCTCGTGGGTGGTCCTGCCGTTCGGCTTGTACTGGAAGCGGTTGTGGATGTAGACGACGTGCCTGACGATCCAGCTTAGAATGGCAGAGCCCCCTTTGCTCCGGACGTTGTACTTCTTCTCCACGTCGTGCTTCACCGTCCTCACGAGTCCTTCGACGACCTTCACGGACGCCTCCGCCAGTCCGTTGATTGACTGGGATCTTGGCGCCGATTATCGTAGAGAGATGTGGGTCTGGATTCGGAGGCCTCGAACTTGTCACCACACACGAATTTCGGCGGTCTGCCTCCACCGAGGATGCGTGATCCCGATCTCGGTGATGGTGGTATCGTTCGGGCTGCCTGGGCGGCCGAAAAATTACCACCAGCACCAAACTCTAGGACCACCTTGCACTGGTGGAGGCAACGCCTTGTTTTTGGTGTTGGTGCTCATTTCCCAGCCTCCAATGGATGCCCTTCGCGTCCTTACTCCTCCCCTGCAGCACGCCCTTGCCGAGCGCAGTGATCCGACGCCCGCCGGCGCTCTGCATGATCACCCCCGGGCAGCCGATCCCGTCGGGGCAGCTGCTCACGAGCGCTGTCGCATATGATCATGGTCCTTCTCAGGGCTGGACCTAAAAAGTGTTTTTGGTGATTTCGTGGCGACTTCGTTTTGCAGTAAAGGCGGGTTCGAGACAAAAGCGAGGGAAAACGAAAGCAATCCGAAAAGGAACAACACCGTTTAGGTTCAGCCCTGGCCCTTCTGATGTCACCTGAGCAGCTCCAGTACATGATGCAACTAAGTATCGCTCATCCGATCCCCATCCCCATGCCCATCCCCTTCGAGACCCCTACCAAATTACCACACCAGTTGGGGATACACCCCTCGAAACCCGAAGGTAACGGCTTATATCCCCATTTAGGAGGGTGAATCGGCCAGTGGGGCTCAGGCCATGCCGCTGGGGATGGGGATCGGTTAAACGATACTCACGAACGCTATCGCATATGATCATGGTCCTTCTGATGTCACCTGAGCAGCTCCGATACATGATGAAACGCTGTCCTGAATACAGTCGGCCCAGATTAGGAGGGCGACCCTGCCAAATCAAGGGTACTCTTGTGTCCTGTGTCTCGCGACCTATGTCTCCTGCATTCCTATGGCAATGTGGCCCTCGGAAGGGTCTTGTGTTCTCTCGCGTGTCCTGTCCAATGAAGTCCGACTGTAACTAGGATCGTAGCCGCCTCCTCGTCAGTCTCGCCGATGCCAAGGAAGCAGTAGTCCATGCCAATGGCTGGAGTCGGGGGTCGATCTGTTTCGTGCCGTCGTCTACAGTCGGCCCGGATTAGTAGGTCGACCGTGCCAAATCGAGGGTACCTTTGTGTCTTGTGTCTTGCGACCCATGCCTCCTGCATTCCTATGGCAATGTGGCCCTCGGAAGGGGTCTTTTGTCCTCTCGCGTGTCCTGTCCAATGAAGTCCGACTGTATGAGCATCTTCTTGGCCACGTCCACTTACCCAACTCTCGCCCCGCGGCGCGTAGGGCACATGGGTGAGCACATGGCGTTGCTGTTCCTCCTCGCTGGATAGCACTGTTGCCCGTAGAGCGATCGCCTCGGCAGCCTCGGGACTGACCTCGACCGCCTCGTCGCTCTGGATCACGCCTCCCGGGGGGTTGGCCCCTCGGTCGGCCACGATCGGTGCCACGATCTCCTTCTTGTTCTGCCTAACTCTCGCCGTCGTTGAACCTGGGCCCTTAAGGCCTGTCAGAAAGTACCCACTGCCACGCCTAGGGATCTTGACCACCAAGCCATCCTTGGGCATGTAGCCCTCGGGGCCCATCTGGAACATCTAGCCCCGACTCGTCAGCTCGCCAACCGAAAACAACGGCCTCCGAACATCTGCAATCACGAAGGGTACCACCACATCAAGCGACCTTTCGCACACAGTCTGGACGGTGATTGGGACGAGTCGCTGTCCGTATACATGTAGCTTCTTACCAGTAGCCGAGTACAGCTCTGGCTCCACCGAGAGATCCGATATCTGCACGTGCTTGGCATACTCCTTGGGCGCGACGTGTGTGCACGCGCTGCTATCGAACATCGGGTCCTCGTCACCTGCGACCGCGTTAATGACCGTCTTGCTGATCATGAAGATCACAGCTGGTCACCTCGCTGGCCTGTTATCTCCTAGCTGTGCCCATCTTGAGACTGAGCTGCCCCAGGAGCATCGCCTCCCTTTCCTGCCGCACCCTGGCTGACCTCATTTGCGTTGGCTGGAGGGTGCCTGCAATCTCGAGCAATGTGTCCTCGTTGTCCGTATCGATGGCACTCATTTTCTTTGCCTCGTCCACCAGCTTTGCCATCTCCCATGCTCTTGCTGCTCGTCTTGCCCTTCGAGTCGCCCTTGCTCGTGCCCTTGCCTTTGGTGTCTTTACCCTTTCATGTCTTGCCCTTGCGGTCAGTCTTGCCTTTACTGATGCCGCCAATGTCCATGGGAACTGCTGCTGGTCTGGAGCTGAATGTAGTTGCTCATCGTCTCCTTTAGGTCGTTAGCCGACGCGAACGTCTGCAGGTCGATCTGCGCCTTGATGGATGCTGGCGCGTTGGCCTTCAAGATTGCCTGCTTGAGCGTGTCGCTTAACTTGTCATTGTGCTGCTTCTCGTAGAGCTGGAACCGACCCTCGAGCTTCAGGAACTGCTCTGCGAAGGTGGCTGAGACTCCATCGAACTTGATACTCAGAATCCCCATCAGCTGCGTGACCTGCGCCGCGCCCGTAGCTGGTTCCTCCTGCTTGACAAGTTGCCTCCGCGCTTCCAAGCCATTTTAGCCTGGAACCTTCATCACCAGCTGGAGCGACGCGCCTGTGAGCACTTGACTCAGGATGAACGTCAACGTCCTGTTGCGCCGCTTCCTCTCTGGGCTCTTGCTGATCGTAGGGGATCGGGTCCTGCTGCGCTTCCGATGTACGTCCACGTTCTTGGCCAGCCTCGTGCCCAGCGCTCCGAGGCAGGCCCTGAACACGTGCTTCCGCTGCTGCCGGTCCGATCGCTGCCCACTGTACGGCTTGGGCTCGCCCAGTCGCTCTGCATCCACCAGCGGCGGCTCAGCTGGCCGCCAACCTCGCCGAACAGGCTGCCCGCCGCCTCGCCGTCGTCCTCGGCTGCGCTCGCGCCTCGGGCGGTCGAGCGCGGCGCTGCGCGGCGCCAGGAGGAGGAGGAGGAGGAGGAGGAGGAGGAGGAGGAGGAGGAGGCGCCAGGAGACCGGTGGGTGGTCCGCCGACCTCACGCCACGGGCTCCGCTGCCGTGGGGAGAAGCGAGGGCTCGTGTCTGCTCCTCGCAGAGCGGTCCTGAGCCAAGGTGGCGTCGAGACGGCGTCTCGATGGGAGCTGCTCTTTCCGCTCCAGTCTGCAGTGCGCTTTGCACGCCGCCTTCGCCTGGAGGCTCTCTCTTGGGGCTCCTCTGGGAGCACTCTTGGGTCGTCTTGGGCGCCTCGTGGGCCGCCTCGAAGTCATTCACGGTCGTCGTGGGGCTACCTTGGGCGATCGTGACGTTTTTTTGAATTGTTTTGGCGCCGTTTTGGCGCTCTGTTTTGGACCTCATGCGCCGTCTTGGGTTTCTGAAGAGGCTCCGGAGGCCCCGGGTATGCGTTCGGGAACTCGTCCCCCCTCGTTTCCCCCCCTCAAACGTTGTTTTGGAAATTCGGGGAGGGGGACAGCCAAATGTCTCACGCTCCTTGTCACCCCCTGCGAGCAGGGGTCGGCAGATGTACTCCTGGACTCCCAGATCCCAGTCTTCTTCAGGCGCATTCCTGTTTCAAGAGTCGAGCGGTTTTCCTTTCCTCCTCCTCCAGGGGCGGGCGGGCACCCAGTCTACAGACAACCCGCATAGTAAGGATGAGCGGCTCTCCAAGGCTACCCTTCCATCCTTGTCACTGTGGCCCATCCTCGGTAACTTTCGCTGGCCAGCCTCGTTCGAAGAACGTTAACGTTAAGTCGGGCCTGTCCCTCTACAGGAGGAATATTCAAACATTGTCGAAGCATAGTCTGGGACCATTTTTGAAGATTTTCTTGAATACAGTTGAGTATGTTTTTGGGGTATTTCTAATTGTTCGTCCAGAATCCCCCTGTAGGGGGACACGCCCGACCTAACGTCAATGTGGCCCTCCAGGGCCCTTGCATCCTTACCGCGCTGCCGTAGTACACGGGCTGACTGCATTTCCAGCGCCTTCCTGCTTCATGTTTCTCCCCACGTCGCTCGGCCGGCGGGTGGCTTCCTCCTCCTCCCCCTCCTCCTCCTCCTCCGCCTCCTCCGCCTCCTCCTCCTCTTCCCTCCTCCACCTCCTCCTCCCTCCACCTCCTCCTACCTCCTCCTCCTCCTCCTCCTCCTCTCCCCTCTCCCCCGCCCCTCCACCTCCTCCTCTCCCTCCTCCTCCCCCTCCTCCACCTCCTCCTCCTCCTCCTCCTCCCTTCCTCCTTCTTCCTTCCGTCCTCCTCCTCCTTCCCCCCCCCACCCTGCCGTTGTAGACCTGGAGGTGCTGCACCGCCTGGCGGAGCACGCGGCGCTGCTGGGCCGGCTGCTGGAGGAGCGCGGCAGCACCGGCTCCAGCGTAAAGCAGGCCTTCGGGAACGACGACGACGACGACGACGACGACGACGACGACGACGACGACGACGACGACGACGACGACGACGACGACGACGTTGAGTTTCGAGGTCCGAGATTCGACGTCGTCTTTTTATTTGCTCGCGGGTTACCGTCAGAACAGCAACTCCTGCACGTGGCCGACGCGCGGCGGCGGGCCCGAAGGGGACCGAAAGAAGGCGAGGGACGGGGAACCAGGACCCAGACAATGACGAGCGAGGGGCGCAACCGAAAACATTCCCGATTTTTTCTCCAAGCAATCCCCCATATCCCTTCATTTTCCATGACTCCCTTTCCGAGACATCCTACTTACCAGCCTGGAACATATCCCTATCCCTATGCTGGGCACCTCCTCATCACGATGCCAATCTTAGGGGTTCCCTTATTTTTTGAGGGCGAATCCCTAAGATTGTCATCGCCTTTTGGCGTGTCAATCTTAGGGATAGGGATATGTTCGAGGCTGGTAACCTACACACGTGCAGAACAACCGAGAGAGGTGACTAGAGGGGTGGGCACACAACAAGCACAGACACAGAGCAGGCGTTCCTGCAACATGCACTGCGTAGCTTCATACTGCAAGAACTCGTGATACGAATCCTCCTCCTCATCATCCAATCCCTCCCTCCAATCCCTCCCTCCGAAGATCCTGCACAAGTGCAGAACACGCGAGATGGGTGCGAAGAGTGAAACATAATTCACCTGCATCAGACAGCGCGCTTGGCAGGATGCGGCACACGGTCAGGTCTAGATGGATCAGAGAGCTCAGGTCGGAACGAGTTCGGGGCGAACGTGAACCCAATGTTGCCACGACGAATGGACGTGTCATCAGGAACAGCGTCGCAAGGTGCGCGACGATCATCATATGGTACGGCCACGAGACCAGCAGCAGGAGCAGCGATTTCCTGGGCTTCTGTCGGCACGAGCCAGGCTCGCGCCACTTCTGGCGCGCTGTCCACCAAGTAGAACTGGTGGTTGTACGACTTCCAGTAGCACCCCGTGGATCGTGATCAGCGCAGTACTCACGATCATCCGCGGTTGCTTCAACAGGGCCTGGGGGATCATCATCGGGACAGTTTTACCTCATCGGTCAGCGGCTCATTCACGGACTCCTGCTTCACTGCCTCGGACTCCGTCTCGCGAGCACACGAAACCAGGAGACGAGACGAGCACAACCAGCAACTTCATCATGTGGCAGGCTCGGGCACTGGTCCACATGCAGGTCGTCCTCCACAGTGGGCGCCCAGCAACCTGGCGCCCAGAAAGGCACGAACGAAGGGGCATCAGCGTTCCAGGGGAACTGCGCCCGCATGCTGGCCGCAGAGGCTCGGCCCTCCCAGCGCGGCCCCTTCGGAGGCACGCGGAGCTTTGCTCGGCGGGCGCCGTGGAGAGGCGGCAGCCGGGAGCCCCCGCAGGAAGCGCCGCGCTTTCCTGCGCAGCACGTCGGCACGGGG
>CAUYUJ010017651.1:137677-227677 GCA_963575745.1 Prorocentrum cordatum | reverse complement strand
CAGCATCATCATCGTCGTCATCATCCGCAGCGTCGTCATCATCATCAGCGACATCATCATCATTATCATCATTATCATCATCATCATCATCATCATCAGCATCGTCGTCGTCATCATCGGCATCATCGGCATCATCATCATCAGCAGCAGCATCATCACAATCAGCAGCATCATCATTAAGATCATCATCAGCAGCATTATCAGTATCAGCATCAGTATCATAATCACCATCATAATCACCATCAGCATCAGCATCATCAGCAGCAGCGCCCTCATCAGCAGCAGCATCATCAGCATCATCATGAGCAGCAGTATCATCATCAGCATCATCATAATCCGTCTTAGCCTCCGACTCCTCAGCCCAGTGCAGAAAGCTCCTACGTAGCTTTGCGGCAAGACAGGTCGGTGTTGCAGCGAAAGCAGCTGGGGGCTAGTCCTTCCACTGCCGTCCTCCCTCCTCCCTCCTCCCCCCACCCCTGATCGTCCTCCAGCCCCTCCCCCTTCTTCAAACTCCTCCCACTCCTTACAAGCATCCATCTCTCCCGCTCCTCATCCTTTTCGTCATCATCATCCTCCCCAATCCTTATCCTCGGAGACAGTCGGAACGAATTGGTCAAACGTGCACGCACGTCAGCCCAACCACGAAATGAGACAATCGTGGACTTACTGACAACGGTAATGCATGGTGATCCTCCTCCTCCACTAGCTCCTCCTCCTCCTCCTCCTGCTTCTCTGCTCCATCCTTCTCCACCCCCCCACCCGCGCTGGAGCCCTCCTATTTGGCTCCAAGACTGCTCAATTCTGCAGGGAAGCTAGAAACAGTGGCTGGTGCTGGCCATTCATCATCTCTCCTCCTCCACCTCCTCCTTCTCCTCCCCGCTCCGCCCTCCTCCTACGCACTCGCAGTGCCAAATGGACGCTAGCGGGTCGCGCCAGAGTCCCGTGCCCATCGAAGACATCCAGGGACCACTGCAGGAAGGGCAAGCCCTTCGCCGCTTCTGAAGCAGGGGCCAGCCACCCTCGAGGCCGTGCAGGCCGCCAGCGCCGTCCTACTCCTCGTCCGTCTGCTCCCTGCTTCCCAATCCCCCTGTTATCAAAGCACGCGCGCACTGACGTATGATATGGCTCGGCTCGGAGACGCACCATACCGGGTCAGCACAAGGCCAGGTCGGCCAGGGCCCTATCGCGGAACCCGGCCGGCCGCCCAGTTGATTCCAGGCCCGGGCCAGCGGAGAGCGCAGTCGGCCCCACGCGGATCCCAAACCCGGGTCAGCCAGAGGGGACTGGCTGACGCCCGTTAGCGGTGACCGCCGTTGATGCAGGATGGTGGTCAAGAGGGGACCCAGGGTCGTGTTCACGCGGCGGCGCCCGGGATGATGACGATGATCTGAAAGCACGGGCGGGCGGAGCCAGGCGGAGCCGAAGCACAGCGGACGCCGAAGACTCGGAAACTGGGCTGTCAACCTCTGCCCCACAGTCCTTTCTCCATCGCCACCTGGAATTACGCGAGCCCCGACCAGCAGGGGGCCTGCAGCGCTGGGATCCGTGGCTGGCTTGCTGACTACCTACCAGACCACCCCAACCCAACCCGAAGACCCGAATTTGACCCGAATTTCGGGTTGGGGGGGGTACGGGTTCCATGTGTTTTTTTCCATGTTCCCCGACCCCCACCCCACTGGAAATCGAGAATAAATTTGGGCCTTCGGGTTGGGTTGGGGTGGTTTGGTGGGTGGTGACTTGCGTCCCCCTCCCGCGCCCCCCCCCCCGCGGAGCTGCGGCTCGCCCGCCGCGCCCGCCTCCCTTGGGGCGCGGCCCCCACGCGCGGGCCTCGCGACAGTTCATCCAATGTGCTCCCAGAGGGCCTCGAGAGGCAAGGCAAAAAAAAAAAAGGCGAGGCAGAGCATGCTGACTTTCCTTCTGGTTTGGATGTAATGCTTGCGCTCTCGCTCTGCCGAGCTTTGGAAAATCCACGAGCGTGCCGAGAGGCCAGCCAAACCAGCCCAGGGCAGCCCCAGAGGCTCCCAAGAGGCCGAGGGCCTCCTGTCCGCGCAGGAGCCTTCTACGCCACCCGTGTCCCCCATCTCCTCCTGCGTACGACCACATCCTCCTGTTGACATGCGCGGCCATTCTGAAACAGGGCCGCACATGCGCCACTCCAGTTCTAGTGCAGTGTCCCTATTCCTACGCCTCGTCCTCTCGTATTCCCTATTCCTGCGCCACTTCCTGTTTCTCCTCCTATTCCTGCGCCTCGTCCTCCCCATCATTGCCGTCCTGGTAGCGATAAGATGTCGAAAGATCGGACCCGGCCTGCTGGAAGAAGGCCGACCACAGGTCCATGTGGCTCATGCTGCCTCCCCGCTGAGCCCCGCGCCGCTCCCCCGTAACAGATTGCACGGAAAAAGACTAAGGAGGATACCTCTCCGTTCGTTCGGTCGCTCTCCATGTCTCTCCCTCTCTCTCTCTCTCTCTCTCTCTTTCCCTCCATTCCTGCCGCCGTGCCCTCGGCACGACTAGGCCTCTCAGATTGACGGTTGTATGTCGGATATGGTATCTGCCATTTGTCCAGGGACGATCCCCCCAGTCCCCGCGCGCGTCCCAGAACAACCCCCGCCCCCTAGCTTTACTCCCCACCGCCCTTGTCGGGCTCAAGACGGAGCCGTTACGGCACACGACCGTCCCAGCACGACTGTAGATGCCCCAGGATCAAATCAGGATTAGGGCACTAATTCGACCCGAGAGACCCCAAGGAGGCTCTGAGAGGAGTTCATGGAGCTCCGCGGTTAGCCTTTGGGGCAAAAACAATGACAAGCGCGTGACCCTTGCTCTTAGAACACATACGTACATGCATGCATGCATACATACACGCATGCATGCATGCATACATGCGTGCACACATGCACATCAAGGACACACACACACACACACACATGTTTGGCGTCGCCGCCAGGAGCGCGGCGGCGCGGCATACACACAAACAGGTCGTCCAAGCGCGCGTACCAGCCCCGTATAGATACACACCTACACTAAACCCATCGCGCTTGCACCTCCTGCGCCCCTCGATCTGCTGGTCGTACTGCCTGGCACTTGAGCAGAAGAGGAACTGTGCCCGAACCTATGGGGAGCCCGGGGTCAACGAGAACGTGCTTGCTGCTGAAGGCGAGAGGAGGGGCTCGGGTCAGGATGAGGGCTGCGCCCTGAGTTCAAGTTGTCGCGAGTGTAAACACACATTCTCCCCCGCTGTTGACCCCTTCCCCTCCCCGCAGCCCCCGCGCTCTCCACCGGGCCAGGAGCAGAAGAAGGGAAGCAGCGAGTGGGCAGGGGGGCGGGGCCAGAGTGAGGGCGGGGATGAGGCAGCAGGGTCAGGGTCGATGGACGAGGGTGAGGATGAAGGCGGGCCTCCAGGCGGCGCCTCCTCCCCTCCCTCTTCGTCTTCAAGCCTTCTCCACCTCCTGTCTATCATCCGTCGCGGGGCTCTCTTGCGACCATCTCTGGACTGTCTTGGGACCCCCAGGGCCTGTAAGGGGTCCTTTCGTGGAGCCGTTTGGGAACCTTCTTAGAACATCTCGGAGCGCTTGTGCGCCGTCTTGTGCTGCTTTGGGGACCCAGGAGGCCCTCAGATGGCTGTCTCTTTCCCTGCACCCGGGCCAGCCTGGAGCGCATCGCATAGCAGACGCAACGCAAAGCCGCACAATTGCTCATACCACCCGCGTGCCCGCTGGCAGAGGGGGAAATCGTCGGGCGTCCTTCGCTCTGTTTGGACCTCCGGGCCTTCAAAGGAGGGCCCAAGAGGGGAAGGTCGTCGAGGCTCCGAGACCTCTCCATCCCAAGATGGCCCCCAAGAATCCCAAGCAGCCCCCAGGCGGCCTCCAAGCTGCCCATGACCCCAAGGGGCCCTGAAGAGGCCCCCAGAAGCCTCCAAAGCTTCAAAGAGGCCCCCCCTGCGAGGCTTCCAAGAGGCCCCCAAGAAGCCCCGCAATATACGTTAAGGGCCCTCCAAAAGGCCTCCTCCTCGTCCCTCCTCCTCCTCTTTCTCCTCCTCCTCCTCCTCCTCCACCTCCTCCTCCTCCTACTCTTCCTCCTCCTCCTGCTCCTGCTCCTGCTCCTGCTCCTGCTCCTCCTCGGCCTCTTCCTCCTCCTCCTCCGCCTCGACCTCCTCCTCCACTTCCTCCTCTTCCTCCTCCTCCTCCTCCTCCTCCTCCTCCTCCTCCTCGTCCTCGTCCTCATCCTCTTCTCCTCCCCCTCCTCCTCCTCCTCCTCCTCCTCCTCCTCCTACTCCTCCTCCTCCTACTCCTACTCCTACTCCTACTCCTACTCCTACTCCTACTCCTACTCCTACTCCTACTCATACTCCTACTCCTACTCCTACTCCTACTCCTACTCCTACTCCTACTCCTCCTCCTCATAGCTCTTCTGGCCCGATGGAGTCATCCTCGCGCGCACGTGAAGGGGGCGCAGCGCGGGGGGGGGCACGATGGAGAGTTGCTGATGGTGGTCAAGGAGGTCGAGCTGTACGTCTCATACAGCGTGGCGAACGTGCCCGATTCGGGCACTGTGTTCGAGCGCCTGCTTCGTGGCCTCGAGGTCGGGGCCCAGCAGGAGCTCAAGTGGAAGGCAGTCGCATGCGAGGATGCAAAGCGACCAAAAGTGCATCGGCTACGGGATGGAGTACACGAAGCTGAACAGACTGAAGCAGGACTACATCTAGGAGGCGAATTTGGCGGCAGCGGTCAGGGCAAGCAGGGAGACCAGGCTGCGGACGCCGCCCAGACGCAAGCGGGTGCTCGAGACGCTGGTGGAGAACTGGCGTCGAGCGGCAGCCAAGCGAGAGGCAACCAGGAGAGTCTTCGAGGAGTCGAAGAAGGCCAGGCAGAGGTGCTGCGAGCAGAGTGGCATGACGCAGACCAAGATGGAGGTGGACCAGGTCTGCGGCTCGCACCCCCGCAAGATCAGCAAGGTGAACGCCAACGAGATGGAGATGAAATACCGGGTGGTCCCGAAGTGGAAGTGCCTGCGGCCGAGCTGCCGCTTCACGAGCTTGAGCTTCAGGCAGGAGTGCAAGACCTGCTCGGCGATGACGCCATGGGTCTCGCTCCTGCTGCAGGACCTCCAGGCGGCGGAACGTTTGGGGATCAGCAGACGATTCAGCGCCTGGAGTACCACACGCAGATGCAGGAAAAGATTCCGAAGCAGGCAGACCAAATGAGCGACTTGGACACGATCTTGCACGGCATGGAGATAAGAAGCGACAAGGTGTACAGCGGACCTGGCCCGTCGAGCAGTGCATGGAGCAGTACTACATAGGCGACGAGGAGGTGGGCTTACCCACTCAGGACGGAGTGCCTCAGGACGATGCCGACCTTATCGAGCCTGAGTAGCAGCTACGCTTCAAGAACGTTGCGTTCAGGGCGTGGGATGGGGAGCTCAAGAGAAAGAATTACTCCGACGGAAGGACCCCACATGAGAATCCTCTGGGCGAATCTGGAAAAAGCCCTCACCGTCGTCCTCGTGGTTGGTGAGGCGTCCTGGCTGTCTCTTCTGCGTATATTTCTTCTCGCCCTGGCGCGGGCCCTCCCCCCGCTCCCTACGTTGCCCCCGACTTCGCCCTCCTGTTTTGGCTCCGGACATTCAGAAAGTGGCCCGGGAGTGGTGTTCTAGGAACACGAAAAACACGAAGTGGCCTACGTTGGCTCCGGGCATTCAAAATGTGGCCCGGGAATGGTGTTCTGGGAGCACGAAGAACACGAAGTGGCCTACGGTTGGCTCCGGGCATTCAAAATGTGGCCTGGGAATGGCGTTCTGGCAGCGCGAGAGCCCAAAAGTGGCGACAGTTACAAAAATTGGATGACCCGCTCGGATTAGTAACATGATCCGCGGGCCCCATAGGGAGGGGGTTCCCGCTTGAGACTTCCACTCAATTCACTCACAAATGTGGCCTGGGAATGAAGTTCTGGCAGCGCGAGAGCCCAAAAGTGGCGACACTTAGAGGAATTGGATGACCCGCTCGAATTAGTAACATGATCCGCGGGCCCCATAGGGAGGGGGCTCCCACTTGAGACTTCCTCGCAATTCACTCACAAATGTGGCCTGGGAATGGCGTTCTGGCAGCGCAAGAGCCCAAAAGAGGCGACAGTTGGATGACCCGCTCGGATTAGTAACATGATCCGCTGGCCCCATAGGGAGGGGGTTCCCGCTTGAGACTTCCTCGCAATTCACTCACAGACGAGGCCCAAGGCGAGTGAGTGAGTGAGTGACTGACTGACTGGTGATGATGATGATCATCACACTCTCTCACGCGCACACTCATCATCATCATATGTGAGTGCTGATGAGTCAGTGAGTGAGTGAGTGAGTGAGTGAGTGAGTGAGTGAGTGAGTGAGTGAGTGAGTGAGTGAGTGAGTGAGTGAGTGAGTGAGTGAGTGAATGTGTGAGGGATGAGAGTGAGTGAGTGAGTGAGTGAGTGAGTGATGAGTGATGATGATGATGATGATGATGATGATGATGATGATGATGATGATGATGATGATGATGATGATGATGATGATGATGATGATGATGATGATGATGATGATGGTGGGTTCCTGTTCCTGCGCGGGGTGTCCAGAGAAAACAAGAACCCCATTTTGGATGTGGGGAAGAAAAAGGAGAAGAAGTACAAGAAAGGCAAGGGCCTTGGGCGCGCCTCGGGAGCTGACGACGGGCCTCACCGCAAGGCGAAGGCCAAGGAGGAGGAGGCGCCCAAGGCGATCACAGAGGAGCAGTTCAAGAGCATGATGGCGCAGGTGCTCCGCCTTCTGGACAGCGGCGAGTACCAGGAGGTCAAGGCTGCTGCGCCTCGACATGCAGCAGAGCGCATAGGAGTCCCAGTCGTGGGACGCCTGGGCGCGAGCTGAGAGGACGGCTCTGTGTGTTGCGCGTTTCTCGTCGTAACGGCTGCGGCGGCCGCCGTTGGGTGGCCACTGGGTCTCTTGCGTCGCCTCGGCTGGACTCGCCTCGCCTGCGGCCGCCGTGCTGGCGGACTGTCGCCACGCTGGATCCCCTCGTTTTGCTCGCTGGGCTTTGGCTCGGCACGGCTTCTCGGCGTTGGCCCGAGCAGCCCCTAATCCCTTATCTCTTGCACCGGCTGGGCCCCTCGGGGCTTGCCCTCCGCGTCTTCGGCAAAGGCTGAGGCAGCGTGGCCGGCGTGCCAGGGCTCATTTACAAGAGCCGCATCATCAGGACCCTCAGGACCCTCCTCCTCCTCCTCCTCCGCCTCCTCCTCCTCCTCCTCCTCATCTTCCTCCTCCTCCTCCTCCTGCTCCTCCTCCATCCCTTTCCATAATTTCTCCCTGTCGCACCCCGGGGCCAGTTTTTAGGGCGGGCCAGGCGTTTCCCCTGAGACTTCCTCACCACTTATGACTCTGAAGCTTGAAAGTGGCAACAGTTCCATAGATGGAGGGCGGGTAGTTTTCAAAATGTAGCTCTCGCCTTAGCGCCGCGCGCATTGGCTTAAAGAACGTGCAAGAGCTTCACGGATTGAGGGCGGATGGTCTTCAAAATGTGGCTCTCGCATATTCGGTTAGTTGCAAGAATTTCACAGATTGCGGGCGGGTGGTTTTCAAAAAGTGGCAATCGCCATAGCGCGGCGCAATTTCGCTTTCAAAATTCGCAAGATTTTCACGGATTGCGGGCGGGTCGTTTTCGAAATGTGGCTATCGCCTTAGCGCCGCGCACATTCGTTTCAAAATTTGCAAGAGTTCCTCGATGGCCCCGAAGCAGAACGGGATCAGCAGTACCGCTCATGTGGGTCGGGCTGCCTCCTCTCGCGCCCTGATGCGCTCAGCTGGCGCGAGCATCCCCGCGGTCGGGATGAAGCAAACGGCGGCTGAAGAGGAGGAGGGAGCGAAGAGGGAGAACAAGGAAAGGAGGTTCAGTGGGGACGCGCATCGAGGAACCAGGTCTTTTTTGTGACACCCTGGGTTTGTCCGCTCCGCGCGCTGCGCGGTGACTTCCCGCGGCCGTTAAAGCAACTGCTGCGTTCAGGGTGCTCCGGGTTTCCCCCCCGGTGCATCTCGGGCGCGGGTTTTTCAAGGTCGGGTTTCTTGCGAGGGTTTCTTGCGGCCGCGTCCGATGGCGTCCGAGTAAATGGGGTCGGAAGATCGCGCCGCATCGACGTTGCATCGCCGATGCATCAGCCACGCATCGGCTCCGTCGGCGCGGAGAAATTCTGGCCCCACATCGAGCCGCATCGCCAATGCATCGGCGACGCGGTGCGATCCGCCGACCCCTCGGACGAAATAAAAAAAGTGATATTTCAGGCATTTGTATCAGGGGCGGGCCCAAGTGGGCCGTTGGCATTTGTGCTAGAGGAACGCCACTTCGGCGCGCTTGACCGCACCATGGCAATACTATTGAGGAAAATGGCAGGGGGCAGGATCAGCTGGACTCGAGAGGATGGGTCGACCAGGTGCTACTCCAACAAGGAGGTTTTCAAGTGGTGGAGAATACCGCGTTGCGCTGCTGCGCTGCCCATCTACTCGGAACCCCTTCTGGGAGGCCTTGAAGAGAGCCCTGGCACTACCAAAGCCCGACGGCGGCAACCGCTCGCAGCCGTGTTCCCGCCTGCGCACGGCGGGCGCCAACTGAAGAGCAGAGCGTCAGCGCCGGCAGCGGCGCCTGGGAGGCGCCCCTACGCGCCCCCCTGGATGGCGGCGTCGGCCCTTTCGGTCTGGCGGGAGGCGCCTGAGCGATCCAGAGGATAGGGAGAAGGAAACGCACCACCACACCCACCTGGAGGATGGAGGCAGAGGGCGGTCAGGGGCGAGGGTGGCGTAGATCGTTTCGGGCGCTCTCGCGGGACATCGTGCACACCCGCAACCCGCACACCAGCTCATTCTGAATGCCCCCAGGTGGTGGTGGTCGCGCACCAAGGTCTGAGGCGGCCGCGCGGAAGGAGCTTCATTGCGGGATGAAGAAGGAGAGGGAGGCGAGAAGAAGGAGGCATTAGAGGCGCCAAAGCGAGAGGAGGGACGAATTCACGATCAGAAGTGCGCGCTGAACGAGAACCTCGAATGAAAATGTTTATGGCTTGTCGGCGAATCGCAAGCGCCGTCGGGCGCCTCGCCTCGGAGGAAGCCTCCCACAGGCAGCGCCGACCCAGCCGCTGCCGCTGGGGAGTCGCTGAAGTCCCCGCAGTTGCCGACGTCGGCGGCCCTCCTCCTCGCCCAAGCCTTCCCCTCGTCGGGGCCCACGCAAATGTCCGTGCCAGGGATGCCCACGCCGAGGCCGGAGACGCCGATGCCCAACCCCTCCTCCCCGCAATCCACATCGTCGCTGTCAGAGCCCCCCTGCTCGTCCTCGGCATGACCCTCCTCTCCACAGCCGACGCCCTCTTCCTCGCTCTCGGCAACGAGGACGCGCCGCCAGGCAGGGGGGGTTGGAGCGACGCCCGAACCTTGGCCTGGCCCCCTCCTTCTCCCAGGCTGGGAGGTGGGCGGCCGCAAGCCTGGGAGCGGGTGCCGCGGCCCCGCTCTCTCCTACCTCCTCCCTCCTCCTTTTCGGCCTCACCGCGGGTGGCGGCGCCGAAGAATACATCCGAAATGAGTTCGGGCACGACCTCGGGCGCCTCCTTGCGAAACGCCTTGGAGGCCGCGCCGGCGAAGCGGTCCCAGGTACCTGGGAGCCTCGCCAAGTTGATGTTGGCGTCGGCGCCCCTGCTGACGATGACGTCGGGGTCGGCGTCGGTGCTGGCGTCGGCGTGAGTGTGGCACCAAGGCTGCCAGTCATGATGGTGCCACTGATGCCAAATATGCATCCTCTCTTGCGCGAATCACGCTGTGCACGCCAGTCATTCCAACCGTTGGCGCGCTCGCTCGCGAAAGAAACAACGATGTCCTTGGGGGAGAGGGTAAGCCCCTTGCGCACAGCATACACGAGACGGCGCGTCGCCGCGTGCCCAACGGGGCGCTGTCTTCCACGAGGTTCGCGGGTCGGCCTCGGCCAGCTGCGTGAGCTGCCGGTGGTCTCGTAGCCGTTGTTCTGTTCTTGGCTCTGGTCGTGGTGGCGGCGTTGGCGTTCAGAGAGCTGCCGCAGCTGTCGAGGTCACGCTTCATCGCGGGCACCTCTTCCGCCATTGCGCGGCGGGCACCGCGCCTGGCCGTTGCCCGCTTCGAGATTCCCCGCCCCTGTGTCGAGGGCCGGGCGGGGACGTTCCCCACCTGTGTCGGGCAAGGGTTCCTCCTCCTCCACCTCATCCTCCACTACCACCACCTCCTCCTCCTCCTCCTCCTCCTCTTCCTCCTCTTCCTCCTCCTCCTCCTCCTCTACCTCTTCTACCTCCTCCTCATCCTCCTCCTCCTCCTCCACCTCCTCCCCGTCCTCCTCCGTCGTTAGCTTTGACCGATCGCAGATTTCCGATAGCGGATGGACAGATGTCGGCCAGTTCTTGGCCATTGGTGGCGTTCAGCATTAAACGCCCGCAGTGGGGTCGCCGACGCGTCGACACAACGCGAACCTACCGTATGTAGGATCGACCTCCTTCCTCCTCCTTTCCCCCCGCCTCCCTTCTCTTATTGCCCTCTCCGTTCGCATCGCGCTAATGCCCAGGATTCAGATGGCCAGGATCGGTGTAGGCGTATAGATGGCGCCCTCCGGTTGGGGATGGGGAAGAAGGCATGGAGAGGAACAGAGGAAGGGGGAAGGCGAGGAACACAAGTAGGGCAGAGAGGACGAGGATGAGGAGGAGAGGAGCAGGAGCGGGGACAGAGGAGGGGCAGAGAGGAGGTGCGGAGGAGGGAGAGGAACAGGAAGCGACGAGGGAGAGGAGGAGAAGGGGGACGGGGAGAGGCGAGGAGCAGGACGGGAAGGAGAGTGTGGGGGAGGAGGACATCATGATCTGGCTCTGGTTGAGAGGCCCGCCGTATGCCATGAAGAGGAAGAACAGGTGCGGCGACTGCGCCCGGGCCGAGACGTTGCCGCCAGAGGCGCCGGCACTGGAGTCCAGGCCAGCGGCCTGGGTGTCCGCTCGAGGAGGGGGGGAGAGATAGCAGAAAGGACGAGGGGAGGGAAGGAAGGGGGAGGAATGAATGAAGGGAGGAAGAGGAGAGAGGAAGAAGGAGGAAGGAGGAGGGAGGGGGAGGGAGGGGGGAAGGAGGAGGAGGAGGAGGAGGAAGAGGAGAAAGAGAAGGAATGGAGAAATGGAGAAATGGCGGAGGAGGAGGATGGGGATGGGAAGAGGGAGGAGGGAGGAGGGAAAAGGGAGGAGACAGGAGGAGGAGGAGGAGGAGGAGAAGGAGGAAGAGAAGAAGGGGGGCAAATGGAGAAATGGAGGAGGATGATAGGTACGCCCGGAAACGGAAACTATGGGACTATGACCAACAGCAAGCGCTGTCCAAAACCAACAGTGGCCACTGTGGGGACAGGCGACGTTCGTCGCCCATCGGCGCAATCCGCGGAGACGCCGACAGCGAACCCTGCTCAAATGGACAGAAAATGCTGTTTTCGCTTGTTATACCCACCGTTTCCGTTCCCTTGTCGGCCCCCCGAGATGAAAAACAGGACAAGCACCCACACGTCTGTTTACATCTAGCGTGGGGACGCTTGTCGTATGAACTTGGAGCCAGCATCCAACTTCTGATGAGGTCCTGTTGCGTGTGAGAGAGCAGGAAGAGGAAAGGGGGACGGGGAGGGGGAAAGGCGAGGGAGAGGGAGGACAAGGGGGAGAGAGAAGGAGAGGAAGAGGAGGGACGGATGAGGGAGAATAACACTTGCTGATCAGATACGTTTCACATCACCGGTGGTGTGCAGCGTGTTTGGGCGAGTTTCTTCGCAACTGTGCTGGTCTCCTACCTCTATTACACCCATCATGACAAGGAAACTGAAAACAGAACAAAAAACCTGATGCGATGGCATGTCATACTACTCTCGACAATAAGAGTAGCACAGCATCTGGACACAACGGCTGCGCCCTGCAACTCTGCAAGCGAGGGGGGACGATGGGAAGGACTGGTCTTAGAGGGCATTGGCTTCAAATCGACGATTCATTGCCAGTTGTTCGGCGATCAGCCTTCGACAGCCAAAACGCACGTCCTGGGCGCATTGCCCCACCCAGGCCCCGATTGGCGATGAATGGGCGGTTGGGGGTCGATGCGCCCCCCCTGGACCAATCCCCCCTCGTCGTTGCCCCTGAGCACAGGCCTTGAACCAAAAGTCAACACGCACGGGTGGAGCGCACAGCATAATGACGGCGTCACGGCTGCAATACATTCTGAAAACATTCCGTATTTCAGCCGCTCCCTGTGCTGACCCAGCAGAAACGCCGATGCCATGCCCAGAAATATTCCCTGGGACAGCACGACGTTGTCAAAGGAACCCGGCACAAGGCAACCCCGCGCACCACGACTGCTTCAGGCGCACGTGAACTCAGATCGACCGTGCCTGTCGAAAGTGCAAAGCCTTGTTCCTCTGTTGGGCCAAAACAAGCTTTTCAGAAGATGATCATGTCCGCGCTGCGACTCGAACGCCCATCTCATACCCGCTGCGACGCCGGGGCACGGCGATTAGATTAGATCGTGGAGAGTATCAGACAACGTATCACAGACCTGGCTATTGACACAACTCCTAGCTCGCTGTCACCAAGTGCCGCAGTCGCCCAGATCTGCGAAACCGCGCCCAACATAGGCTCCAAACGGGCCTTGAAGTTGTCAGGCGCCTTGGCAGCGGCAAGGTATCATTATCTACAGCACCCCCCTCTTGGTCATTCGAGCATCGCGACGCTGCGTCCTTCCACCCCTGCCCGTGAACGCCGCATTCGTCAATCTCTGGAGCGGCAGCATCGCAAACTCGGTCTTGGCACCGCCGCTGGCTTAGCGTCTCCACAGCCAGCCATCGCGATCCGGCTGGGCCTCACGCCCAGCACATCAAGCAGATCCACGACTCCAGCAGCGTCGAAGGCGAACGCAGGCATCGCGGTCTCCTCAGAGGACAATACAGGATGACACAGGCATCGGGCAATGTCGTCGCGCATCTCCTTACAACGTCTGCACGCCGCTGAAAACATTCCCTCGCGCGGCAACAAGGCACTCGCAGCGGTGTTATCGGCCGAGTGGACCTCGAGACTATTCCAGCGTCTCCAGTTGGCACGTCGCGAAAGCCATCGACGCGCCAACCCATTCGCCGCGTCGCACGGGCCGTCCCAGCGGCGGTGAAGGCCCAGGAACCCCTATGGACCCCAATAGTCCCAAGGAAGAAATATACCCCGAGGATCTGTTGTCCGACTACGGAAATTGCGACGGCTCGCGCTGCAGCGAGGTCGGGAAACCCTGCGCCAATAGAGCTCACTCGCAAGGAATCCTAAAAAACGGAACGGGGGCCTGCGCCCATCGGGAGACCCCCGCGCCAGGGATGGCGATCGGTTTCCAATGGGCGCCAGCGGCGAAGGGGGAAGGCCAGCAGCGGTGAAGATGGACGCCAAGCAACGAGCCACCCAGGCGGACAAGGTCGGGATCACCCTGAGAATAATGACCATCGTTTGCGTCGAAACCCGAAAATCCGGTTTCCATCCGCCATTGGCTCTGGCGGCACCCCGACAAGAGTTCGACTGGTCATCAAGAATACCCCGCCATACTGCCCCCACTGTACTTCAGATCTGCCTCGAGGCCTGCAAGCGCCGATGTATTGCTGACGTGTTCTGGCATTGGCCGTCGGCGGCTGCTGGCGGCAAACTCCCTGTGTGCCAGAGCCAACCAACTGCCGAGCGCCGTCTGGCAGAGATGACCCACCGGGCTGGGTGAGGAACCGCCGTTGCGAAACTGCCCGACGACTGGCCCCTAGGGCCGCGTCTACTTCTGGGCCCCCAGCTTCGCGCGGCCCACGAGGCGCGTCGCTGCGACCACGCACGCCTTGGCTACCCAACGCCTTCACACAAATAAACTCAAATTACTGCGCGGCGGGCCTCGTTGATCCGTGCCGCTTCAAGCATTTCTGCTCCTGCTGCCCACGGTTCCGCTCCGGCTCTCCGCTGACCCCTCTCAACTCCTAGACCGCCCGCGGCAAGCCCCGCCGGTGGCCCCACGGCCGCTGCTCTCTCGGTTCCTGGTGCTTCAAGATCGGACGGGCGCCACATACCGAACTCCACCGCGGCCCGGGATGGGGACGCCACGATGCGATACGAACTCTCTTGAACTAATTTTCACTCGCACATACCAGCCCGATTCGGATTCGTCTGCCTGCTGGAAGCACTGTAAATCGAAAAAACAATCCTCACCCTTCGCCGTATTCGTCCATGGTGTGCGCATCGCAAAGATCGCCAGAAAACTTCGAGTTGTGTGGAACCCTTTTTTATGTAGCCAATTCTACCATCGACTGAAGCCACGCCTGGTTTCGGAGATCCTCTAATGTGCAGACTGGGCCAACGAAACGGTCACCCGGGCGGACATCACATACAGTTTCCCCTTACGATACATCATGGTACTTCCTTCGGCGGACCTCCGTCGTTCGACTGCAATGAAGGTTTCGGCGATTCCTCACTTGCGTATTGCGGACACAGAAGTATGTTCCCGATGTCCTGTTTCATGTCGATCGCCATCCGCTATCTCCAGGCCAGCCGCGCTGGAAGCGCCTTCCGCTGCCCCAGCCGTTCCTTGCCATTCTGGCACGTACGCGGCGTTCTGAAACACACCTTCCCCATTCTTGGCTGACATGATTGAGGAATGTGTGTCCCTCTCTCTGTCTCTCTTTCCCTGTCTTACACAGGATGAGCCCTGCCTATCTTCAAAGCGGCTGACACTGATACGGTGGCTGGTGCGATCGCGGACACATCATGTCAAACGCAAGATTCCGTTCCCGCGGCACTGCTCCTCATCTTAACAGCAGAAGACAAGTCCGTCTAGTAGGCTCGAACGGCTCGAACACTGGCTGATCAAACAAATGATCACAACACTGGTCATGTTGCAGCGCCTTCGTGCGATTGTAGGCGCAACTCGGTTTACTATGTACATTAGATACGCCTTCTGGAGGCAACGAGACTGACAAGACATACTAGACGCTGATTGCATGTTGCCGTTTTTCCTCGCAGGGAACAGCAGTCCAGACAAACACAACCCAAGGGCCTTGGGTCGAAAGGCAGCGCACGCGGCCCGAGCGCACGATCGTATACGATCACGGCGGTATCAATAAAGCACGAATTCAAAACACGATGCCTTTCAGGAGAGAGGAAGAAGGGCGGATGATGGAGGAAAAACTTCGGGGGATGCAGGAGGAGGAACATCGGAGGAGATGCGCTTCAACCCCGCCGAACACAAACGCCCAGTGCCGACGCGGTGCCACGCATGCAACCTCCGCGAGCCCACGTGTCCGCACGGGCCTCGAGAGAAATGCCTTCCTCCCCAACCACCCGCCTCGTCTTCCCCCAGCAGCCTTCCTCTCCCCCCCTTTCTACTCCTCCTGAACTCTCATCCTTCCCTTTTCTCCTTGCCCTCCCCCCCCCACTCCCTCTTCCCTACCCTCAGGGGACCTGGGCAAGCGATCAAGGAACCAGATCATCTACCCAGAAGGGGTGCGCAAAAACATGAGTCGACGGGACAGCTGAGATGGTGCCCAGAGCTGGTAGGGCGCCTTCCCTGGGGGAGGGGAGGCCACAATCAGAGGCCACCCTGCTCCCGCGTCCTTCTTCCCTCATCCGTCATAGTTTCCTCCCCCCCTTCTCCCTCGGCCCGCGCCTCATCCCCTCATCCGCCTCGTTCTCCTCCTTCATCCTCGACCTTTGCATTCACATCGTGAGGCACCCAACTGGCTGCTTCGTAAAGGGCCGGTCCGATCCGACCACCTTCCTCCCTGTCCTCTGTCACGTCCTCCTTCTCCTCCTCCTCCTCCTCCTCCTCCTCCTCCTCCTCCTTCTCCTCCCCAGTATTCCCCCCTCCTCATCCCCATTTCGCTCTCCTCCTCCTCCTCCTCCTCCTCCTCCTCCTCCTCCTCCTCCTCCTCCTCCTCCTCTCCTCCTCCTCCTCCTCGTTCCTCCTCCTCCTCTTCCCGTTCCGCCTCCTCCTCCTCCGCCTATCCTCCTCCTCCTCCTCCTCCTCCTCCTCCTCCTCCTCCTCCTCCTCCTCCTCCTCCTCCGCCTCTTCCTCCTCCTCCTCCTCCTCCTCCTCCTCCTCCTCCTCCTCCTCCTCCTCCTCCTCCCCTCCTCCTCCCCCCCCCTTCTCCCCCTCCTCCTCATCCTTCCCCTCCTCCTCCTCCTCCTCCTCCTCCTCCTCCTCCTCCTCATCATCATCATCATCATCATCATCATCATCATCATCATCATCATCATCATCATCATCATCATCATCATCATCATCATCAGCAGCAGCAGCAGCAGCAGCAGCAGCATCATCATCATCATCATCAGCAGCAGCAGCATCAGCAGCAGCATCCTCATCCTCATCATCATCATCATCATCATCCTCATCATCATCATCATCGCAGCATCAGCAGCATCCTCATCCTCATCATCATCATCATCATCATCATCATCATCATCATCATCATCATCATCATCATCCTCATCCTCATCCTCATCATCATCATCATCATCATCATCCTCATCCTCATCCTCATCCTCATCCTCATCATCATCATCATCATCAAAAATCATCATCATCATCATCATCATCAGCATAATCATCATCAGCAGCATCAGCATCATCAGCATCAGCATCAACAACCTCATCGTCTGCAGCATTATCATTATCATCATCATCGTCATCATCAGTATCACCATCATCATCATCACCATCCTCATCATTATCATCATCATAATCAGCATCAGCATCATCATCAGCATCAGATTCATCATCATCAGCATCATCAGCATCATCAACATCAACAACACCATCATAATCATCATCAGCATCATCATCATCGTCGTCATCATCATCAACATCAGCATCATCATCATCATCCCCATTATCATCAGCATAATAATGATCATCAGCATCGTCATCATCATCAACATCGTCAGCATCAGGGACATCATCATCATCAGCATCATCATAATCAGCATCACCATAATAACCCTCATCATAAGAATAAGTATCATAAGCATCATCATCATCACCATCATCATCATCATCGTCATCGTCATCAACATCAACATCATCACCATCATCAGAATCCGCATCATCAGCATCATCATCATCAGCATCATCATCATCAGCATCATCATCAGCATCATGATCACCATCATCAGCATCATGATCATCATCATCAGCATCGTCATCATCATCAGCAGCATCAGCATCATCAGCATCAGCATCAACATGATCAGCATCAACATCATCATCATCATCATCATCTTCATCCTCATCATCATCAGCAGTTTTAGCATCATCAGCATCAGCAGCATCGACATCATAATCAGCATAAACATCAACATCATCATCATCAACATCATCATCAGCATCATCATCAGCATCTGCATCATTATCAGCATCATCATCAGCATCAGCATCATCATCAGCAGCAGCATCAACATCATCATCAGAATCATCAGCATCAGCATCAGCATCACCATCATCATCATCATCATCATCATCATCATCATCATCATCATCATCATCATCATCTTGATCATCATCGTCCTCCTCCTCATCCGCCTCCTCTTCCTCTTCCTCCTCCTCCTTCTCCTCCTCCTCCCTTCTCCTCCTCATCCTCCTCCTCAACGCCCTCTCCTCCTTCTCCTCCTCCTCCTCCCCCTGCCCCTCCTGCCCCTCCTGCCCCTCCTGTTCCTCCTCCCCCTTCTCCCCCAACTCCCCCTCCTCCCCCTCCTCCCCCCCTCCCCCTCCTCCTCCTCCTCCTCCTCCTCCTCCTCCTCCTCCTCCTCCTCCTCCTCATCATCATCATCATCATCATCATCATCATCATCATCATCCTCATCCTCCTCCTGTTCCTCCTCCTTTTTCTCCTCCATTCCTTTCCCTCGAAAATAACTTCGTCCCGTCGTACCAAGAGGCTAGTTTTTAGGGCGGGCCAGGTGTTTCGCCTGAGACTTCCTCACCAGTTATGACTCTGAAGCTTTCATATTGGCAACAGCTTCACAGATGAAGGGCGGGTCGTTTTCAAAATGTGGTTCTCGCCTTAGCGCCGCGCACATGTGTTTTAGAAATGTGCACGCTTCACGGATTGAGGATAATCCATTTTCCAAATGGGGCTCTCGCCTTAGCGCCGCGCACAATCGTTCTAAAAATGTGCCAAACCTTCACGGATTGAGGATAACCTGGTTTCCGTATATGGCTCTCGCCTTAGCGCCGCGCGCATTCATTCTAAAAATTAGCGAGAGCTTCACGGACTGAGGGCGGCTCCTTTTCAAAATGTGACTCTCGCCTTAGCGCCGCACAAATTCGCTCACAGAATTTGCCAGGGTCTCACGAATTCCCACGATCAACGTACCAGAAATGGTGTTTTGGAAGGATTCCGGATCTTGCGGGTGCAACAGTTACGTTGACTGACGGGGTTGAAATCCCAAGAATGGCGTTCTGGCACGATCCAAGATCGTCAAGACGCAACAGTCGGATTGATCCGTGTCGTTGGAATCCCGAGACCAATGTTCTGGTATGCTTCCTGGTCTTCAGCCGGTTGCTTTCCAACGAGGCAGATCCCTCACTGGAAATGAACCGTTGTAGGGGCATATGACGAGGGAGTTTGGAGGGAGGGTATATTCCAAAATCGTTGATGGTTCTTGGGTTAACACTGGTCCTCCTCCTCCTCCTCTTCCTCCTCCTCCTCCGCCTCCGCCTCCGCCTCCGCTTCAGCCTCGGCCTCCGCCTCCTCCTCCTCCTCGCCCTCCTCCTCCTCCTCCTCGTCTTCCTCCTCCTCCTCCTCCTCCTCCTCCGCCTCCTCCTCCGCCTCCCCCTCCTTCTCCCCCTCCTCCCCCTCCTCTCTCCTCCTCATCATCATCCTCCCCCTCCTCCCCTCCTCCTCCCTCCTCCTCTCCTCCTCCTCCTCCCTCCTCCTCTCTCCTCCTCCTCCTCCTTCCTCTCTCCTCTCCTCCTCCTCCTCCTCCTCTCCTCCTCATCTCCTCCTCCTCCTCCTCCCCCTCCTCTCCTCCTCCTCATCCTCCTCCTCCTCCTCCTCTCCTCCTCCTCCCTCCCTCCTTCCTCCTCCTCCTCCATCTCCTCCTCCTCCTCATCATCATCCTCCTTCTCCTCCTCCTCCATCTCCTCCTCCTCTCCTCCCTCCTCCCCCCTCCTCCTCCTCCTCCTTCTCCTCCTCCTCCTCCTCCTTCTCCTCCTCCACGTCCTCCTCCTCCTGCTTCTCGTCCTCCTCCTCCTCCTCTTCCTCCTCCTCTTCTTCCTTTTCCCCTTCCTATTCCTTCTCAACCTCCTCCTCCTCATCCTCCCCCTCCTCCATCTCATCATCATCCTCCTCCTTTTCCTTCCCTCCTCCTCTTCCGAAAAAATGATGATGGTGATGATGCTTATTATTATGATGATGAAAAAAATACGAAGAATAAGAAAAAAAGAACACGACGAAGAAGAAGAAGAAGAAGAAGAAACAAAAATTCAAATCCTCGCGCGTATCGTCGCCCAGACCACGGCGGCGGCCGACCCGCCCAGGCGGACCGAGCGGCCCGCGGGGAAGGCGCTGGCGTTCGCGGAAAAGCCCACCGAGCCCGCCGCGGCGGCTGGCCAGCCGGGCCCAGCCGAGAGGGCCTGCCGGGGAGGAGCCGCACGAGGGGGGCCGCGCGGCCGCACCGCTCTGGCGCGCCAGCCCCCTGCGAGACGAACTCAGGACGAGGATAAAACCGAAGGAGAGTTTGAAAATATATGGGGTCCGGCGGCTCGAACGGATGCTTTACGCCGCCGCGGCATTCTCAGAGCGTCCTGGAACGCCCTGAAAGAGTTCCAGAACGCCTGGGAACGGACCTATCCTCGTCCTGGCCCCGCCCGATCCTGGCCCATGCGAAGGGGGGCGAGGGAGCAGGGGAAGGAGGGGGTGAGAGGCATCTCCTGGGAGATACTCGTCAGAGCGGTTAAAAGCTATTAAGCCAAATCCAAAGGCCGCTGAATCGGATCAGGCCGGATTCTGCCTCGGACCAAACCAGATGCAAGAAGAATGAATCGGATCAAGCATCCTGCCGGATTAAGCGGGGCTAAGCCAGAAAAGGCCTGCTTTCGGGCGGTACCGATTCTGAATTAAACCAACCCGATCTGCATTTAACCGACCACGCATTACCGCGGAGCCCCACATTCTCGGATATCTATGTCGCGGCGGCAACGCAATCATTACGCCGCGGATGGGGCACTCTCGCAAGCAACCGAGCTCCCTGTGACCAACGGCGGTCTGGTTCCGCGACTTCGGGGGTCAGCTGAATTGGCGGGGTGCCAACGAAACGAAGAACATAACTAGCTAAAAGGCTGGAAGCCGCTTCGGAGCGAAGGCCTGCGCAGGCGCGGCCGTCACTGGCGCGGCCATCGCGGTCGTAGCCGTCATAGGCGTGGCAGGCGCTGCGGAAGGAGACTCCAGGACTCTGGGTCAGCGCCCGCGCTGCTGGCCGCGCGAAGTTTCGCTGGCGGCGGGCCATTGATTTCTCCTCCCCCAGCTGATCATGCGGAGCCTCTGGGGGGGGAACCCGCCCGACGCAGGGTCAACACGCATTTCGCCACGCACTGCCTCTTGCCATCGCAGTCCATCTCGGAGCATTTGATGCACAGTGTGTTGGGCCACCAATCACTGGACTGGCGGCGGTACGCATTCATCACGGGCTGCATTATCCCGTTTGCGCATCTGCGCGAGCACGCTGCCCATCCAAGACGATGCGTTGTTTCATCGTCAAGCACGGTGGAAGCAGTGCGTCCATGGCAATAATGAGCGGCATGTCGGCCGCGTGCAGTAAGGGGGGCGTTCGCTGCCGTCGTTTGGCAATCCATGCGCGGCTGCGTGAAAACGCTGGCGGGTTGAGCCCGCTTGATCCAAGATGATTACATTTCTCCGCGCTGCGCAAGCCCTCGCAAGCACAACTGAAGGCAAACGTCAGTGCTACCCCACCTTGGAATCGAGAGCTCCGGTCGCCTGCGCACCCCCCTTGGCGTCAAGGGAATGCCACGCATGCCACGCCCTGCGAGCCCGCGACGGATGGAGACCACACCCCGTGTTACACCCCCTCGAACGTCGGAAATGCATCGCCTGCCACGCCATGCGAGCCTGCAACGGATAGAAAACAAATGCCACGCCTGCCACGCCCTGCGGACATGCAACGGATAGAGACCGCCCCCCCTTTATGATGTCAAACCCACACAGTTCCCAGTTCATCCTCACCCCGTCTCTCTGTCGTCGTCGCCACTCGCTTGCTTCGACGTGACACTCTCGAAGTGCAAGAAAAGTTTGCGCTGAGACCAGTTTCGCCGATGGGGCTCGTCAGTCCGCCATTAGCCCACAGATGGCGGCAGTGAGCGAGCGATCTACAATCAAGATGCGGTGCCACTCACTCTCATTCTCTGACCCACCCACTCACTCACCTACTCACGCGCTTCCTCGCCAAGGCAGGACGTTCGCGCCAGCGTTCCCTCGCCCTCCTCGTCCTTGTCCTCCCTTCCTTGCCACCCCTCCTCCCCCCTCCTCTCCCTCGCAAAACCCCCCATCCACCTCCACATCCACCTACTCCAGCTCCTCATCCTGTCTTTCCTCCTCCTCCTCCTCCTCCTCCTCCTCCTCCTCCTCCAACTCATCCTTCTCCTCCTCCTCCTCCTCCTCCTCCTCCTCCTCCTCATCCTCCTCATCCTTCCTCTCCTCCTCCTCCTCCAGGGAAGGAGAAACGGCTGAATGGGGGGGGGGCGGCGAGGGGCTAGGGGAGGAGGAAGGAGGAGGGGAGGACTCGTGAATTCGAAGCTGGGCGACAGTGTCTATCTGCGGAAACACCGCGCAGAAGGCGCGGCCGCGGCTGCAGCAGAACTCGAGTCGTGGGAGCCCAGTGCGTCGCCGCAGGACTGCGAGGACGACGAGGAGGGAGACCTCCCTCCTCCTCCTCTTCCTCCTCCTGTTCCTCCACCTCCTCATCCTCATCCTCATCATCATCCTCATCATCATCATCTCATCATCATCATCATCATCATCATCATCATCATCATCATCATCATCATCATCATCATCATCATCATCATCATCATCATCATCATCATCATCATAATCATCATCATCATCATCATCATCATCATCAGCATTATCATCATCAGCAGCAGCAGCAACGTCAGCATCATCAGCATCATCAGCATCGTCATCATCATCATCAGCATCATCATCCTCATCGTCATCACCATCAGCAGCAGCATCATCACAATCATCATCATCATCATCATCATCATCATCATCATCATCATCATCATCATCATCATCATCATCGCCATAATCATCATCAGCATCATCATCATCATCAGCAGCAGCATCAGCATCACCATCATAATCAGCATCAGCATCATCATCAGGATTATAATCATCCTCATCACCATCATCATCATCAGCAGAAGCAGCAGCATCAGCATCACCATCCTCAGCATCATCGTCATCAGCATCATCATCATCAGCATCACCAGCATCATCATCGTCATCATCGTCATCATCATCAGAATCATAATCATCAGCATCACGATCATCAGCATCATCAGCATCATCATCATCATCGTCATCGTCATCGTCAGAATCATCATGAGCATCAACCACAACATAACAACGACAACAACAACAACCACAAAATCATCATCAGCATCATCATCTGCAGCAACAGCACCATCACCATCATCGTTATCATCATCAGAATCATCAGCAGCAGCCTCAACTATCATCATCATCGGCAGCAGCAGCATCGTCATCATCATCATAGTCATCGTCATCATCAGAATCATCATAATCTGCATCATCATAGCATCATCAGCATCATCAGCAGCAGCATCAGCATCATCATCATCAGCATCATCAGCGTCATCAACAGAAGCAGCATCATCATCGTCATCATCATCATCAGCATCGTCAGCATCACCATCAGCAGCATCATCACGATCAGTATCATCATCATAATCAGCATCATCACCATCAGCAGCATCAGCATCACCATCATCAATATCACCCATCA
The DNA here is from genome assembly GCA_963575745.1 of Prorocentrum cordatum. Classification (NCBI taxonomy): domain Eukaryota; class Dinophyceae; order Prorocentrales; family Prorocentraceae; genus Prorocentrum; species Prorocentrum cordatum. Next base: position 204,602 of record CAUYUJ010017651.1, on the reverse strand, counting down.
TCATACATCATCAGCATCACCACCATCAGCATCATCAGCATCATCGGCATCATCGGCCTAATCATCATCATCATCATCATCATCATCATCATCATCATCACCATCATCATCATCATCATCATCATCATCATCATCATCATCATCATCATCATCATCATCATCATAATATGCATCATCAGCATCATCATCACCATCTTCATCATCAGCAGCAGCAGCATCATCATCTATTATCCTCCGCCTCCACCTCCATCCTCCACCTCATCCTATCATCCTCCCCCTCCTCCTACTCTTCCTCCTCCTCCTCCTCCTTCTCTTTCTGATACCACCCCCCAAACAAAAAAAAGATCCGACCGGCGGCGCGATCGGAGCCCACAGAAGCCTCAGCCGCCCTGGCGCGGGCCGCAACGTCGGAGGCATTGCCATCGAACAAGGTCCAGGGGAGCACCACCTGGCCGCCGACGTCGGCCGGCTCCTGTCCAGAGGAGGAGGACGAGGACCAGGAGAAGCAGGAGCCAGAGGAGGAGGAGGAGAAGGAGGAGGAGGAGGAAAAGGAGGAGGAAAAGGAGGAGGAGGAAGAGGAGGAGAAGGAGCAGAGAAGGAGGAGGAGGAGGAGGAGGAGGAGGAGGAGGAGCTCTCTCCAGCGACGTGACCGGCTTGCGCCCGCGGCGCGGCCTGCGGAGACAAAAAAAAAAGGAGGAGGAGGAGGAAGAGAAGCAGGAACAGCAGCAGCGGGAGGAGGAGGAGGAGGAGGAGGAGGAGCAGCGGGAGGAGGAGGGGCGGGAGGAGGAGGAGGAGGAGGAGAAGGAGGAGCGGAAGGAGGAGGAGGAGGAGGAGGAAGAGAGAAATGGGGAGGAGGAGGAGGAGGAGAAGGACGAGGAGGAGGAGGGATTAGCGGGAGAGCAGGATCGGGAAGACGAGAGGAGCGGGAGTCGAGGGAGCGAGAGGGTGGGGAGTCGAGGGGGAGGGGGAGGAGGGGCTGGGGTTGGGCGAGGGAGAGGAGGTGGCACAGGAGGACGGGGAGGAGGGGCAGGATAGGGAGGACGAAGCCGAGGAGGGCGAAGGAGCGCTGTCGCGAACGTCTGGCCTGGGCGAGGAGATTGGAGGTGAGTAAGTGAGTGAGTGAATGAGTGAATCATCGGTGAGTCGCCGCCTCGTGCTATCCCTAAGAGCGCCGCCTGCAGAAGCTACACGTGCCTGCCTTGTCGTGCAACTTTTTTCTCTGCGCTTGCGACCGCCTGTTGGTTACCCTCCACGGGCACACGCTCGATGGTGATCTGGTCAGCGCATCCCGCCAGTACCCTCGCTGAGTTGGACCCATCGGCCGCGAAGGGGGGGGAGAAGAGTGAGCGGGGAGGAAAGACGACGGGATGCGGGTCATCTCGGAGCTGCGCGGATCCCGAGGACAGAGAACAGAGGCCCCGAAACAACGCTCGGAGGTGTCCGTGCGGACGCCTCGGCGACGTGTCGGCGCGCGGAGCCCACGGGCAGAGGCCCCCGAAGGGAGGCCTTCGGCCGTTGGCAGGGTGCTCGGGAAGCGGCCAGGCAGGGGTGGCACGACGAGGTGCGGCACTCAGAGCAGCACCAGCTCGTGCGATGTGGGGAAGAGATGCGCCGCCATTGCTGCGGGGCGCATCCGAAAAGCCCCGCTCGGCCAGGATGTGGGGCCACCTCTGGGGCTGCGACCGCTCCCAGGCCCGGCTGTGCCAGACTCCAGCCTTGCAGGATCCTGCGGGATCCGGCGCTCCTGCTGAGCCCTGTGAGCGCCGAGCCCCGGTACGTGGGCCCCGAAAGCTGTCGTCGTGATGACGTCGGTGTTGGTTTCTGATTTGCACCGCGTGGATGGCTCAAACCTGAAGGATCGCGGCTCGCCGACCGCGCGGTGCGTTCGATGATGGCCTATTCTGGGCCAGGGGCGGCGTTCAAACTCGGAACCCCGCGCGGGAGTCGCCGCGGCGTCGACGCGATACGATACCGCACGGCACGTTGGGTAGGCGAAGTGGACCTGGGTGGGAGGGTCAGTCCGTCAGGTGAGGTATGTGGATGGGTAAGTAAAGGCTGACTGCAGGGAGGGCACGGCTCAGACAGGTCAGGTGAGAAATGCGTGTACCCCCCGCAGTCGGGTCAGCCGAAGACTTCGAACACAGACGGGGCCACCCCCTAAAAAGACGTCTGCAAATACCAACTCTCAGAGCACACAGCAATGCTCTGTAAGATTTGCATATGCCTGCTCGTGGTCGGGACCATCACGCCCTCTTCCCCTCATCGCACACCTGCTCATCATCATCATCATCCTGCTCAGGCTCCTCCTCATCCTTCTCCTGCCCAAGCCCAGGGCATCAGCCAGCTGCTTCGGCGGCGTGCCCAGGGAAGGCAGAGGAGATAGGCCTTCTCAGAAGGCTCAGAAGGCCTCTGGCCTTCTGAGAAGCCGTCCAAACCTTCCCCGAAGACAGAGACGGCCTCCTCCCAGAAGGCTGGAGGGCTTCTGAGAAGACCAGCCGCCTCTTGAGAAGGCCTGCCCCTCTCATTTCCCCCCTCGGCGCGCCGCCGAGACCTTCTTCCACCCGTTCTTTCTTTCTGGAAGCATGGAACACGATGGCCCTGGCCTGTTCATGACACTGCGAAGCTGCGAGAAACCTGACAGTATGATCCCGTCCTCAGAAACTAACATATCAAGTCCACGGCTTCTTCCGAAGCGGTGTCCTCGGCAGTCAAGAAAGATGTTGGCGTGTTGATACATCGTCCCGCCATGCAGATCGGATACGACACTGTCCCACCCGTTCCCCTTCCGCATCCTTCCTCCTGCTCCTAAGAGGCCGTCCGCCTGTTGTGGCACGCCTCCCTCGAAGGGAGTGAAGGGGGGGCAACGCCAGGCACGAGTGCCCGATGCTGATCCACCTGGGTCCAGACATGCTGAGCGGACCTGCACACCTTCAAAAAACCACGCGCGCTGTCCAGGTGAGAACGAGTGCATAGTGGGCAACGCCATCGCCCCTGGAGAGCTCGAATCTGGGACGCACGTTCGTTGGTGTGCCCAGCTCCGCCCGACCGAAGCGCTGTATTACGAAGGAAAGGAGGAGCTTGGAATGAAACGACGGAGTCCACAGACCAGCCCCGACATCGACAGTGGACTCCTGGAGCAACCGAAAAACTCGAAACGCACCATTTGCGCCGCTGCGATCAACAGGTACATCCGTTAAAGGACACCCCAGACCAATGAGGCGAAGAGCCACCATGAAATAATGATCTTGCAACAAACACCGAATGAGCCACGCAGTTCGATACGCGGACTCGTCAGCAGGCGAACGTTCGCGACATCAAACACGCAAGCAACCTCTACGAGCATGATACATAATCAGTCCAGAAAGCGAGGTCCGAGATCCTGGAAACTCCTTGTCCGCAATTGCCTCGCGCCAAACACAAGCAAGTGCGACCTCACGAATACGAGGAAGCCAAGCACTGCATGCAGCCCCGACCTGCCGCAAGGGTGAAGGAAAAGAGAAACTAAATTCCACGAAGATCCGAAAAATCCCTCCCTCCTTCCCTCCAGCACGGCGCAGAGTGAGCCTCGAAGAGATCCCAAAGGGAGCAAGACAGCTGCACGCTGTCATATTCTACTGAGACGCCCCAATGCACTTCCGCCGACTTCGGCGATCCGCTCTGCGCATGCGTCACAAAACAGCTGAGGATTAGAAATAAGATTCAGAGGAAGGGATTAGCCCAGCACGCGACATAACCCTCACTCGCCGACCCGACGGGCCAAAGGCGGGCTAAGATCCCTGGAAACAGGTTTAGAACATTTCTAGTCCGCGCGCGCGGGGCCGCCCCGGAGGGTACCCAGACGAAAATTACCCCAGCGAACTCCCGGCAGACTCCCGCCAGGTTCGCCCCATGGATGCTGGAACTCCCCAGGGAGCGGTCGTCCAAACCCGCAAGGTGCACCCCACACGGTCCAAAAGGGTCCCGAATCGCTGGACGATCGGTCCAAGACGCCAAAGACGCGAGGCGAAGATTTATCCACATCCGCCGCCCGAGAAAACGGAGGTCCTTGGGCCCCAGCGTGCGGTGGATATGGATATATTTTGGCTCCCAGGGGCCCGAATATATCCCTATCCACCGCCTGTGGAGGTCCGCGAAGATCAAGCCCCCAGGCGGTGGTCAACGATAAAAACCCGCCTCTGAAAAGATGGCCTCCAGTCGGCCGAAAACAGCGCCTACGACGTCCCAAGAGGCCTCCAGGGGCCTTCCCAAGAGGGCCCCGAAAGGCCAAAATAATTGATGTTCCTGAGATGTTTCAATGCGCTTGTGGTTCTCCACATTTGAGCTTCCGACGCTCGAAGACGTCCCGAGGCCCCCAAGAACGCCCCAACACGGCCCCAGGGGCCCCCAAGACAGCCCCAAGACCACCCAAGAGGCGCCCATGACGGTCTAAGAGGGGCCCAAGAGAGGGGGAACACGAACCGAAAAACCTCACCTCTTCCGCCCGAACAGGCGCACAGGAAGCCCCCAGAAGCCCCCAGAGACCCCCGAGAGACCCCCGAGAGATCCCTACGAGGCCCCAAGAGGTCCCCCGGAGGCCCAACAAAGGCCCCAAAACAGATCCCTAAAGGATTCGGAACTGCCTCCAGGAGGCCCTGGAGAGGCCTCGACAAGATCCCGACGAAAACCAAGAGGCATCAGACCCACCACCCAGGCATAGTGGCCGGATAGGCCGAAGTCCATTGGATATGGGCCAGCTGAATGAGCGAAGCAATTAAATAATTGGACAGCGCAAGACGTGTACACCCACGGCACGCGGCATCCCGCCAGCCCGGGCGAAAAGTATCCCGGGCAAGTCCCAGGAGGAGACCCCAGACCGGGCAATTGTTCCACACCCCTCACGAGGATCGTGGCCTCCAAGGGGGGAGCCGCAATCGACTACCCCCCCTCCCGCCCCAATTGGCCAAAAAGAGCCCCCAAAGAGGCCCTGGGGGCCCCCAAGACGCCGCCAAGGAGCCCCCAGAGACTCCCAAGAGGTCCCCAAGAGGCCTCCAAGAGGCCTCCAAGAGGCCCTAAAGAGGGCTCCAGGGCCGGCGGAATGAGCGAAGCGATTAAACAATTAGACAGCGCAAGACGTGTACACCCACGGCACGCGGCACCCGCCAGCCCTTTGGGCGTAGGAGGTTTAAAGACTTAGTTGTTCTGACATCCTTCTGCCCCTTCGGGGAGAGGTTTGCCTCTCCCCCTACCCCCTCAGCCTGGGTCTGCACGGACCCGGTCGCGAGGCGTTAGAGCGTCCAAGACGGCCCCACATGGCCCCAAGACGGCCCAAGATAGCCCAAGATGGCCTCCAAAATCGCACAAGAGAGTCCAAGATGGCTCAATCTAGCTTCCAACATGCTTCCAAGAGGCACCATGACCGTCCCAAGACGGGTTCAAGTGGCCACAGGCTCTCGCAAGGATCACCCCGAGAGGTAAAATCATTCCAGACCATAAGGGAAGACAATGCTTCTTGCCGTCTAGCCTACTCACTTTCGATTGGCTTCTGAGGCCTCACTATGGATCCGAGCTGGTCCAAGAGATCCCCATGAGGGGCTACGACGACCCCAGGACCAAGAGGCCACCTTCGGGCTTCCTAAGGGACTCATACAAGCGCCGCCTCCTTCCTTTGATCAGTGGCCCCCCTGCTGGCCTCCAAGAGGGCCCCAGGAGAGCCCCAAAAGGGCCGCAAGAGGGCCCCAAGAGGGGCCAAGACTTCCAAAATAGCCCCCAGCTGCCTCTACAACGCTCCCCGATGTCTCTAAGTCCCCAAGTGTTGGCCCCATTGCTTCATTATATGCTTATCTACGCTCCTCCTCCATACAACTCCCCCGTTCCTTGACGGGCTGATGGGAATACGCTGAGGGTCAAGATTCTTGAGCACCAGTTCGGTCTTGCAGGGCCTGCGTCTGAGCAAGATCTGGTGCAAGGATAATCAACATTGTCAATTCAGCACTCCCTGGCAGTAGCACTTAACGCCCAGGCGAAATGAAGTCCGTGAGGGGTGTGCCTGAACGACCAGGCGGGCGCAGCCGACCGTTCGCGCCCGCGCCGCTGTCGGAGCGCCCTGTGAGGCGCCTGATGCAGACGCTGTTTCGTTCGCCGCTGGGCGCTGACTCGAACGAGCGATGAGCAGATGCATGGTACCAGCAATGATTGTGATAGCCGCTGGGCGCTAGACTAGCCGCCCAGTTCTCGTACCCCCAAAGCAGGAGTGAGTGTGTGTGTGGGTTCTGGCAGTCGCCGCACGCTGGGACGACCGGCAGGCCAGCGGAACAACATACGAAAACAGTCGGCACGGGTGTGTCAAAATAAGGTCAGGCCGCCGTGCAGTCGCGCAGTGTGGCGCGGTGTAGACGAGCCGTCTGCCGACATGGGGTGGGTACCGAACGCGGGCGCTCCCAGTGAGACCGCAGGCGCACGAAGCGAGAGAGGGGTGTGCCAAGATGGGGCCAGGCCAAAAGGTGGGCGAGCCCAGCTGGGGCCTCAGTTCGGCCACCGCGGAAAGGACGTGCGGGAAGGGCGTGCCAAAGCTCGGATCGGGCCCGAGTGTGGGCGCGCGAGCTCGCGGCCGAATCCGACCGCCTCCCTTGTCATAGCCGTGGCTCCCTATGGGGCGACAGATGTGCACAGTGGATGCCCGAGCGAGCTGGCGAGCGGATGCGAGCGCCCTCACCGGCGCCGTGCTGGAGGCAGCTTGTGAGGCGCGAAGTGTGTGAAAGGGTGCTCCGAGATGACATGGCGGTCGAATGCGAACGCATCCACTGGCGCTGTACCTGCAGGGCACGACATGTTCGATGAGTAACGGAACAACTAACACCGTCCCCACCCCCAACAGGAAGTCTTGGCCCACGCTGGCCGACATCCCTTCCCCGCCGCCACTGGGGCTGGATGCCGCCTCCCTCGGAATTCGCAGCTCCCTCGGGTTTCGCAGCAACTATCACCACCTGCAGGGGGGGCACCGAGAGATCTAATCTACGTACCCAGTCCCTGTCGGGGGCGGGAAGGTCTGACGATGATGAGGGTATGCCGAAGTGAGCTGGCGGGCATGGCGCCAACACGGTTTCTCCTGATGTACCGTTCTTCTCGCTACCATCCCTTCGCGTGCTCCACGCCGCCACTGGTACACATCATCACATGAACGACGATCAAAAACAGGCCTTACGCGAGATGACACAGCGACCTTACGCGGTGGCTTCCGCGGGCCGCCAGCGCGGCACGCCAGTGGAGACGAGGGCGCTTACGCGCGAGCTCACGCGAGCTGCTTACGCGCCAATGTCAGCGCAGTCGAACCCTTTTATTCCGTCACACATGTAACACGCATGCTGCCCTCCCCCAGTCGGACCTCCTCTGGACGAGGTCGGCGACCCGCTTCATTGCTTCATATGGACCCAGACAGGCTTGAGGCACGCGCCCAGCTACAGGAGGTAGACCAGAGCGAGCGTTTGGCAGCGGAGAGGCGGCGATGACGTCGACAAGCACGAGGCGACCCAGATGCTGGCCTCCCCACGAGGGGCCTATAGGCGGCGCGCACAGGGGGGTAGGGGGAGGGGGGAGAGCTTCTCGGAAGGAGGCTTTGAAGGCGCGGGCCTTGTCTGCAGATGTAAGGCTGGCGCATTGTCAGAAGCAGGCTCCTTCTAAGAGGCTTTCACACTCGCCTGACTCCCTGTGCGCACCGCCCAGCCTAAAGAAAGTGGAGGGAGAGAGGGAGCAGGAACGGCGGGGGAAGGAGGGAGGACGGGCACAAACTCCCGAGAAAAACTGCTCAAGCATTTCACGATGTGACCTGGACGATCGCTTCCGCGAGAATCGATTTGGGCGGCGCGCACATGGGGGTAGGGGGAAAGGGGAAGGCTTCTTAAGAAGGAGGGTGCTTCTTAGCAGGCACCTGCCTTCCTTCGACAGATAAGGCCCGCCCGCGCCTTCTAAGAGGCAGGGCTGCGTCTAAGAAGTCTTACCCCCTTCCCCCAGCACCCTCTGCGCCTGTCCGACTAGCGGCTTTGCGACAGTTCATTTCCGATGAAGCACCGGTTCACGATCATATTCCTGCTGGGAGATCGCAAGCTGATTCACAGACCAACCACGTCTACATTGTCGTATCGCACAACTTCGTAACGGGCCGTGCCTGTTGCGCCAGTTGCGGGATAGGGCAAAGGCAATGATGAAATTGGTACTCATGATACCGAAGACTGCCTGGCAACTGACGTGCTGGGTTCACCCATTCCCATGGGTGGCGCGAAAGCATGGAGAGACGGAGGAGGAAGGTAAAGAAGAACACGAGGCTTCCCCTCGCACATTACCTCCCGGCACACATGCACGGAAGGAGACACAGTCAGTCGCGACGCGCATGTCGCGCGCACATATCCGTCAGGGTGGCCCTGACACGTTGAGGATTGGTACAATCCAGGTGTTCTGTGGTAGGGCGTCTGTAGGTGATAGTACAGTCAACCCGTCTAGTAAGGACGCACGATAAGGATGCGAGGGCCTTGGAAGGCCATGTCGACACTTTGCGAGCGGGGCGCGGCCAGCAAAAGCGGCCAAGGATGGGCCGAAGGGGAAGGACGCAAGGGTAACCTTTGGAAAGTCGCTCACCTTTACTATGCGGGTTGACTGTGGAAGCCACCGCTCTTGGTCAAGCAGTGCCGCATGCATCCCTGGGCGGTCCAGCGCCTCCCTGGGGCTCACCAAGGCTCCCCAAGTGTTCCAAAAGGGCCCAGGAGGCCAGACGGGCTGCTCAGATGGCCTGACATTGCTTCAAAAATCACAGGACATCCCCCAAGAGAACTCCAGGAGGCTTCCAAGACACCACAGGGGAGGTCACGAGACCTCAAGGAAAGCCAACACCCATCAAAAATCGGACGCGTGATTAGGCCATTGAGTACGCAGCGTTGTCCTGAGCCTCTCAACTCTGACGGGCGCTGAGAATTGCTATGTCGGCCAGCCTTCTGCCTCCGCGTCTTACAAGACGCACGGCTCCCTTGACCTCTCGACTCCAGACCTCCCTGGACAACCCGAAAGGGCGCCATGATGACCCGAAAGGGCCCCAAGAGGCACCCAAGGCAGCCCGAAGAGACTCCTCGGACGACCGACAGAGCGAAGAGTGCCCAAAGACGGCCCAGGCAGGACACACGAGAGCCCCTTAAGGAACAAAGAGGAAGGGTGCGACATGTCACGGCATTGCTGGTGGTGCTCGACGCGTCGCCACACAGACTGCTGCGCTGACACGGCGGCGGAATACACCGCAGGAAGCTGGATGTGATGCTCGCACGTCTACAGAAAGCACTATGTCTTAAAGATTCCTCTTCACTCTGTTCCTGCTCCTGGTACTGCTCCTCCTCCTCCTCCTCCTCCTCCTCCTCCTCCTCCTCCTCCTCCTCCTGTTCGTCCTCCTCCACCTCCTCGTGCTGCTGTTCGTCCTCCTCGGAATCCGAATACTTTCAAAAGGCCCTGGGACTCTAAGTGTGGAGCGGGCGAGGAAGTCGCAGCGCATCGCATACTGGCGGGCGGGCTCTGAGCTTACTCAGCGAGTCGGCGATGTGCAGATACCATAGCCCTAGTGTCTTGACGTTCAAGGCGGGCTCCACGGAGGCGTATTTGACATTGACAGCAATGGCCCCATGCCGCAGCAGCTGTACAGCAACTGTGAATAATGGTGGCATACCTGGTGCCGCCGAATCGAGGTACTGCTGAGTTTCCTGAATTCGTCCGTGATGTGATAGGACCAGCCCGAATACCCCCGTGTAGATGGCACTATCCTTGACCAGCGACCCCTGCTAGACACTACAGCCCCTACAGCCCCCCTACAGCCCAAGTTAAGTACAGAAAACTGACAGCACCTCTCAAGATGACTCGAACAATACGAATAGTTTCGCGAACCTAGTTCGGGCAGCAGACCGAGCTGAGAGCTCTGGATTCGACAGACAAACGCGCTTGATGTCTCCAAATCGATTCCTGTGATTACCAGCCCTGTAGCCCCTCTACAGCCAGAGTTAGGTACAGAAAACTGACAGCATGAATAGTTTCGCAAACCTAGCTCTGGCAGCAGACCGAGTTCAGAGCTCTGGATTCAACAAACAAACGCGCCTGATGTCTGCGAATCGATTCCTGTGATGACCAGACCTGTAGCCCCCTACAGCCCAAGTTAAGTACAGAAAACTGACAGCACCTCTCAAGATGGCTCGCACGATACGAAGGTTCGCGAACCTGGCTCGGGCAGCAGACCGAGTTCAGAGCTCTGGATTCAACAGACAGACGCGGCTGATTATTGGAAATAGTATCAGCTCTGTAGCTGTCCTATAGCTCGAGTTAAGTACAAAATACTGACAGCGCGTATCAAGATGACTCGAAACGGCCGATCCCGCCGCAACGCTTTTTGGCATAATATCCACCCGATCGATCTGAGATTGAGATGGCGAGCAGGAATAAGATCGAATATGGTCGGAAAAAATACTAGAGCTCTCACGAGTTGTTGAATTTCGAGAACAAAAAATTCAACAAACCCAAAGTCAGCAAAAGGTCCGTCGAGATTTTTCTTGCCAATTAGCTCTCCAGCGCTCCGGAACTGGCGCCGGCGGTAAACCGTCAACCTAGTAACCACCAGGAACCTCGTAAAGCTCCTTGCACGCCTGAGGGCGCTCAGAATCGAAGCAGAGAGTTCCATAGAAGATTTCCTCAAATTCATAGTTTTGCATTTGTTATATCCATATGCGGTCGGTTCCCGGAGTTCAATCGATAGTAAAACTGCATGCAGAGAGCTGAGCTGCTCTGGAAACGAAGTTTATGTGACAATGCGACGCGAAAAAATCTGCTTTTCCAAAATAAATGGTTGAATATCTTTCAAATTTGACAAAACCGGCCAAAAGTCACGACTTTGTCCGTTCTGGTCGGGTCGGCCAACGTGGCGCCGGCGGTGAACCGTCAACCTAGTCACCACCGGGAACCTCGTAGAGCTCCTCACACTGGTAAGAGTGCTCAGACTCGAAGTAGAGTCATAAATAAAGATTTTTTAGAAATCTGCATTTTCGATTTTTTCGATGTTCTTAGTGGCTCGGTTCCTGAAAGTCAACTCATAAGAAAACGCATCTGGCAGTCAGAGAGAACTTTATATGCCCATGCTTGGCGTAAAAATCTGCCTTCTCAAAATTCATGGTTGAATATCTTTCAAGTTTTAGCAAATCCGACCAAAAGTCACCACTTTGTCCGCCCCGGCCGGGTGGGCCAGCCAGCTGCACCCCGCGCCGGAATTCCTCTAGCTCATAGCTGACGAAGAGCTCTACGAGGTACTAGCTCCAACCCGCGCCGAAATTCCTCCAGCTCATCGACTAGGAACCGGCGGTAAACAGTCAACCAGGTTTCCGCCGGACACCTCGTAGAGCTCTGTTCCAGCACAGCGCTCCTCGGAAGACATGAAACAAGCTTCTGAAGAGAGAGCCGAAAAACTCGAAAAAATACGATTTTTCGGTTTTCATCAGAAGCCGGTTCCCCCAACTGTATTGATAGTAATACTGCACCTACGAACCTGAGAATTTGACTGACAAACGCAGCATAACCCACTACAGGTGCGAAAAATATGCTTTCTCAAATAAACGGCCAAATATCTTTCAACTAACAGTAAAACCGACCAAAAGTTATCACTTTGTCTTTCTGGTCGAATGGGCCAACTAGCTCCACCCCGCGCTGGAATTCCTCTAGCTCATCGATAACGAAGAGCTCTACGAGGTACTGGCGCCGGCGGTGAACCCTCAATCTGGTCACTGCGGGAACCTCGTGGAGCTCCTCCCACGCGTAAAGTGCTCAGAGTCGAAAGAGAGAGCTTCTCGAGGCATTTCTTTTTTTCATGTGGACATGAAGTTGGTTCCCCAAGTGTTTTGATAATAAATTTCCGCCTACAGAGCTCATATCAAGACGCAGAGGCCCTCATAGTCAATTACAGGTGCGGAAAATCTGCTTCCTCAAAATGAATGGTCAAATATCTCTCGGATCTCTGCAAAACTGATTAAAAGTTGCCACATTGTCCTTTCTGCTCGGGTCAGCCAACTAGCTTCACCCCGCGCCGGAATTCCTCCAGCTCATCGATGCCGAAGAGCTCTACGACGCACTGGGCGCCGGCGATACACCGTCAATCTTCCTGACCGCCGGGGGACTCGTAGAGCTTCCTGACCATGTATTATGTGACTGGGCGCCGGCGGTAAACCGTCAACCTTTCTTACCGCCGGGGGACTCGTAGAGCTTCCTGAAAATATGTACTGTCGAAAACAAATTGCAGAGAACGAATAGTTTTTCAGCCCAAGGGATTTCAGACCTCTCGATGCAACAGCCGAACGCCCCCGATGCTTCTGGATTGTCTTCTCTACGAGCTCTGTTTTTCTCCTACAGCCGAGTTACGTGCGTAAATCGACAACACCTCTCAAGATGACTCGAACAATACGAATAGTTTGGCAAACCTAGCTCGAATATCAGACCAAGTTCAGGCCTCAGAATGCGACAGGGGGACGCGTCTGATGTCTCCGAATCGATTGTTGTAATTACCAGCCCTGCAGCCCCCCTACAGCCCGAGTTAAGTGCAGAAAACCGACAGCATCTCAGGATGACTCGAACAATATGAATAGTTTCACGACCTAGTTCGGGCAGCAGACCGAGTTCCGCGCTCTGGATTCGACGGGCGGGCGCGCCTGATGTCTTCAAATCGATTCCTGTGACTACCGGCACTGTAGCCCCCCCAAGACCCGAGTTAAGTACAGAAAACCGACGGCACCTCTCAAGATGACTCGAACAATACGAGTAGTTTCGCGATTCTAGACCGAGTTCAGAGCTTTGGATTCAACAGACAAACGCGACTGATGACTCTAAATCGGTGGCTGTAAGTATAAGCTCTGTAGCGTTCATATAGCTCGAGTTGAGTACAGAAAACCGAGAGCGCCTGTTAGGATAACTCCAATAATACGAATAGGTGTGCGGACCTAGCTCGGCTAGCAGACCGAGTTCAGACCTCTGGATGCAACAGACGAACGCGCCCGATCATTCTGAATCGATAAAGTGTGCTTACCAGCTCTGTAGCTGTCCTCTATCTCGAGGTAAGTCCAATATATCGATAGCGCGTATCAAGATGACTCGAAACGGTCGATCCCGCCTGGACGCTTTTTGGGAATAAAAGGTACCCGATCGAGCTGAGATTAAGATGGCGAGCGGGAATAAGATCGAATATCACGGGAAAAAATACTAGACCTCTAACGAATAGTTGAACTGGCGTCGGCGGTGAACCGTCAATCTGGTCATCGCCAGGGACCTCGTAGAGCTCTTTGCTCGCGTAAGAGTGCTTAGATCTAAACCAGAGGGCTCATTGGAGCATTTCTAGAAAAATGTAGAATTTTTATTTTCGGTTGTCAACTTCAGGTTGGTTCCTCCTAATTTTCCGATAGTAAAACTGGCCCTAGAGAGCTGAGCTGATCTAGGAACAAATTTCATATTCCAATACTCGGCGTAAAAATCTGCTTTCTCACAATGAATGGTCAAATATCTTTCAAACTTGGTAGCGTCCAAAAACCGGAGAGCAAAGAGCAACTGGCGCCGGCGGTGAACCGTCAACCTAGTCACCGCCGGGAACCTCGCACAGCTCCTTTCACGCGTGAGAGAGCTCAGAGCCGAAAGAGAGAGCTTCTGGAGGCATTTCTCGGAAAATTGAACATTGATTTTTTTCATGTTGGAATGAAGTTCGTTGCTCCAAGTGTTTCGGTAGTAAAAGGGCGCCTAGACAGCTCATATTAAGACGCACAGGCCCTCATGACCTTCCATAGGTGCGAAAAATCTGCTTTCTCAAAATAAATGATCAAATATCTTTCAAATGGGCGCCGGCGGTAAACCGTCAACCTTCCTTACCGCCGGGGGACTCGTAGAGCTTCCTGAAAATATGTACTGTCGAAAAAAATTGCAGAGAACGAATAGTTTTTCAGCCAACAGCCAAACGCCCCTCATGCTTGGGGATCGTTTTCTGTGCGTACGAGCTCCGTAGCTCTCCTACAGCCCGAGTTACGTGCGAAAATCGACAGCACCTCTCAAGATCACTCGAACAATACAAATAGTTTCGCGAATCTAGCTCAAGTATCAGACCGAGTTGAGACATCTGAATGCAACGGGCGGACGCGCCTGATGTCTCTGAATCGATTTTTGTGATGACCAGCCCTGCAGCCCCCTTACAGCCCGAGTTAAGTGCAGAAGATCGACAGCACCTCTGAAGATGACTCGAACAATACGAATAGCTTCGCGGATCTAACTCAGGCAGCAGGCCGAGTTCAGGGCTCTGAATGCGACAGGTGAACGCGACTGATGTCTCTGAATCTATTCCAGTGATTACCAGCCCTGCAGCCCCCTTACAGCTCGAGTTAAGAGCAGAAAACGGACAGCACCTCTCAAGATGACTCGACGAATACGAATAGTTTTGCGGACCTAGCTCGGGCAGCACACCGAGTTCTGATCTCTGGATTCGGCAGGCGGCGCCTGATGTCTCAGAATCGAGTCCTGTGAGCACGAGCCCTGTAGCCCCCCTACAGCCCGAGTTAAGTGCAGAAAACTGACAGCACCTCTCAAGATGGCTCGAAGAACACGAATAGTTTCGCGAACCTAGCTCGGGCAGCAGACCGAGTTCAGACCTCTAGATGGGAAAGACGAACGCGCCTGATGATTCGTAATCGATTTCTGTGAGAATGAGCTCTGTAGCTGCCCTACAGCTCGAGTTAAGTACAAAATACCGAGAACGTGTATCAAGATGACTCGAAACAGCCGATCCCGCCGCGATGCTTTTTGACAGTAAAAGGTACCCGATCGAGCTGAGATCAAGACGGTGAGCGGGAATAAGATCGAATATGGTGGGAAAAAGTACTAGAGTTCCAACGAATTGTTGAATTCCGAGAACAAAACTGGGCGCCGCCAACCTTCCTTACCGCCAGGGGGCTCGTAGAGCTTCCTGACCATATATAATGTCGAAAAAATTGCAGAGAACGAATAGTTTGTCAGCCTAAACGATTTCAGACCTCTCGATGCAACAGCCAAACGCCCCTCATGCTTCTGGATCGTTTTCTGTGCGTACGAGCTCCGTAGCTCTCCTACAGCCCGAGTTACGTGCGAAAATCGACAGCACCTCTCAAGATCACTCGAACAATACAAATAGTTTCGCGAATCTAGCTCAAGTATCAGACCGAGTTGAGACATCTGAATGCAACGGGCGGACGCGCCTGATGTCTCTGAATCGATTTTTGTGATGACCAGCCCTGCAGCCCCCTTACAGCCCGAGTTAAGTGCAGAAAATCGACAGCACCTCTCAAGAGGACTCGAACAATACGAACAGTTTCGCGGATCTAGCTCAGGCAGCAGGCCGAGTTCAGGGCTCTGAATGCGACAGGTGAACGCGACTGATGTCTCTAAATCTATTCCAGTGATTACCAGCCCTGCAGCCCCCTTACAGCTCGAGTTAAGAGCAGAAAACGGACAGCACCTCTCAAGATGACTCGACGAATACGAATAGTTTTGCGGACCTAGCTCGGGCAGCACACCGAGTTCTGATCTCTGGATTCGGCAGGCGGACGCGCCTGATGTCTCAGAATCGAGTCCTGTGAGCACGAGCCCTGTAGCCCCCCTACAGCCCGAGTTAAGTGCAGAAAACTGACAGCACCTCTCAAGATGGCTCGAAGAACACGAATAGTTTCGCGAACCTAGCTCGGGCAGCAGACCGAGTTCAGACCTCTAGATTGGAAAGACGAACGCGCCTGATGATTCGTAATCGATTTCTGCGAGAATGAGCTCTGTAGCTGCCCTACAGCTCGAGTTAATTACAAAATACCGAGAACGTGTATCAAGATGACTCGAAACAGCCAATCCCGCCGCGATGCTTTTTGACAGTAAAAGGTACCCGATCGAGCTGAAATCAAGACGGTGAGCGGGAATAAGATCGAATATGGTGGGAAAAAATACTAGAGCTCCAACGAATTCTTGAATTCCGAGAACAAAATTTTTCAACCGACCAAAAGTCAGCAAAAGGTCCGTCGAGATTTTTCCTGCCAACTAGCTCTCCAGCGCGCCGGAATTACTCTGAAGCTTCCAGCAACTAGCTAAGGGAAGCTCTACGAGTTATTTTCAACCGACAAAAATTATGCAAAAGGTCCGTCGAGATTTTTCCTGCCAACTAGCTCTCCAGCGAGCCGGAATTACTCTTAAGCTTCCAGCAACTAGCTAAGGGAAGCTCTACGAGTTACTGGGCGCCGGCGGTAAACCGTCAACCTTTCTTACCGCCGGGGACTCGTAGAGCCCCCTGACCATATATAATGTCGGAAAAAATTGCAGAGGACGAATAGTTTTTCAGCCTAAGCGATTTCAGACCTCTCGATGCAACAGCCAAACGCGCCTCATGCTTCTGGATCGTTTCCTGTGCGCACGAGCTCCGTAGCTCTCCTGCAGCCCGAGTTACGTGCGGAAATCGACAGCATCTGTCAAGATCACTCGAACAATACGAATAGTTTGGCAAACCTAGCCCGAGTATCAGACCGAGTTCAGACCTCTGAATGCAACAGGCGGACGCGCCTGATGTCTCCGAATCGATTCCTGTGATTACCAGCCCTGCAGGAAAACGGACAGCATCTCTCAAGATGACTCGAAGAATACGAATAGTTCGCGGACATAGCTCGGGCAGCACATCGAGTTCTGAGCTCTCGATTTGGCAAGCAGACGCGCCTGATGTCTCCAAATTGATTCCTGTGAGTACGAGCCCTGTAGCCTCCCTACAGCCCGCGTTAAGTGCAGACAACTGACAGCACCTGTCAAGATGACTCGATGAATATGAATAGGTTCGCGAACCTAGCTCGGCCAGCAAACCGAGTTCAGACCTCTGGATGGGACAGACGAACGCGTCTGATGATTTGCAATCGATTCCTGTGAGAATGAGCTCTGTAGCTGCCCTACAGCTCGAGTTAAGTACAAAATACCGCCAACGCGCGTCAAGATGACTCGAAACAGCCGATCCCGCCGCGACGCTTTTTTGTAAAAATATTTACCCGATCTGAGATCAAGACGGCGAGCGGGAATAAGATCGAATATGGTCAGAAAAAATACTAGAGCTCTAACGAGTGGTTCAATTTCGAGAACAAAACTGGCCCGCCGGAAACCTCGTAGAGCTCCTTTCATGCGCGAGAGTGCTCAGGAGTCGACAGGTGCGAAAAATCTGCTTCCTTACAATGAATTGTCAAATATCTTTCAAATCTGAGCAAAACTGACCCAAAGTCACCACTTTGTCATTTCTGGCCGGGTCGGCGAACTAGCTCCACCCCGCGCGGAATTCCTCTAGCTCATCGATGCCGAAGAGCTCTACGCCGAAAGTCAGCAAAAGATCCATCGAGATTTTTCTTGCCAACTAGCTCTCCAG
Organism: Prorocentrum cordatum; assembly: GCA_963575745.1. Lineage (NCBI taxonomy): Eukaryota > Dinophyceae > Prorocentrales > Prorocentraceae > Prorocentrum > Prorocentrum cordatum. The sequence continues at coordinate 187,180 of CAUYUJ010017651.1, read as the reverse complement.
CGCCCCGGAACTGGCGCTGGCGGTGAACCGTGAACCTGGTCACCGCCGGGAACCTCGTAGAGCTCCTTGCACCCGTAAGGAAGCTCAGAGCTTTCTAGAAAACGTCACATTGAGATTTTCGGAGTGAAGATGCAGTCGGTTTCCGGAATTCAACTACTGGCTCCAGAGAGCTGAGCTGCTCACAGGCCAATGCTCAGCGTAAAAATCTACTTTCTCAAAATAAATTGAAATATCTTTCAAATCTGAGCAAAACCGACCCAAAGTCACCACTTTGTCCTTTCTGATCGGGTCGACCTGGGCGCCAACGGCCTTTGTTACCGCCGGGGACTCGTAGACCTTCCTGACAACATATAATTCGGAAAAAAAAAGTACACAGAAAAAATGATTTTTCAGCCCAAGCAATTTGAAACCTCTCTCGGAAACAACCGAACGCCCCCCATGTTTCTGGAATGTCTTCTGTCGAGTTTCGTGCGTGAACGACAGCACCTCTCAATATGACTCGAACAATACGAATAGTTTGGCAAACCTAGCTCGAGTATCAGACCGAGTTCAGACCTCTGCATGCGAGAGGCAGACGCGTCTGATGTCTCTGAACGATTTCTGTGCTTACCAGCCCTGCAGCCCCACCCCCCCCACACAGCCCGAGTTGAGTTGAGAAAAACGTCAGCACCTCTCAAGATGACTCGAACAATACGAATAGTTTCGCGAACCTGGTTTCGGCAGGAGACAGAGTTCGGAGCTCTAGATTCAAAGTGGGTGCGCCTGATGTCTCCGAATCGATTCCAGCGATTAGCTATGAAGCCCCCCTACAGCCCGAGTTTTGTGCAGAGAACCGACAGCATCTCGAAAGATGACTCGAACAATACGAATAGTTTCGCGATTCTAGATCGGGCAGCACACTCTGGATTCAACAGACAACGGCCACTGATAATTTTAAATGAGATTCTGTCAAGATGACTCGAATATACGAATAGTTTTGCGGAACTAGCTCCGCTTGCAGACCGAGACTCTAGGGTCGACAGACGAACGCACCAGATTATTCTGAATCGATTAGCTGTGCTTACCAGCTCTGTAGCTGTCCTGGAGCTCGAGTTATCTTGAGAAAATCGTCACGACTCGAAACGGCCGATCCCGCCAGTGTGCTTTTTGGCAGTAAAAGATTCCCGGAGAGCTCGCTGAGAGCTAAAGGGTTTAACAAAAGAAGCCGGACGGTGGTGGTGCCCCCAGGAGCTCCTCCACGGCGGTCCACGTTCCCCGCAGCGCCTCCGGCGGCCCGGCAACTGGTCCGGGGGAGCTTCCGGCAAGCTTCCACGCGTGCCTGCATCCGTGCAGGCACGCATGGAAGTGTTTCTGGCAGCGCTTCCGCAGCGCTCCAGGGGGGCTCGGAAAGATTTCCCGTTCCCGAGATTCTCTTCGCTCTCCGGGTTTTGGACGCTACCAACACCCGATCGAGCTGAGATTAAGATTGCGAGGACAAGTTGATCTTTTTCGTGTCGACAATGGTTCCGCCAAGTGTTTTGATAGTAAAGGTGCGCCCACAGAGCTCATACTAGAGACCCTCATAGTCATTTTCATGTGCGCAAAATCTGCTTTATCGAAATGAATTCTCAAATATCTTTCAAAAAAATACAAAACCACCCATTAGTAGCGTCGAAAACTTGGCGCCGACGATGAACCGTCAACCTGGTTACCGCCGGGAACTCGTAGAGCTCCTTACACGCAAGAGTGCTCAGAAGCAGAGTAGAATCAAAAAATAGAGATTTTCGAAAATCTTCATTTTCGATTTTTTCGATGTTCATATTTGCTCAGTTCCCGGAAGTCAACTGCAAAGAAAATACATCGGTGCATCGGTAGAGCTGAGCTACTGTCGGGGAGCAGTTTACATGCTAATCCGACGCGCAAGAATCTGCTTTCTGATATAAGTGATCCAGTATCTTTGAATTTTTTGCAAAAAACGACCACTTGATAGCATCCACTGGGCGCCGGCAGGAAACCGTCAACCTTGGTTTCCGCCGGGAGACTCGTAGAGCTTCCTATCTCGACATAAGTTAAGAAAACCGACAGCAACTACCAACTTTCCGACTCATAGTGAATATTCTTCGACCTCTGAATGCAACAGGAGGACGCGTCTAATGTCTGCGAATCGACTCCTGTCATTACCAGCCCTGCAGCCCCCCTACAGCCCGAGTTAAGTGCAAAAAACAGACAGCACCTCTCAGGATGACTCGAACAATACAGTAGTTTCGCAGACCTAATTCGGGCAGCAGACAGAGCTCGGAGCTGGATTCGACAGGCGGACGCGCCTGATGTCTCAAAATCGATTCCAGTGATGACCAGCCATCCAGCCCCCCTACAGCCCGAATTAAGTGCAGAGAACCGACAGCATCTCTCAAGATGTCTCGAACAATACGAATAGTTTCACGACTCTAGATCGGGCAGCAGACCGAGTTCAGGGCTCTGGATTCAACAGACAAATGCGACTGATGATTCCCAATCGATTTCTGTGACTATGAGCTCTGTAACTGTCCTACAGTTCGGGTTAAGTACAGAAAACCGAGAGCGTCTGCTACGATGACTCGAATAATACGAATAGGTTTGCTGACCTAGCTCGGCTAGCAGACCGAGTTCAGACCTCTGGATTCAACAGGCGAACGCGCCTAATCATTCTACATCGATTAGCTGTGCTTACCAGCTCTGTAGCTGTCCTAAAGCACGAGTTATGTTCAGAAAACCGTCAGCGCATATCAAGATGGCTCAAAACGGCCGATCCCGCCACCGTGCTTTTCGATAGTAATATTCACCCGATCGATCTGAGATCAAGATGGCGAGCGGGAATAAGATCGAATGACTCAGAAAAAAATACTAGAGCTCTAACGAATGTTCAAATTTCGAGAACAAAATTTTCAACCGACCCAAAGTCAGCAAAAGTTCCGTCGAGATTTGTCTTGCCAACTAGCTCTCCAGCGCGCCGGAATTACTCTTAAGCTTCCAGCAACTAGCTATAGCTTAGGGAAGCTCTACGAGTCATTGGTAGCGTCCATGACTCGAATAGCGTCCAAAACCCGGAGAGGAAAGAGCGCACACACCAGAAAGCCTTCCTGGGAAGTCCACAGAAGCTCTCGGGAAGCTATTCTGGGGCTCTGGGCCCCCCTGCAGCGCTTCTGAAGCGCCGCCAGGAACACTTCCACGCGTGCCTGCACGCGTGCAGGCACGCGTGAAAGCTCGCCTGAAGCTCTCCTGGACGCGCTGCCGGGACGGGCGAGTCGCTGCGGGGATCGTGGAGCGGCGGAGATGGGCTGCTGGCGGGCACCACCACCGTCCGGCTTCTAATCTAAAACCCTCTAGCTCTCAGAGAGCTCTCCGGGAACTTCTAATCTAAAACCCTTTTAGCTCTCAGCGAGCTCTCCGGGAAAAACCCGGAGAGCGAAGACACCCTCGGTGACGGAACTCTTTCCTGGAGAGGTCTGGGGCCCCCCCTGCAGCGCTGCTGAAGCGCTGCCCGGAACGCTTCCATGCATTCCTGCACAGGTGCAGGCACGCTTGGAAGCTTGCCGGAAGCTCTCCCGGACACGTTGCCGGGCCGCCGGAGGCGCTGCGAGGCCTGTGCACCGCCGTGGAAGAGCTCCTGGCGGGCACCACCACCGTCCGGCTTCTAATCTTAAACCCTTTAGCTCTCAGCGAGCTCCCCGGGAAAAACCCGGAGAGCAAAGAGAACACACTCCGGAAATCTGTCCTGCCGGACCTTCGGACGCTCTCGTGAAGCGCTACTGGGGCTCTGGGGGGTTCCCCCGCAGCGCTTCTGAAGCGCCTCCACGCGTGCCTGCCCGCGTGCAGGCACCCGTGGAAGCTTGCCGGAAGCTCTCCCGGACCCGCTGCGACGTTCTACAGCTCCCTCCGGGGATTCTGGACCGGCGAAGATGGGCTGCTGTCGGGCACCACCACCGTCCGGCTTCTAATCTTTAACCCTCTAGCTCTCAGAGAGCTCTCCGGGAAAAAGTTAACAATTTGTCCTTTCTGGTCGGGTCGACCAACTAGCTCCACCCCGCGCCGGAATTCTTCTAGCTCATCGATGCCGAAGAGCTCTGCGAGGTACCCGGAGAGCGAAGAGACCCTTTTGGGGACGGGGATCTTTCCTGGAGAGCTCTGGGAAGCTCCCCTGCAGCGCTGCCGAAGCGCTGGCAGAAACGCTTCCATGCGTGCCTGCACGCGTGCAGGCCCGCGTGGAAGCTTGCCGGAAGCTCTCCCGGACCAGTTGCCGGGCCGCCGGAGCCGCTGCGAGGCCTATGGACCGCCGTGGAGGAGCTCCTGGCAGGCACCACCACCGTCCGGCTTCTAATACCTCGTAGAGCTCTTCGGCATCGATGAGCTATAGAGGAATTCCGGCGAGGGGTGCAGCTAGTTGGTCGAGCCGGCCCAGGCGGACAATGTGGTGACCTGGGGTCGGTTTTTCGAAGATGGCGAGATATTTTGAAATTCGTTGCATAAATTCGAAATTTTATTCTATGCAGTGAATAATGGCGGTTTCGATGGTACAATTCTGATGGCGCTAGCTGCAGTATTTCGATCAAAACACTAGGGGGAACCAACAATCGAAAATAATATTTCTATATTCTTCAAGCTGGTATTGAGAAGCGTTTTCTGATGTTATCTCGGAACCGACTTGGCCTATTGAGAGCTCTACGAGGGTCCCGGCGGTAACCTGGTTGACGGTTTACCGCCGGCTCCCAGTGTTAAACCCTTTAGCTCTCAGCGAGCTCTCCGGGAAACAGTTATCACTTTGTCCTCTCTGGCTGGGTCGACGAACTAGCTCCACCCCGCGCCGGAATTCCTCTAGCTCATCGATGCCGAAGAGCTCTACGAGGTATTTTGCACCGACCAAAAGTCACCAAAAGGTCCGTCGAGATTTTTCTTGCCAACTAGCTCTCCAGCGCCCCGGAATTACTTTTAAGCTTCCAGCAATAATTTGCTGAGGAAAGCTCTACAAGTTTCTAGGTCCACCCCGCGCCGGAATTCCTCTAGCTCATCGGTAACGAAGATCTCTACGAGCTATTACTCTTAAGCTTCCAGCAACTAGCTAAGGGAAGCTCTACGAGTTACTTAATAGCGTCCAAAACCCGGAGAGCAAAGAGACCTTCTGGAACGAGAGAAATATTTCTTGAAGAGCTCTGGGGGGCTTTCCGGGGGCGCTTCTGAAGCCCTCCCAGGTCGCTTCCACGCATTCCTGCACGCGTGCAGGCTCGCGTGGACGCTTGCTGGTAGCGCCCTCGAACCCGCTGCCGGCCCGGGCGAGTCGCTGCGGGGATCGTGGAGCGGCGGAGATGGGCTGCTGGCGAGAACCACCACCGTCCGGCTTCCAATCTAACACCACCCCGCGCCGGAATTCCTCTAGCTCATCGACGACGAAGAGCTCTACGAGGTGAGAGAATACATGCCGTAAAGCTTTCCTCGCGGGCCCTCGGACGCTCTCATAAAGCGCTTCTGGAGCTCTAGGGGCTCCCCTGCAGCGCTTCTGAAGCGCTGCCGGGAACGCTTCCACGCGTGCCTGCACGCGTGCCAGCACGCGTGGACGCGTGCCCGAAGCGCTCCCGGACCCGCTGCGACGTTTTACAAGTCGCTGCGGGGATTCTGGAGCGGCGAAGATGGGCTGCTGGCAGACACAACCAACGTCCGGCTTCTAATCTAAAACCGTCTAGCTCTCAGAGAGCTCTCCGGGAATTTTTGCAAAACCGACCGAAAGTTGCCACATTGTCTCTTTTGGTCGGGTCGACCAACTAGCTCCACCCCGCGCCGGAATTCCTCTAGCTCATCGATGCGGAAGAGCTCTACAAGGTATTTCGAGAACAAAATTTTCAACTAACCAAAAGTCAGCGAAAGGTCCGCCGAGATTTTTCCAGCCAACTAGCTCTCCAGCGCCCCGGAATTACTCTTAAGCTTCCAGCAATAACTTGCTAAGGGAAGCTTTACGAATTACTTGGTGGCGTCCAAAACCCGGAGAGCGAAACTGGGCGCCGGCGGTAAACCGTCAACCTTTGTTACCGCCGGGGGACTCGTAGAGCTTCCTGACAACATTTAATGTCGAAAAAAATACACAGAAATTACCCTGCGACGTACCCAACCCACGTGCATCGAATGGCAAGAGGACTATGCCAACATTAGCAGGAACAACGACAGTGTAGACGCGGCGATTTGCTGTGCAAGCTACATGGGGTGCGCATGCGTCGCACGATTCACAGGACGACGATCGAAAGAACGAGGCTTGAGGCCCCAGGATCGAAGAAGAACGGGTACGGGAACGAGGGGTAGGAGAGGGATGGACTGGAGGGCGGGGGGGGCGAAAGGCCATCGCGGAAGCAGCAGCATGCATGGAGAAGGTGAGGCGGGGAATAGGACGACGATGAAAGTGGCGGGAGGAGACAGAAGACTGCCGCGTGTTTCAAGTGCGAGCTAAACCCGCAGCGCTGCCTGCGCCATCTCGTCGCAGAGTTCCATATGTTAAAACTTGTTTAGAGTGCAAGGAACGAGCGAGGCGTAGCTCGAACTCTTTCAGCAGAAATCCAATTCCGCGATGCCGCGGTGGCTGTGGTTATAGAGCGCCTGACAGGCAACTTGGAAGCGCGGTTAGCGAAGGCGCAAGCTTACGCGCGTCGGCAATTACGCCTCGGCCCCGCGCGCTGCTAAGACCGCGGAGCAGGCGCCTTTCTTCAGCCACCAGTACGGCGCTGCAGGCCGACAGTATGCGTGAATATATTTGTTAGAGGGCCCGATGGGCAACCTCGAAGGACGGTAGCGATGGCACGAACCGCAGAGCAAGGGCACGCGAGCATTGCTCGTGGTCAGGAATCTGGGTGCCTCACTCCGCTGGCCACCCACCAGCAGCCCTCGAAAGTGGCGACAATTTCACAGATCGCAACCCCCCAGAGATGGCGAGGTCTAATCTGAGTCCCCGTGGTGCCTCACTCCGCTGGACCACCCACCAGCAGCCCTCGAAAGTGGCGACAGTTTCACAGATCGCAGCCCCCCAGAGATGGCGAGGTCTAATCTGAGTCCCCGTGGTGCCTCACTCCGCTGGACCCACCAGCAGCCCTCGAAAGTGGCGACAGTTTCACAGATCGCAGCCCCCCAGAGATGGCGAGGTCTAATCTGAGTCCCCGTGGTGCCTCACTCCGCTGGACCCACCAGCAGCCCTCGAAAGTGGCGACAGTTTCACAGATCGCAGCCCCCCAGAGATGGCGAGGTCTAATCTGAGTCCCCGTGGTGCCTCACTCCGCTGGACCCACCAGCAGCCCTCGAAAGTGGCGACAGTTTCACAGATCGCAGCCCCCCAGAGATGGCGAGGTCTAATCTGAGTCCCCGTGGTGCCTCACTCCGCTGGACCCACCAGCAGCCCTCGAAAGTGGCGACAGTTTCACAGATCGCAGCCCCCCCCCAGAGATGGCGAGGTCTAATCTGAGTCCCCGTGGTGCCTCACTCCGCTGGACCCACCAGCAGCCCTCGAAAGTGGCGACAGTTTCACAGATCGCAGCCCCCCCCCAGGGATGGCGAGGTCTAATCTGAATCCCCGTGGTGCCTCACTCCGCTGGACCCACCAGCAGCCCTCGAAAGTGGTGACAGTTCCGCAGATCGCAGACCCCCAGAGATGACGTAAAAGGCAAGAGACAAGAGGAGGAGCAAAGGGAGGAGGAGAAGGGAAGCAAGAGAGGAGAGCAGGAACGAAGAGAGGAGGAGAGGGAGCGGGAGAAGTGGAGACCACAGTGCTCTATTCAAAACGAGAACCCAACGCAGGAGGGTTGGGAAAAATAGTTGTTCAGCCCAGGCAATTTCAGACCTCTCGGATACAACAGCCGAACGCCCCCGATGCTTCTGGATTGTCTTCTGTACGAGCTCTGTAGTTCTCCTACAGCCCGAGCTACGTGGGTAAATCGACAGCACCTCTCAAGATGACTCGAACGATACGAATAGTTTGGCAAACCTAGCTCGAGTATCAGACCGAGTTCAGACCTCTGTACGCGACAGGCGGACGCGTCTGATGTCTCTGAATCGATTCCTGTGATTATCTGCCCTGCAGCCCCCCCTACAGTCCGAGTTAAGTGCAGGAAACCGACAGCACCTCTCAGGATGACTCGAACAATACGAATAGTTTCGCGGACCTAGTTGGGGCAGCAGACAGAGTTCGGAGCTCTGGATTCGGAAGGCGGACGCGCCTGATGTCTCCGAATCGATTCCAGTGATTACCAGCCATGCAGCCCCCCTACAGCCCGAGTTAAGTGCAGAGAACCGACAGCATCTCTCAAGATGACTCGAACAATACGAATCGCGATTCTAGATCAGGCAGCAGACCGAGTTCAGAGCTCTGGAATCAACAGAGAACGACCACTGATGATTCTGAATCCGCTTCTGTACGTATCAGCTCTGTAGCTGTCCTGTAGCTCGAGTTAAATACAGAAAACCGAAAGCGTCTGTCAAGATGACTCGAATAATACGAATAGATTTGCGGACCTAGCTCGGCTAGCAGACCGAGTTCAGACCTCTGGGTTCGACAGGCGAACGCGCCTGATCATTCTGAATCGATTAGCTGTACTTACCAGCTCTGCAGCTGTCCTGAAGCTCGAGTTATCTTGAGAAAACCGACAGCGCGTATCAAGATGACTCGAAATGGTCGATCCCGCCTGGGCGCTTTTTGGCAGTAAAAGGTACGCGATCGAGCTGAGATCAAGATGGCGAGCGGGAATGACATCGAATATCACGGGAACAAATACTAGAGCTCTAACGAAATGTTGAATTTTGAGAACATAATTATCAACCGACCAAAATTGCCCAAAATGTCCGTCGAGATTTTTCTTGCCAACTAGCTCTCCAGCGCCCCGGAGTTACTCTTAAGCTTCCAGCAATAACTTGCTAAGGGGAGCTCTACGAGTTAAGACCCCCGGACAAGGGAAATCTTCCCTGGATATGTGCGGGGGGCTCCCCTGAAGCGCTTCGAAAGCGCTGCCAAGAACGCTTCCACGCGTGCCTGCACGCGCGCAGGCACGCGTGATCGCGTGCCGGAAGCGCCCCCGGACCCGCTGCGACCTCAAACAAACTGCTGCGAGGATTCTGGAGCGGCGGAGATGGGCTTCTGGCGGGCACCACTACCATCCGGCTTCTAATACCTCGTAGAGCTCTTCGGCATCGATGAGCTAGAGGACTTCCGGCGCGGGGTGGAGCTAGTTGGCCGACCCGATGAAAAGGGACAATGTACCTCGTAGAGCTCTTCGGCAACGATGAGCTAGAGGAATTCCGGCGCGGGGTGGAGCTAGTTGGCCGACCCGGCCAGAAAGGACAAAGTGGTAACTTTTGGGTGGTTTTGCGAAGATTTGACAGATATTCGACAATTCATTTTGAGAAAGCAGATTTTTCGCACCTGTAAACGACTATAAGTGCCTCTCTGTCTTAATATGAGCTCTGTAGGCGCACTTTTACTATCGAAATACTTGGGGGAACCATCTTCATTCCGACACGGAAAAAATCAATTTTTCTCTTTTTGGAGAAATGCTTCCAGAAGCTCTCTCTTTCGACACTGAGCACTCTTACGCGTGAAAGAAGCTCTACGAGGTTCCCGGCGGTGACCAGGTTGACGGTTCACCGCCGGCGCCATGACAATTCTGGGTTGGTTTTGAGCTCGCTGAGAGCTAAAGGGTTTAAGATTAGAAGACGGACGGTGGCGGTGCCCGCCAGGAGCTCCTCCACGGCGGTCCACAGGCCTCGCAGGGGTTCGTTTGAGCCGGCAGCTGGTCCGGGAGAGCTCCCGGCAAGCTTCCACGCGTGCCTGCACGCGTGCAGACACGCATGGAAGCGTTTCTGGCAGCGCTTCAGCAGCGCTGCAGGGGAGCTTCCCAGGGCCCTCCAGGAAAGATCTCCCGTTCCCGAAGGGTCTCTTCGCTCTCCGGGTTTTTCCCGGAGAGCTCTCTGAGAGCTAGAGGGCTTAAGATTAGAAGCCGGACGGTGGTGGTGCCCGCCAGCAGCCCATCTTCGCCGGTCCAGAATCCCCGCAGCGACCTGTAAAACCTCGCAGCGGGTCCGGGGGAGCTTCCGGCAAGCTTCCACGCGTGCCTGCACGCGTGCAGGCACGCGTTGAAGTCTTCCTGGCAGCGCTTCAGAAGCGCTGCGGGAGAACCCCCCTGAGCCCCAGTAGCGCTTCACGAGAGCGTCCGACAGTCCGCCGGGGAGATTCCTGGAGAGCTCGCTGAGAGCCAGAGGGTTTAAGATTAGAAGCAGGACGGTGGTGGTGCCCGCCAGCAGCCCATCCCCGCCGCTCCACGATCCTCGCAGCAGCTCGCCTGAGCCGGCAACGTGTCCGGGAGAGCTTCCGGCAAGCTTCCACGCGTGCCTGCACGCGTGCAGGTACGCATGGAAGCGTTTCTAGCAGCGCTGCAGGGGAGCTCCCCAGAGTACCCGAAGAGCTTTCCGAAAGCCTTTGAACGCTCGCCAGGAGAGCTTTCTGGTGTGTGTGCCCTTTGCTCTCCGGATTGTGGACGCCACCAAGTAACTCGTAGAGCTTTCTTAGCAAGTAACTCGTAGAGCTTCCCTTAGCTAGTTATTGCTGGAAGCTTAAGAGTAATACCTCGTAGAGCTCTTCGGCATCGATGAGCTAAAGGAATTCCGGCGCGGGGTGGAGCTAGTTGGTCGACCCGGCCAGCGAGGACAAAGTTCCCGGAGAGCTCTCTGAGAGCTAGAGGGCTTAAGATTAGAAGCCGGACGGTGGTGGTGCCCGACAGCAGCCCATCTCCGCCGGTCCAGAATCCCCGGAGGGAGCTGTAAAACGTCGGAGAGCTTCCGGAAAGCTTCCACGGGTGCCTGCACGCGTGCAGGCACGCGTGGAGGCCTACCTGGCAGCGCTTCAGAAGCGCTGCGGTGGAACCCCCCAGAGCCCCAGTAGCGCTTCACGAGAGCGTCCGAAGGTCCGGCAGGACAGATTTCCGGTGTGTGTTCTCTTTGCTCTCCGGGTTTTGGAAGCTACCTAGTACCTCGTAGAGCTCTTCGTCATCGATGAGCTAGAGGAATTCCGGCGCGGGGTGGAGCTAGTCGGTCGACCCGGCCAGAAAGGACAAAGTGGTAACTTTTGGGTGGTTTTGCAATTTTTTGAAAGATATTTGACAATTCATTTTGAGAAAGCAGATTTTTCGCACCCGTAAACGACTATGAGGGCCTCTCTGTCTTAGTATGAGCTCTGTACGCGCACTTTTACTATCAAAACACTTGGGGGAACCATCTTTATGTCCACACGAAAAAAATCAATTTCGCTTTTTCGGAAAATGCTTCCAGAGACTCTCTCTTTCGACTCTGATCACGCTTACGCCTGTAAGGAGCTCTACGAGGTTCCCGGAGGTGACCAGGTTGACGGTTCACCGCCGGCGCTAGTGACAACTTTTGGGTGGTTTTGCAATGTTTTGAAAGATATTTGACAATTCATTTTAAGAAAGCAGATTTGTCGCACCTGTGAACGACTATCAAGGCCTCTCTGTCTTAGTATGAGCTCTGTAGGCACTTTTACTGGGAACCGGCGGTAAACCGTCAACCAGGTTACAGCCGGGACCCTCGTAGAGCTCTACATAGACCAGGTCCGTGCCGAGATAACAGCAGAAAAAAGCTTCTGCATACTAGCTTCAAACATAAAGACATCTTTTTTTCGGTCGTACACAATGGTGGTTCCCCCTAGTCTTTTAATCGAAATAATGCAGCTAGGGCCCTGAGAATTGCACCATCGATAGCGCCATGATTCACTGCATAGAATAAAAATTCAAATTTGCGAAACGAATTTCAAAATCTCTCGCCATCTTCGAAAAACCGACCCCAGGTCATCACATTGTCCGCCGGAGCCGGGTTAGCCAACTAGCTCCACCCCGCGCCGGAACTGGGCGCCGGCGGTAAACCGTCAACCTTGGTTACCGCCGGGAGACTCGTAGAGCTTCCTAGCTCGAATAAGTTGAGAAAACCGACAGCACCTACCAACATTCCGACTCATAGTGAATATTTTTTGACCTCTGAACAGGCGGACGCGTCTGATGTCTGCAAATCGACTCCTGTTATTACCAGCCTTGCAGCCCCCCTACAGCCCGAGTTAAAGGCAGAAAACCGACAGCACCTCTCAGGATGACTCGAACAATACAGTAGTTTCGCAGACCTAATTCGGGCAGCAGACCAATTTCCGAGCTCTGGATTCGACAAGCGGACGCGCCTGATGTCTTCGAATTAATCCCTGTGACCACCAGCACTGCGGCCCCCCTCAGCGCGAGTTGAGTGAAGAAAACCGAGAGCACTTCTCAAGATGACTCGACCAATACGAATAGTTTCGCGATTCTAGATCGGGCAGCAGACTGAGTTGAGAGCTATGGATTCACCAGACAAACGCAACTGATGATTCTGAATCGGTTTCTGTAAATATCAGCTCTGTAGCTGTCCTACAGCTCGAGTTAAGTACAGAAAACCGAGAGTTTCTGTCAAGATGACTCGAATAATGCGAATAGATTTGCGGACCTAGCTCGGCTAACAGACCGAGTTCAGACCTCTGGATTGAACGGGCGAACGCGCCTAATCATTCTACATCGACTAGCTGTTCTTACCAGCTCTGTAGTTGTCCTAAAGCTCGAGTTATGTTCAAAAAAACCATCAGTGCGTATCAAGATGACTCAAAACAGCCGATCCCGCCACAGTGCTTTTCGATAGTAATATTCACCCGATCGAGCTGAGATCAAGATGGCGAGCGGGAATGGGATCGAATATCACGGGAAAGAATACTCGAGCTCTAACGAATGTTCAAATTTCGAGAACAAAATTCTCAACCGAGCAAAAGTCACCAAAAGTTGCGTCGAGATTTTCCAAGCCAACTAGCTCTCCAGCGCGCCGGAATTACTCTTAGCTTCCAGCAATAACTTGCTGAGGGAAGCTCTACGAGTTATTCCTCTAGCTCATCGATGCCGAAGAGCTGTACGAAGTACTATCAAAACACTTGGAGGAACCATCTTCATCTCGACACGAAGAAAAACAATTTTTCCCTTCTTCGAGAAATGCTTCCAGGAGCTCTCTCTTTCGACTCTCAGCACTCTTACGCGTGAAAGGAGCTCTACGGGGTTCTCGGCGGTGACCAGGTTGACGGTTCACCGCCGGCGCCAGTTCCGAGGCCGGGGCGCTGGAGAGCTAGTAACTGGAACCGGCGGTAAACCGTCAATCACGTTACCGCCGGGTCCTCGTAGAGCTCTTCTCTCGCACTGCTCCTCGGTACATATGCAGGAAGACTCTGGAGCAAGATCCCAAACACTCGAAAAATCGCGTTTTATGTTTTCATCGAAGAACGATTCCGCCAAGTGTTTCGATAGCAATACTGTCCCTACGGGCATGAGAATTTGATTGGCGAACGCGAAATAAACCACTAAAGGTGCGAAAAATACCGGTTCTCAAAATGAATGTTCGAATCTCTCTGAAAGTTTTTCCAACCGAGCGAAAGTTCGCACATTGTCCGTCGGGGCCGGGTCGGCCAACTGGGAACCGGCGGTAAACCGTCAACCAGGTTACCGCCGGGGCCCTCGTAGAGCTCTTATCTCGCACGGCACTTCCCAGTGCACATTCAGAGAGAGTCTGCAGCAAGACCCAAAAATCTCGAAAAATCACGCGTTTATATTTTTATCCAATGACGGTTCCGTCAAGTATTTAGATAGTAATACTACGCCTACGGACCTGACAATTCACTGACGAACGCGAGAGAACCCACTACAGGTGGGAAAAAAACCGGTTCTCAAAGCGAATGTTCAAATCTCACACAAAGTTCGTCCAACCGACCCAAAGTTCGCACATTGTCCGTCGGAGTCGGGTCCGCTAACTGGGCGCCGGCGGTAAACCGTCAACCTTTCTTACCGCCGGGGGACTCGTAGAGCTTCCTGACTATATAATGTAGAAAATAAATTGCAGAGAACGAATAGTTTTTCAGCCCAAGCGATTTCAGACCTCTCGATGCAACAGCCGAACGCCCCCTGATGCTTCTGGATTGTCTTCTGCACGAGCTCTGTAGCTCTGCTACAGGCCGAGTTACGTGCGCTAATCAACAGCACCTCTGAAGATAACTCAAACAAAACGAATAGTTTCCTAAATCCAGCTCGAGTATCAGACCGAGTTCAGGCCTTTGAATGCGACAGGCGGACGCGTCTGATGTCTCCGAATCGATTCCTGTGATTACCAGCCCTGCAGCTCCCCTACAGCCCGAGTTAAGTGCAGAAAACCGACAGCATCTTTCAGGATGACTCGAACAATACGAACAGGTTCGCGGACCGATTTCAGGCAGCAGGCCGAGTTCCGAGCTCTGGCTTCCACAGGCGGACGCGCCTGATGTCTTCAAATCGATTGCTGTTCCCACCAGCACTGTAGCCCCCTACAGCCCGAGTTAAGTTTAGAAAGCGACAGTACCTCTTCAGATGATTCGAACAATACGAATAGTTTCGCGATTCTAGCTCGGGCAGCAGGGCGAGTTCAGAGCTCTCGATTCAACAGACGGACGCGCCTGATGATTCCCAATCGATTTCTGTGACTATGAGCTCTGTAGCTGCCCTACAGCTCGAGTTAAGCACAACATACCGAGAGTGTCTGTCAAGATGACTCGGATAATACGAATAGGTTTTTGAACCTAGCTCGGCTAGCAGACCGCGTTCAGGCCTCTGGGTTCAACTGGCGAACGCGCCTGATCATTCTACATCGATTAGCTGTGCTTACTGGCCCTGTAGCTGTCCTGGAGCTCGAGTTATGTTCAGAAAACCGACAGCGCGTATCAAGATGACTACGGCCGATCCCGCCTGCCTGCTTTTTGGCAGTAAAAGGTACCCGATCGAGCTGAGATCAAGATGGCGAGCGGGAATAAGATCGAATATCATGGGAAAAAATACTAGAGCTCTAACGAATGTTCCAGATTTTGAGAACAAAATTTTCAACCGACCAAAAGTCACCAAAAGGTCCGTCGAGATTTTTCTTGCCAACTAGCTCTCCAGCGCCCCGGAATTACTCTTAGCTTCCAGCAACCTGGAACCGGCGGTAAACCGTCAACCAGATTACCGCCGAGGCCCTCGTAGAGCTATTTTCTCGCACGGCGCTGCTTGGCACATATGCAGGTAGAGTCTGGAAGAAGATCCCAGAAAACTCGAAAAATCACGTTTTTATGTTTTTATCCAAGGACGGTTCCGCCAAGTGTATTAATAGTAATACTACACCTACAGACCGACAATTCGACTGGCGACGCCAAATAACCCACTACAGGTGCGGAAAATACCAGATCTCAAAACAAATGTTCAAATCTCTCACGAAGTTCGTCCAACCGACCCAAAGTTCGCACATTGTCCGTCGGGGCCGGGTCGGCCAACTGGGCGCCGGCGGTAAACCGTTAACCTTTGTTATCGCCAGGAACTCGTAGAGCTTCCTGACAACTATAATGTCGAAAAAAATTGCAGAGAACGAATAGTTTTTCAGCCCAACTCGAGTATCAGACCGAGTTCAGACCTCTGAATGCGACAGGCGGACGCGTCTGATGTCTCCGAATCGATTCCTGTGATTAACGGCCCTGCAGCCTCCCTACAGCCCGAGTTAAGTGCAGAAAGCCGACAGCAGCTCTCAAGATGACTGGGAGAATACGAACAGTTTCGCGATTCTGGATCGAGCAGCAGACCGAGTTCAGAGCTCTGGATTCGACAGACAAACGCGACTGATGATTCTGAATCGGTTTCTGTAACTATCAGCCCTGTAGCTGTCCTATAGCTCGAGTGAAGTAGAAGAAACCGAGGCGCCTGTCAAGATGATTCGAATAATACGAATAGGTTTGGGGACCTGGCTCGGCTAGCAGACCGAGTTCAGACCTCTGGTTGGAACAGCCGAACGCGCCTGATCATTCTGAGACGATGAGGTGTGCTTACCAGCTCTGTAGCTGTCCTGAAGCTCGAGGTATCTTGGGAAAACCAACAGCGCGTAACAAGATGACTCGAAACGGCCGATCCCGCCATGACGCTTTTCGATAGTTATACCCACCCGATCGAGCTGAGATCAAGATGGCGAGCGGGAGTAAGATCGAATATCACGGGAAAACACTAGAGCACAAACGAATTGTTGAATTTCGAGAACAAAATTTTCAACCGACTAAAAGTGTCAAAAGTTCAGTTCTTTTTTTTTCGAGCCAACTAGCTCTCCAGCGCCGGAATTACTCTTAAGCTTCCAGCAACTAGCTTAGGGAAACTCTACGAGTCACTAGCTGCACCCCGCGCCCGAACTGGGCGCCGGCGGTAAACCGTCAACCTTTGTTACCGCCGGGGGACTCGTAGAGCTTCCTGACAACATATAATGTCGAGAAGAAATACACAGAAAAAATATTTTTCAGCCCAAGCACTTTCAGATCTCTCGGATGCAACAGCCGAACACCCCCGATGCTTCTGGATTGTCTTCTGTGCGGGCTCTGTAGCTCTCCTACAGCCCGAGATACGTGCGTAAATCGACAGCACCTCTCAGGATGACTCGAACAGTACGAATAGTTTCGCGCACCTAGTTCGAAAAGCAGACAGAGTTCGGAGCTCTGGATTCGAAAGGCGGACGCGCCTGATGTCTTCGAATCGATTCCAGTGATTACCAGCCATGCAGCCCCCCTCCAGCCCGAGTTAAGTGCAGAAGAGAAGCGACAGCATCTCTCAAGATGACTCGAACAATACGAATAGTTTCGCGATTCTAGATCGGGCAGCAGACCGAGTTCAGAGCTCTCGGCTCAACAGAGAACGGCCACTGATGATTCTGAATCATATTTTGTACGTATCAGCTATGTAGCTGTCCTATAGCTTGATTTAAGTACAGAAAACCGAGAGCGTCTGTGAAGATGACTCGAATAATACGAATAGATTTCCGGACCTAGCTCGGCTAGCAGACCGAGTTCAGACCTCTGGATTTAAAGGGCGAACGCGCCTGATCATTCTGAATCGATTAGCTGTGTTTACCAGCTCTGTAGCTGTCCTGAAGCTCGAGTTATGTTCAGAAAACCGTCAGCGCATATCAAGATGGCTCATCCCGCCACCGTGCTTTTTGGCAGTAAAAGATATCGAGCTGAGATCAAGACGGCGAGCGGAAATAATATCGAATATGACGGGAAACAATACTAGAGCTCTAACGAATAGTCAAATTTCGAGAACAAAATTTTCAACCGACTAAAAGTCACCAAAAGTTCCGTCGAGATTTTTCTTGCCAACTAGCTCTCCAGCGCTCCGGAATTACTGGAACCGGCGGTAAACCGTCAACCTGGTCACCGCCGGGAACCTCGTAGAGCTCTTTTCTTGCGCGGCGATCGTCGAAACATATGGAGAAAGCTTCTGGAGCGAGAACAAAAAACTCGAAAAATCACGTTTTTATGTTTTTATCCAAGGACGGTTCCGCCAAGTGTTTTGATAGTAATACTGCACCTATAGGCCACAAAATTTTACTGGCAGACGCGAAATAACCCACTACAGGTGCGAAAAATCTGCTTTCTCAAAATCAATTGTCAAATATCTTTCAAAAATATTCGCAAAACCACTCAAAAGTCATCACTTTGTCCTTTCTGGCCGGGTCGACCGACTGGGAACCGGCGATGAACCGTCAACCAGGTTACCGCCGGGACCCTCGTAGAGCTCTGCATAGACCTGGTCGCTTCCGACATGACAGCAGAAAAAACCTCTGCATACTAGCTCCAAACATAAAGACATCTTTCTTCGGTCGTACACAATGATCGTTCCCCCTTGTCTTTTCCTCGGAATAATGCAGCTAGGGCCCTGAGAATTGCACCATTGAAAGCGTCATGATTCAAGGCATAGAATAGAAATTCAAATTTGCAAAACAAATTTCAATATCTCTCGCCATCTTCGAAAAACCGACCCCAGGTCACCACATTGTCCGCCCGGGCCGGGTTGGCCAACTGGGCGCTGGCGGTAAACCGTCAACCTTTCTTACCGCCGGGGGACTCGTAGAGCTTCCTGACAGTATATAGTCTGGAAAAAAACTCCAAAGAACGACTAAATGTTCAGCCCAAGCGATTTCAGACCTCTCAAGATGACTCTAACAAAAAAAAGAAACAGTTTCGCAACCCAGTTCGAGCATCGAACCGAGTTCCGACCTCTGAATGCGACAGGCGGGCGCGTCTGACGTCTGCGAATCCACTCATGTGATTCCCAGCCCTGCAGCTTCCCTACAGCCCGAGTTAAGTACAGAAAACCGAGAATATCGACTCGGATAATAAAATAGTTTCGCGAACCTAGAACCGAGTTCCGAGCTCTGGAATCGACCAACAGACGCGCCTGATGTGTGCGAATCGATATCTGTGACCCGCAGCACTGCAGCCTTCCCCCAGCACGAGTTCAGTGCAGAAAATTTAGAGCACTTCTCAAGATGATTCGGACAATACGAATAGCTTCGCGAACCTAGCTCGGGCAGCAGGCCGAGTTCAGAGCTCTCGGTTCAATAGACGAACGCGACTGATGATTCCCCATCGACGTCTGTGACAATGAGCCCTGTAGCTGCCCTAAAGCTCGAGTTAAGTACAGAAACCGAGAGCGTCTGACAAGACGACTCGGATAATACGAATAGGTTTGCGGACCTAGCTCGGCTAGCAGACCGAGTTCAGACCTCTGGATTCGACAGGCGAACGCGCCTGATAATTCTGAATGCGATAGGTGTGCTTACCAGCTCTGTAGCTGGCCTGTAGCTCGAGATAAGTACAGAAAACCGAGAGCGTCTGTGAAGACGACTCGAATGATACGAATAGGTTTGCGGACCTAGCTCGGCTAGCAGACCGAGTTCAGACCTCTGGATTCAACAGGCGAACGCGCCTGATAATTCTGAATGCGATAGGTGTGCTTACCAGCTCTGTAGCTGCCCTCCAGCTCAATTTAAGAACAAAATACCGACAACGCGTATCAAGATAACTCGAAATGGTCGTTCCCGCCGGGACGCTTTTTGGCAGTAAAATCTACCCGATCGAGCTGAGATCAAGATGGCGAGCGGGAATAAGATCGAATATCACGGGAAAAAATACTAGAGCTCTAACGAATTGTCAAATTTCGAGAACAAAATTTTCAACCGACCAAAAGTCACCAAAAGATCCGTCGAGACTGGGCGCCGGCGGTAAACCGTCAACCTTGGTTACCGCCGGGGGACTCGTAGAGCTTCCTAGCTCGACTTCAGTTGAGAAAACCGACAGCACCTACCAACATTCCGACTCATAGTGAATATATGTTGACCTCTGAATGCGACAGGCAGGCGCGTCTGATGTCTGCGAATCGACTCTTCATTACCACCCCTACAGCCCGAGTTGAGTGCGGAAAACCGACAGCACCTCTCAGGATGACTCGAACAATAGAATAATTATGCAGAAGTTCGGGCAGCAGACCGAGTTCCGAGCTCTGGATTCGACAGGCGGACACGCCTGATCTCTTTAAATCGATTCCTGTGACAACAAGCACTGTAGCCCCCCTCAGCGCGAGTTGAGTGGAGAAAACCGATAGCACTCCTCAAGATGACTCGACCAATACGAATAATTTTGTGATTCTAGATCGGGCAGCAAACCGAGTTCAGAGCTCTGGATTCGACAGACAAACGCAACTGATGATTCTGAATCAGTTCCTGTAAATATCAGCTCTGTAGCTATGCTGTAGCTCGAGTTTAGTGCAGAAAACCGAGAGCGTCTGTCAAGATGACTCGAATAATACGAATAGGTTTGCGGACCTAGCTCGGCTAGCAGATCGAGTTCAGACCTCTGGGTTCAACAGGCGAACGCGCCTGATCATTCTGGATCCATAAGCTGTGCTGATCAGCTCTGTAGCTGGTCTGAAGCTCGAGTTATCTTGAGAAAACCGTCACCGTGTATCAAGATGACTCGAAACGACCGATCCCGCCACAGTGCTTTTCGACAGTAATATTCACCCGATCGAGCTGAGATCCAGATGGCGAGCGGAAATAAGATCGAATATCACGGGAAAAAATACTAGAGCTCTAACGAATTGTCAAATTTCGAGAACAAAATTTTCAACCGACCAAAAGTTGTCAAAAGTTCAGTCGAGATTTTTCGAGCCAACTAGCTCTGGGGCGCGCCGGAATTACTCTTAGCTTCCAGCAATAACTTGCTAAGGAAGCTCTACGAGTCATTTTTCTTGCCAACTAGCTCTCCAGCGCTCCGGAATTACTCTCAAGCTTCCAGCAATAACTTGCTGAGGGAAGCTCTACGAGTTACTAGCTGCACACCGCGCCGGAATTCCTCGAGCTCATCGATGCCGAAGAGCTCTACGAGGTACTTGCTCCACTCCGCGCCGGAATTCCTCTAGCTCATTGATGCCGAAAAGCTCTACGAGGTACTCTGAAGCTTCCAGCAATAACTTGCTCAGGGAAGCTCTACAAGTTATTCCTGTAGCTCATCGATGCCGACGAGCGGTGCGAGGTATAACTTGCTAAGGGAAGCTCTACGAGTTACTGGGCGCCGGCGGTAAACCGTCAACCTTGGTTACCGCCGGGAGACTCGTAGAGCTTCCTAACTCGACTTAAGTTGAGAAAACTGACAGCACTTACCAACAATCTGACTTATAGTGAATAGTTTTTGACCTCTGAATGCAACAGAGGGACGCGTCTGATGTCTGCGACTCGACTCCTGTCATTACCAGCCCTGCAGCCCCCCTACAGCCCGAGTTAAGTGCAGAAAACCGACTATTGTTTCGCAGACCTAGTTCGGGCAGCAGGCAGAGTTCACAGCTCTGTATTCGACAGGCGAACGCGCCTGATGTCTTCAAATCGATTCCAGTGAATGCGAGCCATGCAGCCCCCCTACAGCCCGAGTTAAGTCCAGATAACCGACAGCATCCTGCAAGAGACTCGAACGATACGAATAGTTTCGTGATTCTAGATCGGGCAGCAGACCGAGTTCAGAGCTCTGGATTCGACAGACAGACGGAACTGATGATTCTGAATTGGTGCCTGTAAATATCAGCTCTGTAGCTGACCTACAGCTCGAGTTCAGTGCAGAAAACCGAAAGTTTCTGTCAAGATGACTCGAAAAATACGAACAGGTTTGCGGACCTAGCTCGGCTAGCAGACCGAGTTCAGACCTCTGGGTTCAACAGGCGAAAGCGCCTGATCATTCTGCATGCATTAGCTGTGCTCACCAGCTCTGTAGCTGCCCTAGAGCTCGACTTATGTTCAGAAAACCGTCAGCGCATATCCAGATGACTCAAAACGGCCGATCCCGCCAGAGTGCTTTCGATAGTAATATTCACCCGATCGAGCTGAGATCAAGATGACGAGCGAGAATGAGATCGAATATCACAGGAAAAAATTCTAGAGCTCTAACGAATGGTCAAAGCTTGAGAACAAAATTTTCAACCGACCAAAAGTTGTCAAAAGTACCGTCGAGATGTTTCTTGCCAACTAGCTCTGGGGCGCGCCGGAATTACTCTTGGCTTCCAGCAATTACTTGCTAAGGGGAGCTCTACGAGTTACTGGGCGCCGGCGGTAAACCGTCAACCTTGGTTACCGCCGGGGAACTCGTAGAGTTTCCAAGCTCGACTTAAGTTGAGAAAACCGACAGCACTTACCAACATTCTGACTTATAGTGAATAGTTTTGACCTCTGAATGCGACAAGCGGACGCGTCTGATCTCTGCGAATCGACTCCTGTCATTACCAGCCCCGCAGCTTCCCTACAGCCTGAGGTCATTGCAGAAAACCGACAGCATCTCTCAGGCTGACTCGAACAATACAATAGTTTCGCGAACCTAGTTCGGGCAGAAGACCGAGTTCAAAGCTCTGGATTCGACAGACGGACGCGCATGATCTCTTTAAATCGATTCCTGTGACAACAAGCACTGTAGCCCCCTCTCATCGGAAGTTGAGTGAAGAAAACCGAGAGCACTTCTCAAGATGACTCGACCAATACGAATAATTTCGCGATTCTAGATCGAGCAGAAGACCGAGTTCAGAGCTCTGGATTCGACAGACAAACGCAACTGACGATTCTGAATCAGTTTATTGTAAATATCAGCTCTGTAGCTGTTCTACAGCTCGAGGTAAGTACAGACAACCGAGAGTTTCTGTCAAGATGACTCGAATAATACGAACAGGTTTCCGAACCTAGCTCGGCTCACAGACCGAGTTCAGACCTATGGGTTCAACAGGCGAACGCGCCTGATCATTCTGCATGCATTAGCTGTGCTTACCAGCTCTGTAGCTGCCCTAGAGCTCGAGTTATGTTCATAAAACCGTCAGCGCATAGCAAGATGACTCGAAACGGCCGATCCCGCCAGAGTGCTTTTTGGCCTTCAAAGTTACCCGATCGAGCTGAGATCAAGATGGCGAGCGAAAATAAGATCGAATATCACGGGAAAAAATACTAGAGCTCTAACGAATAGTCAAATTTCGAGAACAAATTTTTCAACCGACCAAAAGTCACAAAAAGTTCCGTCGAGATTTTTCTTGCCAACTAGCTCTCCAGCGCGCCGGAACTGGGAACCGGCGGTAAACCGTCAACCAGGTTACCGCCGGGGCCCTCGTAGAGCCCTTTTCTCGTATGGCGCTTCCCTGTGCAGATCCTGAAAGAGTTTGCAGCAATATCCAAAAACTCGAAAAATCACGGTTTTGGTTTTTTATACAGAGACGGTTTCGCCAAGTGTTTTGATAGTAATACTGCGCCTACATGCCTCAGGATTAGCGAGCGAACGCGAAATATCCCACTACAAGTGCGAAACTGGGCGCCGGCGGTAAACCGTCCACCTTGGTTACCGCCGGGGAACTCGTAGAGCTTCCAAGCTCGACTTAAGTTGAGAAAACCGAGAGCACCTACCAACATTCTGACTTATAGTGAATATGTTTTGACCTCTGAATGCGACAAGCGGACGCGTCTGATCAGACCGAGTTCAGACCTCTCAATGCGACAGGCGGACGCGTCTGATGTCTGCGAATCGACTCATGTGATTACCAGCCCTGCAGCCCCCCTACAGCCCGAGTTAAGTCCGACAGCATCTCTCAGGATAACTCGAATAATATGATAGTTGCGCAGACCTGTTTCGAGCAGCAGACCAAGTTCTGAGCTCTCGAATCGACCAACGAACGCGCCTGATGTGTGCAAATCGATTTCTATAACCCGCAGCACTGTAGCCCTCCCCCAGCACGAGCTGAGTGCAGAAAATTGAGAGCACTTTTCACGATGATTCGGACAATACAAATAGTTTCGCGAACCTAGCTCGGGCAGCAGGCCGAGTTCAGAGCTCTCGATACAACAGACAAACGCGCCCGATAATTCTCAATCGATTTCTGTGACTGTAAGCTCTGTAGCTGCCTACATCTCGAGTTAAGTACAGAAAATACCGAGAGCGTGTGTCAAGTTGACTCGAATAATACGAATAGGTTTGCGAACCTAGCTCGGCTAGCAGACCGAGTTCAGACCCATCGATTGAACAGACGAACGCGCCTGATGATTCTGAGTGCGATAGGTGTGCTTACCAGCACTGTAACTGCCCTACAGCTCGAGTTAAGTAGAAAATACCGACAACGGGTATCAAGTTGATTCGAATAATACAAATAGATTTGCGGGCCTAGCTCGGCTAGCAGACCGAGTTCAGACCTATGGGTTCAACAGGCGAACGCGCCTCATGATTCTGAGTGCGATAGGTGTGCTTACCCGCAATGTAGCTGCCCTACAGCTCGAGTTAAGTAGAAAATACCGACAACGTGTATCAAGTTGTCTCGAATAATACGAATAGGTTTGCGGACCTAGCTCGGCTAGCAGACCGAGTTCAGACCTATGGATTCAACAGGCGAGCGCGCCTGATGATTCTAAGTGCGATAGCTGTGCTTACCAGCTCTGTAGCTGTCCTAGAGCTCGAGTTAAGTACAAAATACCGACAACGTGTATCAAGATGACTCGAAACGGCCGATCCCGCCAGTGTGCTTTTTGGCAGTAAAATCTACCCGATCGAGCTGAGATCAAGATGGCGAGCGGGAATAAGATCGAATATCACGGGAAACAATACTAGAGCTCTAACGAATTGTCAAATTTCGAGAACATAATTTTCAACCGACCAAAAGTTGTGAAAAGTTCAGTTCTTTTTTTTCGAGCCAACTAGCTCTCCAGCGCGCCGGAATTACTCTTAGCTTCCAGCTATAACTAGCTAAGGGCAGCTCTACGAGTTAAATACCAGATCTCAAAACGAATGTTCAAATCTCTCACGAAGTTCGTCCAACTGGGCGCCGGCGGTAAACCGTCAACCTTCCTTACCGCCGGGGGACTTGTAGAGCTTCCTGACTATATATAATGTAGAAATAAATTGCAGAGAGCGAATAGTTTTCCAGCCCAAGCGATTTCAGACCTCTCGATCCAACAGCCGAACGCCCCCTGATGCTTCTGGATTGTCTTCTGTACGAGCTCTGTAGCTCTGCTACAGCCCGAGTTACGTGCGCAAGTCAAAAGCACCTCTGAAGATAACTCAAACAAAACGAATAGTTTCCTAAACCCAGCTCGAGTATCAGACCGAGTTCAGGCCTCTGAATGCGACAGGCGGACGCGTCTGATGTCTCTGAATCGATTCCTGTGATTACCAGCCCTGCAGCCCCCCTACAGCCCGAGTTAAGTGCAGAAAGCCGACAGCATCTTTCAGGATGACTCGAACAATACGAACAGGTTCGCGGACCGAGTTCAGGCAGCAGGCCGAGTTCCGAGCTCTGGCTTCCACAGGCGGACGCGCCTGATGTCTCCAAATCGATTGCTGTCCCCACTAGCACTGTAGCCCCCTACAGCCCGAGTTAAGTTTAGAAAGCGACAGTATCTCTTCAGATGATTTGAACAATACGAATAGTTTCGCGATTCTAGCTCGGGCAGCAGGGCGAGTTCAGAGCTCTCGATTCAACAGACGAACGCGCAAGATGATTCCCAATCGATTTCTGTGACTATGAGCTCTGTAGCTGCCCTACAGCTCGAGTTAAGTACAAAATACCGAGAGCGTCTGTCAAGATGACTCGGATAATACGAATAGGTTTTTGAACCTAGCTCGGCTAGCAGACCGAGTTCAGGCCTCTGGGTTCAACAGGCGAACGCGCCTGATCATTCTACATCGATTAGCTGTGCTTACTGGCCCTGTAGCTGTCCCGAAGCTCGAGTTATGTTCAGAACACCGACAGCGCGTATCAAGATGACTCGAAACGGCCAATCCCGCCTGCCTGCTTTTTGACAGTAAAAGGTACCCGATCGAGCTGAGATCAAGATGGCGAGCGGGAATAAGATCGAATATCATGGGAAAAAATACTAGAGCTCTAACGAATGGTCAAATTTTGAGAACAAAATTTTCAACCGAGCAAAAGTCAGCAAAAGTTCCGTCGAGATTTTTCTTGCCAACTAGCTCTGGGGCGCGCCGGAATTACTCTTAGCTTCCAGCAATAACTTGCTAAGGGAAGCTCTACGAGTTACCGACCCAAAGTTCGCACATTGTCCGTCGGGGCCGGGTCGGCCAACTAGCTCCAGCCCGCGCCCGAATTCCTCTAGCTCATCGATGTCGAAGAGCTCTACGAGGTATTACTCTTAAGCTTCCAGCAACTAGCTTAGGGCAGCTCTACGAGTCACTTGGTAGGGGCCAAAACCCGGAGAGCGAAGAAACCTTTCCTGGAAAGCTGCGGGGGGCTCCCTGCAGCGCTGCCGAAGCGCTGCCTTCCATGCGTGCCTGCACGCATGCAGACACGTGTGGAAGCTTGCCGGGAGCTCTCCCGGACTCGCTGCCAGGTCGCCGGAGTTTCCGCGGCGACCGTGGAGCGCCGCGGAAAAGCTCCTGGCGGGCACCACCACCGTCCGGCTTCTAATCTTAAACCCTTTAGCTCTCAGCGAGCTCTCCGGGAACTAGCTCCACCCCGCGCCCGAATTCCTCTAGCTCACCGCTGCCGAAGAGCTCAACGAGGTACTAGCTGCACTCCGCGCCCTAATTCCTCTAGCTCATCGATGCCGAAGAGCTCTACGAGGTACTCGTAGAGCTTCCCTGAGCAAATAACTCGTAGAGCTTCCCTTAGCAAGTTGTTGCTGGAAGCTTTAGAGTAATTCCGGAGCGCTGGAGAGCTAGTTGGCAAGAAAATATCGACGGAACTTTTGGTGACTGTTGGTCGGTTGAAAATTTTGTTCTCGAAATTTGACCATTCGTTAGAGCTCTAGTATTTTTCCCGTGATATTCGATCTTACTCCCGCTCGCCATCTTGATCTCAGATCGATCCGGTGAATATAATTATCGAAAAGCACGGTGGCAGGATCGGCCGTTTCGAGTCATCTTGATACGCGTTGTCGGTATTTTGTACTTAACTCGAGCTGTAGGGCAGCTACAGTGCTGGTAAGCACACCTATTGCACTCAGAATCATCAGGCGCGTTCGCCTGTTGAATCCATGTCTGAACTCGGTCTGCTACCCGAGCTAGGTCCGCCAACCTATTCGTATTATTCGAGTCAACTTGATACGCGTTGTCGGTATTTTCTACTTAAGTCGAGCTGTAGAGCAGCTACAGTGCTTGCAAGCACACCTATCGCACTCAGAATCATCAGGCGCGTTCGGCTGTTCGGACCAGAGGTCTGAACTCGGTCTGCTAGCCGAGCCAGGTCCGCAAACCTATTCGTATTATTCGAATCATCTTGATAGACGCTCTCGGTTTCCTGTACTTAACTCGAGCTGTAGGACAGTTACAGGGCTGATAGTTACAGAAACCGATCCAGAATCATCAGTTGCGTTTGTCTGAATCGAGAGCTCTGAACTCGGTCTGCTGCACGATCCAGAATCACGAAAATGTTCGTATTCTTTGAGTCATCTTGAGAGCTACTGTCGGCGTTCTGCACTTAACTCGGGCTGTAGAGAGGCTGCAGGGCGGGTTATCACATAAATCGATTCAGAGACATCAGACGCATCCGTCTGTCGTATTCAGAGGCCTTAACTCGGTCTGATACTCGAGTTGGACTGAAAAACTATTCGTTCTCTGCAATTTTTTTAGACATTATACTGGGCGCCGGCGGTAAACCGTCAACCTTTCTTACCGCCGGGGGACTCGTAGAGCTCCCTGACAATATATACTGTGGAAAAAAACTCCAAAGAACGACTATTTTTTAAGCCCAAGCGATTTCAGACCTCTCAAGATAACGCTAACAAAAAAACAAACAGTTTCGCAACCCAGTTCGAGTATCAAACCGAGTTCAGACCTCTGAATGCGACAGGCGGGCGCGTCTGATGTCTGCGAATTCACTCATGTGATTCCCAGCCCTGAAGCCCCCCTACAGCCCGAGTTAAGTGCAGAAAACCGAAAGTATCGACTCGAATAATATAATAGTTTTGCGAACCTAGTTCGAGCAGCAGAACGAATTCCGAGCTCTGGAATCGACCGAAAGACGCGCCTGATGTGTGCAAATCGATATATGTGACCTGCAGCACTGTAGCCCTCCCCCAGCACGAGTTCAGTGCAGAAAATTGAGAGCACGTCTCAAGATCATTCGGACAATACGAACAGTTTCGCGAACCTAGCTCGGGCAGCAGGTCGAGTTCAGAGCTCTCGGTTCGATTGACGAACGCGACTGATGATTCCCCATCGATGTCTGTCACAATGAGCCCTGTAGCTTCCCTACAGCTCGAGTTAAGTACAGAAAACCGAGAGCGTCTATCAAGATGACTCGAATAATACGAATAGGTTTGCGGACCTAGCTCGGCTAGCAGACCGAGTTCAGACCTCTGGATTCAACAGGCGAACGCGCGTGATGATTCTGAGTGCGATAGATGTGCTTACCAGCACTGTAGCTGCCCTAAAGCTCGAGTTGAGTACAGAAAACCGAGAGTGTCTATCAAGATCACTCGAATAATACGAATAGGTTTGCGGACCTAGCTCGGCTGGCAGACCAAGTTGAGACCTCTGGATTCAACAGGCGAACGCGCGTGATAATTCTGAGTGCGATAGCTGTGCTTACCAGCTCTGTAGCTGCCCTACAGCTCGAGTTAAGTACAAAATACCGACAGCGCGTATCAAGATGAGTCGAAACGGTCGTTCCCGCCGGGACGCTTTTTGGCCTTCAAAGTTACCCGATCGAGCTGAGATCAAGATGGCGAGCGGGAATAAGATCGAATATCATGGGAAAAAATACTAGAGCTCTAACGAATGGTCAAATTTCGAGAACAAAACTGGACGCCGGCGGTAAACCGTCAACCTTGGTTACCGCCGGGAGACTCGTAGAGCTTCCAGCTCGACGAAGTTGAGAACACCGAGGACCTACCAACATTCCGACTCATAGTAAATATTTTGTGTCCTCTCAATGCGACAGGCGGACGCGTCTGATGTCTGCGAGTCGACTTCTATCATTACCAGCCCTGCAGCCCCCCTACAGCCCGAGTTGAGTGCAGAAAACTGACAGCACCTCTCAGGATGACTCCAACAATACAGTAGTTTCGCAGACCTAATTCGGGCAGCAGACGAGTTCCGAGCTCTGGTCTCCGCAGGCGGATGCGCCTGATGTCTCTAAATCGATTGCTGTCCCCAGCAGCACTGTAGCCTCCCCCCAGCACGAAATACCGACAGCACTTCTCAGGATGACTCGAACAATACGAATAGTTTTGCGAACCTAGCTCGGGCAGCAGGCCAAGTTCAGTGCTCTCGAGTCAACGAACAAAGGCGCCTGGTGATTTCCAATAGATTTCTGTGACTACGAGCTCTGTAGCTGCCCTACGGCTCGAGTTAAGTACAGAAAACCGAGGGCGCCTATCAAGATGACCCAAATAATACGAATAGGTTTGCGGACCTAGCTCGGCTAGCAGACCGAGTTCAGACCTCTAGATTTGACAGGCGAACGCGCCTAATGATTCTGACTGCGATAGGTGTGCTTGCCAGCTCTGTAGCTGTCTTACAGCTCGAGTTAAGACCAGAAAACCGAGAGTTTCTGTCAAGATGACTCGAATAATACGAACAGGTTTCCGGACCTAGCTCGACTCACAGACCGAGTTCAGACCTCTGGGTTCAACAGGCGAACGCGCCTGATCATTCTGCATGCATTAGCTGTGCTTGCCAGCTCTGTAGCTGCCCTAGAGCTCGAGTTATGTTCAGAAAACCGACAGCGCGTATCAAGATGACTCGAAACGGGCGTTCCCGCCAGAGTGCTTTTTGGCCTTCAAAGTTACCCGATCGAGCTGAGATCAAGATGGCGAGCGGGAATAAGATCGAATATCACGGGAAAAAAATACTAGAGCCCCAACGAATGGTCAAATTTCGAGAACAAAATTTTCAACCGAGCAAAAGTCACCAAAAGTTCCGTCGAGATTTTTCTTGCCAACTAGCTCTCCGAGCTTCCAGCTCGACTGAAGTTGGGAACACCGAGGACCTACCAACATTCCGACTGATAGTAAATATTTTGTGTCCTCTCAATGCGACAGGCGGACGCGTCTGATGTCTGCGAGTCGACTTCTATCATTACCAGCCCTGCAGCCCCCCTACAGCCCGAGTTGAGTGCAGAAAACTGACAGCACCTCTCAGGATGACTCCAACAATACAGTAGTTTCGCAGACCTAATTCGGGCAGCAGACGAGTTCCGAGCTCTGGTCTCCGCATGCGGATGCGCCTGAGGTCTTTAAATCGAGTGCTCTCCCAAGCAGCACTGTAGCCTCCCCCCAGCACGAAATACCGACAGCACTTCTCAGGATGACTCGAACAATACGAATAGTTTTGCGAACCTAGCTCGAGCAGCAGGCCAAGTTCAGTGCTCTCGAGTCAACGAACAAAGGCGCCTGGCGATTTCCAATAGATTTCTGTGACTACGAGCTCTGTAGCTGCCCTACGGCTCGAGTTAAGTACAGAAAACCGAGGGCGCCTATCAAGATGACCCAAATAATACGAATAGGTTTGCGGACCTAGCTCGGCTAGCAGACCGAGTTCAGACCTCTAGATTTAACAGGCGAACGCGCCTAATGATTCTGACTGCGATAGCTGTGCTCGCCAGCTCTGTAGCTGTCTTACAGCTCGAGTTAAGACCAGAAAACCGAGAGTTTCTGTCAAGATGACTCGAATAATACGAACAGATTTCCGGACCTAGCTCGGCTCACAGATCGAGTTCAGACCTCTGGGTTCAACAGGCGAACGCGCCTGATCATTCTGCATGCATTAGCTGTGCTTACCAGCTCTGTAGCTGCCCTAGAGCTCGAGTTATCTTCAGAACACCGACAGCGCGTATCAAGATGACTCGAAACGGGCGTTCCCGCCAGAGTGCTTTTTGGCCTTCAAAGTTACCCGATCTAGCTGAGATCAAGATGGCCAGCGGGAATAAGATCGAATATCACGGAGAAAAATACTAGAGCTCTAACGAATAGTCAAATTTCGAGAACAAAATTTTCAACCGACCAAAAGTCACCAAAAGTTCCGTCGAGATTTTTCCTGCCAACTAGCTCTCCAGCGCTTCGGAATTACTCTAAAGCTTCCAGCAATAACTTGCTAAGGGGAGCTCTACGAGTTACTCTAAAGCTTCCAGCTATAACTTGCTAAGGGAAGCTCTACGAGTTATTTTTAACCAACCAAAAGTCAGCAAAGGTCCGTCGAGATTTTTCTTGCCAACTGGGCGCCGGCGGTAAACCGTCAACCTTGGTTACCGCCGGGGAACTCGTAGAGCTTCCAAGCTGAGAAAACCGAGAGCACCTACCAACATTCTGACTCATAGTGAATATTGTTTGACCTCTGAATGCGACAAGCGGACGCGTCTCATCAGACCGAGTTCAGACCTCTGAATGCGACAAGCGGGCGCGTCTGATATCTGCGAATCCACTCATATGATTACCAGCCCTGCAGCCCCCCTACAGCCCGAGTTAAGTGCAGGAAACCGACAGCATCTCTCAGGAAGACTCGAATAATATAATAGTTTCGCAGACCTGTTTCGAGCAGTAGACCAAGTTCTGAGCTCGCGAGTCGACCAACGAACGCGCCGGATGTGTGCAAACCGATTTCTATGACCCGCAGCACTATAGCCCTCCCGCAGCACGAGTTGAGTGCAGAAAATTGAGAGCAATGTTCACGATGATTCGACGAATAGTTTCGCGAACCGAGCTCGCACAGCAGGCCGAGTTCAGAGCTCTCGATACAACAGACAAACGCGCCCGATAATTCTCAATCGATTTATGTGGCTGTAGGCTCTGTAGCTGCCTACAGCTCGAGTTAAGTACAGGAAATACCGAGAGCGTTTGTGAAGATGACTCGAATAATAAGAATAGATTTGCGGACCTAGCTCGGCTAGCAGACCGAGTTCAGACCTCTTGAGTCAAGAGGCGAACGCGTCTGGTGATTCTGAGTGCGATAGCTGTGCTTACCAGCACTGTAGCTGCTCTGCAGCTCGGATTAAGTACAAAATACCCACCACGTGTATCAAGTTGAATCGAATAATACGAATAGGTTTGCGGACCTAGCTCGGCTAGCAGACCGAATTCAGACCTATGAATTCAACAGGCGAACGCGCCTAATGATTATGAGTGCAATAGGTGTGCTTATCAGCACTGTAGCTGCCCCACAGCTCGAGCTAAGTAGAAAATACCGACAACGCATATCAAGTTGACTCGAATAATACGAATAGATTTGCGGACCTAGCTCGGCTAGCAGAGCGAGTTCAGACCTCTGGATTCAACAGGCGAACGCGCCTGATGATTCTGAGTGCGATAGCTGTGCTTACCAGCTCTGTAGCTGTCCTACAGCTGGAGTTAAGTACAAGATACCGACAACGCGTATCAAGATGACTCGAAACGGCCGTTCCCGCCAGTGTGCTTTTTGGCAGTAAAAGGTACCCGATCGAGCTGAGATCAAGATGGCGAGCGGGAATAAGATCGAATATCACGAGAAAAAATACTAGAGCTCAAACGAATTGTTGAATTTCGAGAACATAATTTTCAACCGACCAAAAGTTGTGAAAAGTTCAGTTCTTTTTTTTCGAGCCAACTAGCTCTCCGGCGCGCCGGAATTACTCTTAGCTTCCAGCTACTGGACGCCGGCGGTAAACCGTCAACCTTGGTTACCGCCGGGAGACTCGTAGAGCTTCCAGCTCGACTGAAGTTGAGAACACCGAGGACCTACCAACATTCCGACTCATAGTAAATATTTCGTGTCCTCTCAATGCGACAGACGGACGCGTCTGATGTCTGCGAGTCGACTTCTATCATTACCAGCCCTACAGCCCCCCTACAGCCCGAGTTGAGTGCAGAAAACTGACAGCACCTCTCAGGATGACTCCAACAATACAGTAGTTTCGCAGACCTAATGCGGGCAGCAGACGATTTCCGAGCTCTGGTCTCCGCAGGCGGATGCGCCTGATGTCTCTAAATCGATTGCTGTCCCCAGCAGCACTGTAGCCTCCCCCCAGCACGAAATACCGACAGCACTTCTCAGGATGACTCGAACAATACGAATAGTTTTGCGAACCTAGCTCGGGCAGCAGGCCAAGTTCAGTGCTCTCGGGTCAACGAACAAAGGCGCCTGGTGATTTCCAATAGATTTCTGTGACTACGAGCTCTGTAGCTGCCCTACGGCTCGAGTTAAGTACAGAAAACCGAGGGCGCCTATCAAGATGACCCAAATAACACGAATAGGTTTGCGGACCTAGCTCGGCTAGCAGACCGAGTTCAGACCTCTAGATTTAACAGGCGAACGCGCCTGACGATTCTGACTGCGATAGGTGTGCTTGCCAGCTCTGTAGCTGTCTTACAGCTCGAGTTGAGACCAGAAAACCGAGAGTTTCTGTCAAGATGACTCGAATAATACGAACAGGTTTTCGAACCTAGCTCGGCTCACAGGACGAGTTCAGACCTCTGGGTTCAACAGGCGAACGCGCCTGATCATTCTGCATGCATTAGCTGTGCTTACCAGCTCTTTAGCTTCCCTAGAGCTCGATTTATGTCCATAAAACCGACAGCGCGTATCAAGATGACTCGAAACGGGCGTTCCCGCCACAGTGCTTTTTGGCCTTCAAAGTTACCCGATCGAGCTGAGATCAAGATGGCGAGCGGGAATGAGATCGAATATCACGGGAAAAAATACTAGAGCTCAAACGAATTGTTGAATTTCGAGAACAAAATTTTCAACCGAGCAAAAGTCTGCAAAAGTTCCGTCGAGATTTTTCTTGCCAACTAGCTCTCCAGCGCTCCGGAATTACTCTAAAGCTTCCAGCTACTGGACGCCGGCGGTAAACCGTCAACCTTGGTTTTTCGTTTCGCGGACACACGGGCCCTAGGGCCCCGTCCAGTCCGAGGCGGGCGGGCACGCCAAACGCGGGCCACCGAGCGGCTAAGGCGAAAGCCTCACCACGCCAAGCACGTGGGGGGCGGCTTCGGCGGTAGCCTCTGGCAGCTCTTATAAGGTGTGTGTACATCAACACAATGTGTGCACGCATGAAGGCAACACACGAAAGAGAATCATCAATCACACAACTTATCGCTGAAATAGGCCTGCAAAACCCGTGGGAGTGCTGCGATGACGCACTCTGCAGCGGAGAGTTCCGTATCCGTCACTGTGGACCCGTCTTGGAGAGCGAAGGAGCAAACGTAAACGTCTTTGAAGATAATCTGTGGGGACTCACTGAAGGAAGAGGTAGGCGAGAGATGGGAGAATCGAGAACGCAGTCCAATCTGAATCCAAGCTCCACTTCCTGCTCCCAGGCTGCACACACCACCATCAAAGCCCGCTTTGATGAGGCAAGGTTCATAGCATGACTGTTCGTATGGCTGCAACTGGTACTGTTCGTTCGTGTATTGGTGGCCCTCGCGGGCCTGGTGGGTAAGGAGGTCGGCTTTCTCATTCCATTCCCGAAACTCATGTTTGAAAAGATCGCGTCCTGCTTCAGCAGGTCTCACACCATACATACAACACATTCCTTCCAAAGCATTAATCATATTATCAACACGTCTCTGGTATAAGTGATTATCTGCCTTCCAGAGGCCGCAGAGCCAGCAAATGATAAGAAGAGAGAGTCGACCTTGGTTACCGCCGGGAGACTCGTAGAGCTTCCAGCTCGACTGAAGTTGAGAACACCGAGGACCTACCAACATTCCGACTCATAGTAAATATTTTGTGTCCTCTCAATGCGACAGGCGGACGCGTCTGATGTCTGCGAGTCGACTTCTATCATTACCAGCCCTGCAGCCCCCCTACAGCCCGAGTGAGTGCAGAAAACTGACAGCACCTCTCAGGATGACTCCAACAATACAGTAGTTTCGCAGACCTAATTCGGGCAGCAGACGAGTTCCGAGCTCTGGTCTCCGCAGACGGATGCGCCTGATGTCTCTAAATCGATTGCTGTCCCCAGCAGCACTGTAGCCTCCCCCCAGCACGAAATACCGACAGCACTTCTCAGGATGACTCGAACAATACGAATAGTTTTGCGAACCTAGCTCGGGCAGCAGGCCAAGTTCAGTGCTCTCGAGTCAACGAACAAAGGCGCCTGGTGATTTCCAATAGATTTCTGTGACTACGAGCTCTGTAGCTGCCCTACGGCTCGAGTTAAGTACAGAAAACCGAGGGTGCCTATCAAGATGACCCAAATAATACGAATAGGTTTGCGAACCTAGCTCGGCTAGCAGACCGAGTTCAGACCTCTAGATTTAACAGGCGAACGCGCCTAATGATTCTGACTGCGATAGGTGTGCTTGCCAGCTCTGTAACTGTCTTACAGCTCGAGTTAAGACCAGAAAACCGAGAGTTTCTGTCAAGATGACTCGAATAATACGAACAGGTTTCCGGACCTAGCTCGGCTCACAGACCGAGTTCAGACCTCTGGGTTCAACAGGCGACGCGCCTGATCATTCTGCATGCATTAGCTGTGCTTACCAGCTCTGTAGCTGCCCTAGAGCTCGAGTTATGTTCAGAAAACCGACAGCGCGTATCAAGATGACTCGAAACGGGCGTTCCCGCCACAGTGCTTTTTGGCCTTCAAAGTTACCCGATCGAGCTGAGATCAAGATGGCGAGCGGGAATAAGATCGAATATCACGGAAAAAAATACTAGAGCTCTAACGAATGGTCAAATTTCGAGAACAAAATTTTCAACCGACTAAAAGTCACCAAAAGTTCCGTCGAGATTTTTCTTGCCAACTAGCTCTCCAGCGCTTCGGAATTACTCTAAAGCTTCCAGCAATAACTTGCTAAGGGAAGCTCTACGAGTTATAACTTGCTAAGGGAAGCGCTACGAGTTATAACTCGCTGAGGGAAGCTCTACGAGTTACTAGCTCTCCAGCGCTCCGGAATTACTCTTAAGCTTCCAGCAATGACTTGCTAAGGGAAGCTCTACGAGTTACTGGACGCCGGCGGTAAACCGTCAACCTTTCTTACCGCCGGGGGACTCGTAGAGCTTCCTGACAATATATAATGTGGAAAAGAATTTCAGATAACGACTAGTTTATCAGCCCAAGCGATTATAGACCTCTCGAACAGTTTTCCAATCGAGCTCGAGTATGAAACCCAGTTCAGACCTCTGAATGCGACAGACGGACGCGTCTGATGTCTGCGGATCGATTCCTGTGATTACCAGCTCTGCATCCCCCCATACAGCCTGAGTTAAGTGCAGAAAACCGAGAGTACCTCTCAGGATGACTCGAATAATAGAACAGGTTCGCGGATCTCGTTTAAGCAGCAGACCGAGTTCCGAGCTCTCGGTTCGACGAACGCACGCGCCTGATGTCTCGAAATCGATTCCTGTGACGAGCAGCACTGTAGCCCTCCCCCAGCACGAGTTAAGTACAGAAAACCGAGAGAACTTCTCGAGATGACTCGAACAATACCAATAGGTTCGCGAACCTAGCTCGGGGAGCAGGCCTAGTTCAGAGCTCTTGATTCAACAGACGAACGCGCCTGTTAATTCTCAATCGATTTCTGTGATTATCAGCTCTGTCGCCGCCCTAGAGATCGAGTTAAGTACGAAAAACAGAGAGCGTCTGCTACAATGACTCGAATAATACGAATAGCTTTGCGACCCTAGCTCGGCTAGCAGACCGAGTTCGGACCTCTGGATTGAACCGGCGAACGCGCCTGATCATTCTGAATGCAATAGCTGTGCTGACCAGCTCTGTAGTTGTCCTAAAGCTCGAGTTATCTTGAGAAAACCGACAGCGCGTATCAAGATGACTCGAAACGGCCGTTTCCGCCTGCCTGCTTTTTGGCCTTCAAAGTTACCCGATCGAGCTGAGATCAAGATGGCGAGCGGGAATAAGATCGAATATCATGGGAAAAAATACTAGAGCTCTAACGAATTGTCAAATTTCGAGAACAAAATTTTCAACCGACCAAAAGTCATCAAAAGGTCCGTCGAGATTTTTCTTGCCAACTAGCTCTCCAGCGCTCCGGACTGGGCGCCGGCGGTAAACCGTCAACCTTGGTTTTTGCTTTGCTCGGAGCCCACAGGGACAGAGGAGCCCCCGCTCAGGATTCAGGTCCGCAGCAGAGGAGCAGCAGGTGCTCAACACCTTCAGCGAGGCGCTTGCTGGCCAAGAGCTCAGCTTGACTAACCGTGCAGGTCGGCGGGATGGCGGCAGCCTCCGAGGCTATACTGAATAGCCAAGAGCCTTGAGAGTGTTGAAGAGCAGGGAGGGGG
This sequence comes from Prorocentrum cordatum, assembly GCA_963575745.1. NCBI lineage: Eukaryota > Dinophyceae > Prorocentrales > Prorocentraceae > Prorocentrum > Prorocentrum cordatum. The sequence goes on along the minus strand of CAUYUJ010017651.1, from coordinate 150,585 downwards.
AGCACGAATAAGTCAATAACCCAACCAATGCCAACACCGTGGGAGGAACGACCACCATCGAAGTAGCCGCGAATCCCCTTTATTTGTTCCCTTCTGAGAGTATGAATGCACGGGTCGAAAGTACGATGGTTCTGGCCCGTGCGGGCCTTCCAAGTTTCAGCATCAGCACGCTCGTTTCCCTCACGATAAAACCACTTCCAGGGATCTAAACCCCAAGACGGCGGCCTCAGATTCACGCGGTAATTGAAGTGTAATCTGTATAATATACTTTGAATGTGTGCAATGGTCTCACAATACACTTCCGTCGTACATACATATTGTCCCACCAGCCAGTTCACTACCACCTGCGAGTCACCACAGAGCTCGACGGGAATCCCTTCAGCCTCATAGTTCCAGACGCTGGCATTCTCGAAGTTTTTGCGGCTTTGCGAGGCTCCTACTGGCCCTAGGGCCACGAGCAAGCATGAGGTCAGGTGTCATCAGGAAGCGCAAGCTCTTATTCGAACCTAAAGTCAAGACAACCCAGAGCAGCGAAGCTGCGATGAATCATCAATCACAAATATGAGCGAACGAGCAAACGCACACAGAAATGAATCAAAGTGCAGTCAACTAAACATGCAAGAGAAAATAGAGAAGTCCCAGCGAAGCTGAGTATATCATAGTATGAGGAAGAACAATGAAATGAGAAAAGCTGCAACTATCAAGTCTGTGATAACCATAGAACTGCCTGTGGGAGCGCAGTCACGATGCACTCCAAAGCACTGAGTTCTGTATCAGTAACAGTTGTGGTCGGAGAAATAAGCCAAGCCCTCTCAAAAACTGACTTCCATATCAGCTGAGCGGGGTCCCGTCGATCCCAATACCGAGGTTTGAGGCCTATGTCTATCCAGCAACCGCACCCACATCCCTCAGACGACACGCCGCCATCGAAACCAGCCCGAATAGCAGCAGCAACGTAAAATTCTGTCTCATAATCATGTGTATACGGACTACATTCTGAACTAGAAATCTGGCCCTCTCGGGCCTGGTGTGTAAGAACGTCGGCACGAGTATTCCACTCCCGAAAATCATGACGAATAAGATCCATACCCGGCGCTGGAGGTCGTATATTATAGCTGCAACAAAGCCCATCAAGCGTATTGATAATTTTTGATATTCTATCCGCATATGATCTATTATCTGCCCGCCACCGTCCCGTAGCCCAGCTAACCACGAGAAGCGAGTCACCCACCACCTCCAGAGGGATTCCAGGGGCCTCCAGGTTCCAACGGGTTGCTTTCATATTATGAAGAGCGATGCGCTTTGCAAGTTTCTCAGCAGCCATCGGACTATCATCCGTGCTCACCTGGATTTCACCATGCTCGGAGGGCGCCAAATATGCGGGCGAACTCACAGGTCCGCACGTCGACACCTCCTGGAAACATTGAAGCATGCTATGAGTACAAAGGTGCGTGGCGTATTGCATAAATCCAAGCTGGGAGCCTGTGAAATGAATCCACCAATCATCTCCGAAAAACTCAGCTAATGTATATTGCCATGATCTCTGTCCAATACTCTCCGTACCTCGACAGCGACGTTTGTAAGAAGAGGCCTCCGACCAGTTGCCAAAGTGTCTCATCGTCTCGCTCATAAGTGTACGAGTGCGGTCAGTGTACGGTCCAAAACATAAACTCGCCATACGGGAATCGCGCCATGTCCTCTCCGCCGCTTTCAAGTCAATCGCTTTCTCAACAATCATGCCATTTGCGAAACTTGCAATGTCTTTTGCGAAATTCCAGTGCAATATCAGATAACGCTGGACAAGAGAGGAGTACCCAGCCTTCAAGAAACGTTCCCGTGCGACATGATATCTCCTCTGCTGATAGGCTTGCTCCGTTTCCGTCGGGCCTTTTCGAGAAGAGATCATCATCTTCAGGCATTTCCCTTCGAAGGAATGGAGAAACGAGAGAGTATAAGAATCTGCAGTGGTGGTCTCCATACCATACAGAGCCAGGCTCTGGACTCTGTCCTGGTATCTCCGCAGCTTATCCTTGAGAGGAATACAATGCGACCTGAAATACCCTGCCTGAGAGTAAAATGCGCGACGAGCACAGTCTAGGCGAAAAGAAACATCGCGATGTACAGAACAGTTATATTCACTATGCAGCTGCGTGCCCAGTACGTCCATAGAAACAACTCGACGGTAACATAACTCATCAATCTGCTGCACTGCATTTCTCCCGTCACATGCATCTGAGAAGATCGGTATTTTAAGATCCATCGAACGCGGGATATTCCCGTCCTCATCCAAGACAGCAGGAGCTCCGCACACCATGTACTTCAGCGATGTGGGTTTCCATCGCATCGAGAAGTTGTAAAGTGGAAGTGTCAAGTCTCTTACCATACGAGTAAGCTCCTCACGGCTACGACTGACGAGGTACACGTTATCTGCCCAGATAAAATGATTCACCACCGACCGATGCTCCGTACCGAAATCTACCGCATACCCCATGCCCTGAACGTCCCAATTATGAATAACGTCACCCCACATGGCAGCAATAATGAGGTTAAAGCCCAAAGGCCCTTCTGGACCTCCAGTCCTAATACAGGTGTCCCACTGGATGTTATCAATTTCCAACCCGTCATAGTAGAGGCAGCCCGTGCTGTGCGATAACGGATCCAGAAACGCGTGCTGTAAATTCGATCCAGAGCCCCGGATCGAAACCCGGATCCAGATTCTCGAAGTTACCGCCGGATCCAGATTCTCGAAGTTACCGCCGGGGAACTCGTAGAGCTTCCAAGCTCGACTTGAGTTCAGAAAACCGAGAGCACCTACCAGCATTCAGACTCATAGTGAATATTTTTTGACCTCTGAATGCGACAAGCGGACGCGTCTGATCAGACCGAGTTCAGACCTCTCAATGCGACAGGCGGACGCGTCTGATGTCTGCAATCGACTCATGTGATTACCAGCCCTGCAGCCCCCTTACAGCCCGAGTTAAGTGCAGAAAACCGACAGCATCTCTCAGGATGACTCGAATAATATAATAGTTTCGCAGACCTGTTTCGAGCAGCAGACCAAGTTCTGAGCTCTCGAATCGACCAACGAACGCGCCTGATATGTAGAAATCGATTTCAATGACCCGCAGCACTGTAGCCCCCCCCCCCAGCACGAGTTGAGAGCAGAAAATTGAGATCACTTTTCTCGATGATTCGGACAATTCGAATAGTTTCGCGAACCTAGCTCGGGCAGCAGGCCGAGTTCAGAGCTCTCGGTACAACAGACAAACGCGCCCGATACTTCTTAATCGATTCCTCTGACTGTAGGCTCTTTAGCTGCCTACAGCTCGAGTTAAGTACAGGAAATACCGAGAGCGTTTCTCAAGATGACTCGAATAATACGAAAAGATTTGCGGACCTAGCTCGGCTAGCAGACCGAGTGCAGACCTCTTGAGTCGAGAGGCGAACGCGCCTCATGATTCTGAGTGCGATAGCTGTGCTTACCAGCACTCTTTCTGCTCTGCAGCTCGGATTAAGTACAAAATACCCACCACGCGTATCAAGTTGACTCGAATAATACGAATAAGTTTGCGGAGCTAGCTCGGCTAGCAGACCGAGTTCAGACTATCAATTCCACAGGCGAACGCGCATGATGATTCTGAGTGCGATAAGTGTGCTTACCAGCACTGTAGCTGCCCTACAGCTCGAGTTAAGTAGGAAATACCGACAGCGCGTATCAAGTTCACTCGACTAATACGAATAGGTTTGCAGACCTAGCTCGGCTAGCAGACCGAGTTCAGACCTATGGATTGAACAGGCGAACGCGCCTCATGATTCTGAGTGCAATAGGTGTGCTGACCAGCACTGTAGCTGCTCTACAGCTCGAGTTAAGTAGAAAATACCGACAACGCGTATTAAGTTAACTCGAATAATACGAATAGGTTTGCGGACCTAGCTCGGCTGGCAGAGCGAGTTCAGACCTCTGGATTTAACAGACGAACGCGTCTGATCATTCTGAGTGCGATAGCTGTGCTTACCAGCTCTGTAGCTGCCCTACAGCTCGAGTTTAGTACAAAATACCGACAGCGCGTATCGAAATGACTCGAAACGGCCGAGCAAAAGTTGTGAAAAGTTCAGTTCTTTTTTTTCGAGCCAACTAGCTCTCCAGCGCGCCGGAATTACTCTTAGCTTCCAGCTACAACTAGCTAAGGGAAGCTCTACGAGTTAATTACTCTAAAGCTTCCAGCAATAACTTGCTAAGGGAAGCTCTACGAGTTACTGGCGCCGGCGGTGAACCGTCAACCTGGTCACCGCCGGGAACCTCGTAGAGCTCATTTCGCGCGCAAGAGTGCTCGGAGTCGAAAGAGAAAGCTTCTGGAAGTATTTCTCGAAAAAAAGAAAAATTGATTTTTTTCGTGTCGACATGAAGATGGTTGCTCCAAGTGTTTTGATAGTAAAAGTGCACCTGTAGAGCTCATACTTAGACATACAGGCCCTCATAGTCGTTTACAGGTGCGAAAAATCTGCTTTCTCAAAATAAATTGTCAAATATATTTCAAAAAATCGGAAAACTACCCAAACTGGGCGCCGGCGGTAAACCGTCAACCTTTCTTACCGCCGGGGGACTCGTAGAGCTTCCTGACAATATATATTGTGGGGAAAAACTCCAAAGAACGACTATTTTTTAAGCCCAAGCGATTTCAGACCTCTCAAGACAACGCTAACAAAAAACAAACAGTTTCGCAACCCAGTTGAAGTATCAAACCGAGTTCAGACCTCTGAATGCGACAGGCGGGCGCGTCTGATGTCTGCGAATCCGCTCATGTCATCCCCAGCCCTAAGCCCCCCTACAGCCCGAGTTATGTGCAGAAAACCGACAGTATCGACTCGAATAATATAATAGTTTTCTGAACCTAGCTCCAGCAGCAGACCGAGTTCCGAGCTCTGGAATCGACCGAAAGACGCGCCTGATGTGTGCAGATCGATATATTTGACCTGCAGCACTGTAGCTCTCCCCCAGCACGAGTTGAGCGCAGAAAATTGAGAACACGTCTCGAGATCATTCGGACAATACGAATAGTTTCGCAAACCTAGCTCGGGCAGCACGCCGAGTTCAGAGCTCTCGGTTCAATAAACGAACGCGACTCATGATTCTCCATCGATGTCTGTCACAATGAGCCCTGTAGCTGCCCTACAGCTCGAGTTAAGTAGAGAAAACCAAGAGCGTCTATCAAGATGACTCGAATAATACGAATAGGTTTGCGAACCTAGCTCGGCTAGCAGACCGAGTTCAGACCTCTGGAGTCAACAGACGAACGCGCGTGATGATTCTGAGTGCGATAGGTGTGCTTACCAGCACTGTAGCTGCCCTAAAGCTCGAGTTAAGTACATAAAACCGAGAGTGTCTATTAAGATGACTCGAATAATACGAATAGGTTTGCGGACCTAGCTCGGCCAGCAGACCGAGTTCAGACCTCTGGTTTCAACAGGCGAACGCGCGTGATGATTCTGAGTGCGATAGCTGTGCTTACCAGCTCTGTAGCTGTCCTACAGCTCGAGTTAAGTACAAAATACCGACAGCACGTATCAAGATGACTCGAAACGGTCGTTCCCGCCACAGTGCTTTTTGGCCTTCAAAGTTACCAGATCGAGCTGAGATCAAGATGGCGAGCGGGAATAAGATCGAATATCACGGGAAAAAATACTAGAGCTCTAACGAATGGTCAAATATCGAGAACAAAGTTTTCAACCGACCAAAAGTCACCAAAAGGTCCGTCGAGATTTTTCTTGCCAACTAGCTCTCCAGCGCCCCGGAATTACTCTTAAGCTTCCAGCAATAACTTGCTAAGGGAAGCTCTACGAGTTAAGTTACCACATTGTCCGTTCTGGCCGGGTCGGCCAACTAGCTCCATCCCGCGCCCGGTGGGACGCTGGAAACCTCGCAGGAGACGCTTGCAGGGGCGCCGTTTACGATGCGTGGAGCCCTGCAAAGCGCGCAAGGAAGATCTGCCTAGGAGCCTGGAAGAACTGCCGAAGCTCTTCCGAAGCTCTGCCGAAGCGCTTTCGCGCACCCTGGAGCCACGCGTATTGGGAAACGCTAGGAAGCCACGCTCCCGGACACGCTGCAAGTCCCGGCGAGTCGCTGCGGGGATCGTGGACCGGCGGAGGTGGGCGTGTGCTCCTCACCACCCACCGCCGGCTTCTTCTCTGAAACCCTCAGCTCTCCAAGGAGCTATCCGGGAAAAACCCGGATAGCGAAGCCAAGCGCGGAACGCCGCACGGGGACCTCTGCCAGGCCGCCTGAAACGATGCGCGGGACGCTGGAAACCTCGCAGGAGACGCTTGCAGGGGCGCCGTTTACGATGCGTGGAGCCCTGCAAAGCGCGCAAGGAAGATCTGCCTGGGAGCCTGGAAGAACTGCCGAAGCTCTTCCGAAGCTCTGCCGAAGCGCTTCGCGCACCCTGGAGCCACGCGTATTGGGAAACGCCAGGAAGCCACGCTACCGGACCCGCTGCAACCTCCGGCGAGTCGCTGCGGGGATCGTGGACCGGCGGAGGTGGGCGTGTGCTCCTCACCACCCATCGCCGGCTTCCTCTCTGAAACCTTCAGCTCTCCAAGGAGCTATCCGGAAAACCCGGATAGCGAAGCCAAGCGCGGAACGCCGCACGGGGACCTCTGCCAGGCTGCCTGAAACGATGCGCGGGACGCTGGAAACCTCGCAGGAGACGCTTGCAGGGGCGCCGTTTACGATGCGTGGAGCCCTGCAAAGCGCGCAAGGAAAATCCGCCTGGGAGCCTGGAAGAACTGCCGAAGCTCTTCCGAAGCTCTGCCGAAGCGCTTCGCGCACCCTGGAGCCACGCGTATTGGGAAACGCTAGGAAGCCACGCTACCGGACCCGCTGCAACCTCCGGCGAGTCGCTGCGGGGATCGTGGACCGGCGGAGGTGGGCGTGTGCTCCTCACCACCCATCGCCGGCTTCTTCTCTGAAACCCTCAGCTCTCCAAGGAGCTATCCGGGAACAAAGGTTAACGGTTTGGCGCCGGCGCCCAGTAACTCGTAGAGCTTCCCTTAGCAAGTTATTGCTGGAAGCTTTAGAGTAATTCCGGAGCGCTGGAGAGCTAGTTGGCAAGTGAAATCTCGACGGAACTTTTGATGACTTTTGCTCGGTTGCAAATTTTGTTCTCGAAATTTGACCATTCGTTAGAGCTCTAGTATTTTTTCCCGTGATATTCGATATTATTCCCGCTCGCCATCTTGATCTCAGCTCGATCGGGTAACTTTGAAGGCCAAAAAGCACTGTGGCGGGAACGCCCGTTTCGAGTCATCTTGATACGCGCTGTCGGTTTTCTGAACATAACTCGAGCTCTAGGGCAGCTACAGAGCTGGTAAGCACAGCTAATGCATGCAGAATGATCAGGCGCGTTCGCCTGTTGAACCCAGAGGTCTGAACTCGGTCTGTGAGCCGAGCTAGGTCCGGAAACCTGTTCGTATTATTCGAGTCATCTTGACAGACACTCTCGGTTTTCTGGTCTTAACTCGAGCTGTAAGACAGCTACAGAGCTGGCAAGCACACCTATCGCAGTCAGAATCATTAGGCGCGATCGCCTGTTAAATCTAGAGGTCTGAACTCGGTCTGCTAGCCGAGCTAGGTCCGCAAACCTATTCGTATTATTTCGGTCATCTTGATAGGCGCCCTCGGTTTTCTGCACTTAACTCGAGCCGTAGGGCAGCTACAGAGCTCGTAGTCACAGAAATCTATTGGAAATCACGAGGCGCCTTTGTTCGTTGACTCGAGAGCACTGAACTTGGCCTGCTGCCCGAGCTAGGTTCGCAAAACTATTCGTATTGTTCGAGTCATCCTGAGAAGTGCTGTCGGTATTTCGTGCTGGGGGGAGGCTACAGTGCTGCTGGGGACAGCAATCGATTTAGAGACATCAGGCGCATCCGCCTGCGAAGACCAGAGCTCGGAACTCGTCTGCTGCCCGAATTAGGTCTGCGAAACTACTGTATTGTTGGAGTCATCCTGAGAGGTGCTGTCGGTTTTCTGCACTCAACTCGGGCTGTAGGGGGGCTGCAGGGCTGGTAATGATAGAAGTCGACTCGCAGACATCAGACGCGTCCGCCTGTCGCATTGAGAGGACACAACATATTTACTATGAGTCGGAATGTTGGTAGGTCCTCGGTGTTCTCAACTTCAGTCGAGCTGGAAGCTCTACGAGTCTCCCGGCGGTAACCAAGGTTGACGGTTCACCGCCGGCGTCCAGTAATTCCGGCGCGCCGGAGAGCTAGTTGGCTCGAAAAAAAAGAACTGAACTTTTCACAACTTTTGGTCGGTTGAAAATTATGTTCTTAAAATTTGACAACTCGTTAGAGCTCTAGTATTTTTTCTCGTGATATTCGATCTTATTCCCGCTCGCCATCTTGATCTGAGCTCGATCGGGTACCTTTTACTGCCAAAAAGCACACTGGCGGGATCGGCCGTTTCGAGTCATCTTGATACGCGTTGTCGGTATTTTGTACTTAACTCGAGCTGTAGGACAGCTACAGAGCTGGTAAGCACAGCTATCGCACTCAGAATCATGAGGCGCGTTCGCCTGTTGAATCCATAGGTCTGACTCGGTCTGCTAGCCGAGCTAGGTCTACAAATCTATTCGTATTATTCGAGTCAACTTGATATGCGTTGTCGGTATTTTCTACTTAACTCGAGCTGTAGGGCAGCTAGAGTGCTGGTAAGCACACCTATCGCGCTCAGAATCATCAGGCGCATTCGTCTGTTGACTCCAGAGGTCTGAACTCGGTCTGCTAGCCGAGCTAGGTCCGCAAACCTATTCGTATTATTCGAGTCAACTTGATACGCGTTGTCGGTATTTCCTACTTAACTCGAGCGGTAGGGCAGCTACAGTGTTGGTAAGCACACCGATCGCACTCAGAATCATCAGGCGCGTTCTTCTGTTCAATCCATGGGTCTGAACTCGGTCTGCTAGCCGAGCTTCCCTGAGCAAGTTGCTGGAAGCTTAAGAGTAATTCCGGCGCGCTGGAGAGCTAGTTCGCTCAAAAAAAAGAAATGAACTTGCCTCGTAGAGCTCTCATGGTAGAAGAGCTAGAGGAATTCGGCGACAGGGTGGAGCTAGTTGGCGAAATGTCGAAAAGGGACGCGATCATACCTTCCGCGGCCTGGCTCAGCCGATTTTGCAGTTCTGACATTCGTTTGGGCTGCTATTTGCGTAGAGCCAAGCTTGGTATTACAGAAGTTACCTCACAAATTCTTAGTTCATTCCGTCAGAAAATTCTCCGAACGAAGCAAGGACCGACTTCACGTAGGCAGTCAAAAAATATCTCGTAGAGCTCTTCGGCATCGATGAGCTAGAGAAATTCCGACGCGGGATGGAGCTAGTTGGCCGACCCGACCAAAAAAGACAATCTGATAACCTTGGATCGGTTCTTGACGCGCGTTGACGGTTTTCTGTACTTAACCCGAGATTTCGAGAGCTAAAGAGCTGATACTTACAGGAACCGATTCAGAATGATTAGGCGCGTGCGCCTGTTGCATCCAGAGGCCTGAACTCGGTCTGGTACTTGAGCTAGGTCCTTTAAAGTCATCTTGACCAGTGATGCCGGTTTGCTGTACTGAACTCAAGATTGAGAGGCGCTACAGAGCTGGTTTGCACATAAACTCATTCAGTATCACCAGGCGCTTGCGTCTGTTGCATCGAGAGGCCTGAACTCGTTCTGCGAGTCGAGCTAGGTCCGCAACACTATTCGTATTTATCACGTTCACTTTAAAGGCGCTGTCGGTATTCTGCACTAAACTCTAGCTGTAGCACAGCTACAGAGGTGGTACGCGCAAAAACCGATAGAGAATCATCAAGGGCGTTTAAAGGAAGCATCACGAGCTCTGAGCAGAGTCTGCTTCTCGAGCTAAGTCCGCAAAACTAGTTGTATGCGATCGATTTTTTAGAGTTTTTTGGCTCTCGCTTAAGCTTGCTTCACGTGTTTCGAGGAGCTGGGCAAGAAAAGAGCTCTACGAGGTCCCCGGCAGTAACCAGGTTAACGGTTTACCGCCGGCGCAATTTCCTAACTTTTGGTGGGTTGAAAATTTTGTTCTGGAAATTCAACAATTCGTGTGTGCTCTAGTTTTTTTCCTGTGATATTCGATCTTATTCCCGCTCGTCATCTTGATCTCAGCTCGATCGGATATCTTTTACTGCCAAAACGCACACTGACGGGATTAGCCGTTTCGAGTCATCTTGATACGCATTGTCGGTATTTTGTACTTAACTCGAGCTGTAGGACAGCTACAGAGCTGGTAAGCACAGCTAATCGATGTAGAATGATTAGGTGCGTTCGCCTGTTGAATCCAGAGCTTTGAACTCGGTTTGCTAGCCGAGCTAGGTCCGCAAACCTATTGGTATTATTCAAGTCATCTTGATTCGCACTGTCGGTATTCGCTATATTGGACAGCTACAGAGCTGGTAAGCACGCTTTATCGACTCAGAATGATCAGGCGCGTTCGGCTGTTCCAACCAGAGGTCTGAACTCCGTCTGCTAGCCGAACCAGGTCCGCAAATCTATTCGTATTATTCGAATCATCTTGATAGGCGCTCTCGGTTTCCTGTACTTAACTCGAGCTATAGGACAGCTACAGGGCTGATAGTTACAAAAATCGATTCAGAATCATCAGTCGCGTTTGTCTGTCGAATCCAGAGCTCTGAAGTCGGTCTGCTGCCCGATCCAGAATGACGAAACTGTTCGTATTCTTCCAGTCATCTTGAGAGCCACTGTCGGTGTTCTGCACTTAACTCGGGCTGTAGGGAGGCTGCAGGGCGGGTAATCACAGTAATCGATTCGGAGACATCAGACGCGTCCGTCTGTCGCATTCAGAGGTCTGAACTCGGTATGATACTCGAGTTGGGCTGAAAAACTACTCGTTCTCTGCAATTTTTTTCGACATTATATGTTGTCAGGAAGCTCTACGAGTCCCCCGGCGGTAACAAAGGTTGACGGTTTACCGCCGGCGCCCAGTTCTTCCCGGGGGGCTCTCTGAGAGCTAAAGGGTTTTAGAATTATTAGAATTAGAAGCCAAGCCGTACGGTGGTTGTGCCCGCCAGCAACCCATCTCCGCCGCTCCACGATCCCCGCAGCCCCTCGCCTGACCTGGCAGCGTGTCCGGGAGAGCTTCCGGCAAGCGTTTACGCGTGCCTGCGCGCGTGCAGGCACACCTGGATTCGTTCCTGGCAGCGCTGCAGAAGTGCCCCAGGGGGCCCCCCAGAGCTTCAGAAGCGCTTCAGGTGAGCTTCCGAGAGCTCGCCGAGAAGGCTTTCGGGTGTGTGTCCTCCTTGCTCTCCGGGTTTTCGGCGCAAGCAAGTTGCTGGAAGCTTAAGAGTACCTCGTAGAGCTTTTCGCCATCGATGAGCTAGACGAATTCCGGCACGGGGCGGAGCTAGTTGGCCCACCCGGCCGAGGCGGACAATGTGGCAACTTTTGAGTGGTTTTGCGAAAATTTGAAAGATATTTAATTATTCCCCCAAAGAGCTCGCTGAGAGCTTGAGGTTTAAGATTAGAAGCCGGACGGTGGTCGTGCCCGCCAGGAGCTCTTCCACGGCGGTCCACAGGCCTCGCAGCGACCCCGGTGACCCGGCAACGGGTCCCGGAGAGCTTCGGGCAAGTTTCCAAGCGCGCCTGCACGAGCCAGCAGCACTGCAGGGGAGCCCTCCGGAGCTCTCCAGGAAAAATTTCCCGTCCTGGAATGTTCCGAGAGAGCTCTCTGAGAGCTAGAGCGTTTTAGAATAGAAACCGGACGGTGGTGGTGCCCGCCAGCAGCCCATCTCTGCCGCTCCACGGTCCTCGCAGAAACTCCGGCAACCCGGCAGCGCGTCCGGGAGAGCTTCCGGCAAGCGTCTACCGCGCCCGCACGCGTGTAGGCACGCGAGGAAACTTTCCTGGTAGCTTTTACGATGTTCCCGGGGAGCTCGCTGAGAGCTAAAGGGTTTAATATTAGAAATCAGACGGTGGTAGTGCCCGCCAGGGGCTCCTCCATGGCGCTGACGTTTCCCGCAGAAACTCCGGCGACCCGGCAACTGGTGCTGGAGAGCTGCCGGCAAGAAAATTGTAGAGCTTGCGTTAGCAAGTTATACCTCGTACAGCTCTTCGGCAAGATGAGCTAAAAGCAATTCGAGCGCAGATGGAGCTAGTTGGCCGACCCGACCTTAAGAGATATGTGACGACTTGGGTCGGTTATTATATCTCTGTGCAAAATTCGAAAATTCGTTTTACTAACACGTACTGGACGCCGGCGGTAAACCGTCAACCTTGGTTACCGCCGGGAGACTCGTAGAGCTTCCAGCTCGACTGAAGTTGAGAGGACCTACCAACATTCCGACTCATAGTAAATATTTTGTGTCCTCTTAATGCAACATGCGGACGCGTCTGATGTCTGCGAGTCGACTTCTATCATTACCAGCCCTGCAGCCCCCCTACAGTTGTGTGCAGAAAACTGACAGCACCACTCAGGATCACTCAAACAATACAGTAGTTTTGCAGACCTAATTCGCGCAGCAGACGAGTTTCGAACTCTGCTCTCCGCGGGCGGATGCGCCTGATGTCTCTAAATCGATTGCTGTCCCCAGCAGCACTGTAGCCTCGGTTTCCCTGGATGCTTGCGTGTGCGTCTGTCTGCGTGGGTTGTACGTGCGTGTGTGTGTGTGTGCGTGTGTGCGTGTGAGTGTTTGTGTGTGCCCCCGTGTGTGTATGTGCATGTGTGATTCGTTTGCGTGTGCGCTTCCCTCTGTGTCTGTGTGTGAGATGTGCTGTGTGTTTGTGTGTGCGCGTTTGCGCGTGTGTGTCGACCTTTGTGTGTGGATATGTTGCGTCTGTGTTTGCGTGTGTCTGTGTATGTGTGTTGTATGTGTGCGTGTGTCTGGAAGTTGCTG
>CAUYUJ010017651.1:79421-137577 GCA_963575745.1 Prorocentrum cordatum | reverse complement strand
CTACTCTACTCTACTCTACTCTACTCTACTCTACTCTACTCTACTCTACTCTACTCTACTCTACTCTACTCTACTCTACCCTACCCTACCCTACCCTACCCTACTCTACTCTACTCTACTCTACTCTACTCTACTCTACTCTACTCTACTCTACTCTACTCTACTCTACTCTACTCTACTCTACTCTACTCTACTCTACTCTACTCTACTCTACTCTACTCTACTCTACTCTACTCTACTCTACTCTACTCTGCTCGACTCTACTCTACTCTACTCTACTCTACTCTACTCTACTCTACTCTACTCTACTCTACTCTACTCTACTCTACTAGCACTTTTCTCTAGTGTATTGACCTAGTATATAATCTACCCTACTCTGCTCTACCATCTACCCTACTCTGCTCGACTCTGTTGCGCTCTGTTCCACCCTGCCATACTCTACCCTACCCTACCATAGCCTACCCTAGCCTGCTCTAATGTAACATACTTTTATTACGCTTTAAGCACAATCGACTCTAACGTAAACAATTTTATTTTACCAAGCCAAGCTCTACGCTACCAAACTCTACCTGACTCTATCCTATTTGATTATGCTCTACCCAACTCTACGCTACTCTACTCTTCTTCTGCCCGACTCTACCTTATCATCTACCCTACTTTACTCTACTCTGACCTACTCGCCCTACTCTACTCTGCTCTACTCCACCCTACTCTACTAGGAAGGAGCGCTCTCTGCCGTTGCTTACAGGGGGGGGGGGTCACTCCCTCTCCCCGCCGCCCCCTCGGGAAAATTACTCGGGGGATCCAGAACCTTTCCCCCCACTCCCCCGAGAGAAGTATTCTGGGGTCCAGAGACCCCCACCTGGCACCGGCGACGACGACGACGACGACAACGACGCACGGCACACGACGCACGTTGCACGACGCACGACGACGACGCCGACGCCGACGACGCCTACGACGCCGACGACGTCGACGCCGACGATACCGAAGACGACGACAACGACGAAGACGAAGACGACGAAGGCGACGACGAGTAGAGTAGAGTAGGCGTGGAGTAGAGTATAGTAAGAGTATAATTGAGGGTAGAGCAGATTCGAGTAGAGTAGGGTGGGATACGGTAGGGTAGGATCAAGTTACCCTTTCCCCGCCCGCAAGCCGTCTCGCTCACTCCCACCCGCCCTCCCAACACATACGTAGCACCCGAGTCTGGCCCGAGCCTGAGCATATTCAGCAGTCGTCTTGGGATGGGCAGCTACTGGGCGCCAATCCGCCGCCGAGGCCGCCGCCGCCGCTGCCGCCGCCGCCGCCGCCGCCGCCGCCGCCCCCCGCTGCCAAACCGCCGCCGCCGCCGCAGGCACTGCCGCCACCGCTGCCGCCGCCGCTGCCCTCAGCCGCCGCCGCCGCCGCCGCCGCCGCCGCCGCCGCCGCCGCCGCCGCCGCCGCCGCCCCCCGCTTCCAAACCGCCGCCGACCGCCGCAGCCGCTGCCGCTGCCGCCACCGCCGCCGCCGCGCCGCCGCCGCCGCCGCCGCCCGCCCCCGCCCCCGCCGCCACCGCCGCCGCCGCCGCAGCCGCCGCAGCCGCCGCCACCGCCGCCGCAGCCGCCGCAGCCGCCGCCGCCGCCAAGTGTACTCTGTATTGTTTTTTGACGGGGATGGTGGGGGGGCGCATCGGGTTGGCTGCGCATGTTCCGAATTTGGAGACCGAGTGTGTGTTTCGTATGGTTTTTTTACAAGGGATGGGGGAGGGGTCGGCATGGACCCTGGTTGGCCCCCAGTCGCCTGGGGGAGGGGGTGTGTATTAATAGGGAGCAGTGATAGAGTACGGTAGGATAGAGTAGAGTAGAGTAGGGTAGGGATGTGTAGATCAGATGACAGTCGAGTGGAGACGAGTAGATGAGTAGAGTACAGCAGAAATAAGTAGAGATAGGCAGATCTGAGTATAGCCCCTGCCCCCTTGCAGTGGTTAAGCATGAATTTCAGTTTTCTTCTCCTCTCCGAGTGCTCTCGGTTCTGGGCCCCGACATTCCTGCCTCTGCTTTTCCACAAGATGCCTCTGCAGTTCTGCTCCGAGAGCGGGTGTCCGTCCAGCTGAGTCGGAATGTGATCGGCGGTTCGGAATGGTTTCTCGGCATGGCGTCTTCGGTTCGGCGCCTACCATACCCCAGCCCGCCTGATACTCAATTAGGGTGTAATCAGCAACGTGGCAGCACATCAATTTCTCCCACATGGCTCCCTGTACTGCGCACCACACCGCACCTGGCAGCATTTAAATCCATAGTAGTTTCCGAGGATCCTGACAAAGCTGAGGAGGTAACTTCGAGGCCGCTCAAATGAGGCCATACTGCACGTGTGTGTGTGTGTGTTTACGTGTGTGTACGTGTGTGTACTTGGTGTGTATGTATGGCTGTATGCATGTATGTACGTTTTAGTATGTTTGTATGTATGCATGTATGCATGTCTGTCTGTATGTATATATATATATATATATATATATTTATATATATATATGTCTGCATGTATGTATATATGTACGTATGCATGCATGTATGTATGCATGCATGCATGCATGCATGCATGCAGGTATGCGTGTATGCACGTACGTGCGTACGTTCGTACGTATGCATGTATGTATGTATGAATGTATGTATGCATGTATGTATGCATGTATGTATGTATGTATGTATGCATGCATGTATGCATGTATGTATGTATGTATGTATGCATGTGTATGCATATGTATATACGTATGTATGCATGCATGTATGCATGCATGTATGCAGGTATATCTCTCTATATATGTCTGTCTGTCTGTCTGTCGGTCTGTCTGTCTGTCCGTCTGTCTGTCTGTATGCATGCATTTATGTATGTATGTACGTACGTATGTATGTATGCATGTATGTATGTATGTATGTATGTATGTATGCATGTATGCACGTATGTACGTATGTATGTACATCTGTCTGTCTGTCTGCCTGTCTGTCTGTCTGTTTGTGTGTCTATCTGTCTATCTGTCTACCTGTATGGGTATATGTATGTCTATCTGTATGGATGTCTGCCTGTCTGTCTGTATGTATGTATTTATGTATGTATACATACAGATCGGCGTGTACATATGGTGTCGGAGGATCGCGACGCATCGCCCATGCATCGGCGATGTGGCGCGATCAAGAGCCATATTTTCTAGACGCCGTCGCCGTCGCAGCAATGCACCGTCGATGTGGTGCGATCCCCCGCTTCCCTCCGCACTGCAGTCTTTTGTGGGCGCCCTCTCCAATGCTTTCGTAGTAGGCGCCGGGGGCGAAGCCACCCCAGCCGACAAAACCCTGGATCTCGACCTCCGTTGCGGACAAAACCGCCGAGCGCCCAGGGCGCTCCAACCCCCTAGCGCGTCGCCACGTCAACCGACAACCTCACAGGGCTCGTTTCGATTCCTCTGATTCGAGTCGATTCGATCTGATTCCGACTCCGATCGGATTCGGCTAGGATTCGGCTTGGCGTTCCGATTCGGACTCCGATACTCAATGGCGGCCTACTACCTGCCGATTCCCGCTGATTCGACTTCTCCCGACTCGGCTGCCAGTTTCTACCGATTCGATTTATTTCGATCGCCGATCCTCGGTGTCGTTTAACCGATCCCCATCCCCATCCCCATCCCCCTCGAGACCCCCACCAAATTACCACCCCAGTTGGGGGTACACCCCTCGACACCCGAAGGGAATGGCCGGTATCCCCATATAGGGGGTAAATCGGCCAGTGGGGCCCAGGCCACACCGCTGGGGATGGGGATCGGATAAACGATACTCAGATCCGATTTGTCGATTCTGGGCTCTCCTGCCTCGCCGCTCCCCGGACCCAGGCTCGGCCTGGCTGGGAGGCGCAGAGCCCTGGGGGCCTGCGCGCATATCCTGGGGTCGGCGCTGGTCGGCGGCGAGCCCAGGGGAGAAGTCGGAGGGGAGGGGGCGGGCCTTCGTGGAGTGCTCGGAAGGCCTCCGGCCGTGGAGAAGTTTTTGAAGCCTTCTCCGACGACAGGGACGACTTCTCAGAAGGCCCGAGGGCTCCTGAGGAACCCCGCCGCCTTCCAAGAAGGCGTGCCCCTTCTCGCTTCCTCCCGGCTCGCCGTCGCCAGGGGCGTGGGTCCATCGCCGAACCCAGAAGACCGCGCTGACCTCCGAGAGTTCTGCCTATGCCGATCTTGCTCCTCCAGATCGGTGAGGTGGTCACTTGTCGACCCCAGAACTGGTGCAGTGACGGCCACCCCCTCCCCCCTCCGTGTCTGTGTCTGTTCGTCGTGTTTTTCCTCCCCGCCTTTGCCGCCGCCGCCGCCTCCTCCTCCGCCGCTTCCTCCTCTTCTTCCTCCTCCTTGGCTCTTGCACAGGCAGCGTCGCGGCTGCGAACAGCGCGGAGTCGCCAACAGCAGACGGGTTTCAAGCGTACGCTCTGGCCGTGCCGCGGTTGTACTGCTTCGCAGTGGGATCCTGAACTGTCTAACGGTGCAGGAGTGGTCCGCCATACACTGGTTGCGCTCTATCGTGTGCCAGGTGCGCCGACTACATACTCCTGTTCCTCCCCTGCTCTGACGGGCGGCCTTCGGCCGCGTTGCAAGAGGCCGCCAGCCGCGCTATGCCTCCTCTCGGCGCGGCGCTGTCCCCTCCCCCCCTCGCCGCCCCCCCCCCAGCCCCAGCCCCAGCCGCTTCCCTCTCCCTCGCCGCCTCCCCTCTCCGCCTCCTGTCCGCTGGATGACCCGGCCTGCGGGCGGCCGAAGCGCAGCTGGCGGGCCCGGCGCTTCGCGGGGGGCCACCCCCGAGTGCACTCCTCCAGCAGGATCAACATTCGGAATGTGAAGCTCTCTCTGCAGGCTCTAGGACATCTGGTGGCCTTAACGGATCGGGTTGTGTCGACATCTGATCATTGGATGTGGTGATGTCGACACTCCGTCGTCGGATGCGTCGACTGTGCCCTCGTGCCCTGGAGCAGCACGGGATTGGGACTAGAGTGCATTCCTTACGAGGAAATCCCTGGAGGCCTCGCGCGGCGCGCAATAGTTGTACTATGTAGTCCACACGTCTGGCCGTCAGACATGGGACGGTGTTCGCGCGGCGCTGTTCCGGCGCAAGTCCGACGCAGATCCGTCGTGACCCCGACTTGAATCCGAGGTGAATTCGGCGTGGCTCCGACGTGAACTGGGTCCGAAGTTCCCGCGCGGGGCCTCGAGGACTTTCCTCGCACCGTTCCCTCTCCCCGGCCCCCCTCCGCGGGGCCCGCCCTGGCAGAGGCTCCCCCCCCCCCCCCTTTTGGGCGAGGCGGGCGGCCGGCCTCTCTCGTGGGGAGGCCCCCTTGCTCCCCGCCGCCCATCCTCCTCTCCTGGCGAAGGGTTTCCCTTAGATGGCGAAGTGTTTCCTTTTCTCTTCCGGAGGAGACCAATGGGCACACGCAGTATTTTTTGGCGCTCCGCGCGGACTTCTTGGATCCGCGCTGCGCTCCCCCGGCGGCGCCAGCTGCGCCGCTCCTGGCGCGCTCCGCGTGCCAGGGAGGGGGTCCAGCGCAGCTCCAAGCCATCCGTGCGGAGCGCCAAACGTTTATCTCAATGCCGTTTTTTCTTCTTCCATTCTTGGCCACGGAGATTTCGGACATTTGAGCGCGCTTGTCGCTGCAGAGCGTTTGCCTGCTGGGTTGTGACGTGGCCCTTCCGATTGTAGAGCGCCCTTCTGGGAAATTCCGTGCTGGTTGCAAAGTGCCCCTTCTCGGTTGTAAAGTGCCGTTCAGGCTGTAAAGTGACCCGCACGCTCTTCCTCCTTTCTTCCACAACATGTAACGGAAGAGATGGGCACAAACATCTACACGATGAGGAATCCTTGTTTGGAAGCATAAAGGTAGCTGCAGAAGCATGATGTCTCGGTCGTCCGCGCGGACCTCCAAGAAATTACGTGTGTGCAGTACTTTGCCTTCTAGTGATCCAGTGCTGAGGAGGCAAAGTATCCAGGAACTCCGCCTTTGAGGCGCGCCCTCCTCCTCCTCCTCCTCCTCCTCCTCCGCCTCCTCCTTCTCCTTCTCCTCCTCCTCATTCCCCACCCCCGACGGTTGTAGTGTGGCGGATTTCTCCGAATACTGCTCTCGATGCGAGCATACACTCTCGGAGGCCCGCGCGGGTTTCTTGGATCTGCGCTGTGTCCCCTTCGCTGGGGCGCGGAGCCTTCCAGGGGCGGCGCCAGGGGCACAATCACGGGAGCTCCGCACTGATCATTCCTACGGAGAGGTCAATGCGGATTTTTCTTCATGTGGGTCGATTGCAGGAGCTCTCGTCCGACGGTTTGGGTCCTCCTCTCGCCCCCTCGTCCCTCCTCCTTTTTGGCTTGATTTGCGGTTCCAGCCTCCGAAGGATTTGCAGGACAACCATTCGACGATTTGAGGGTGGAGGGAAGCGACAGTGACGATGGATGAGGGGGAGAAAGGGAGGGAGGGTCGGGGAGGGGATTGGGGCGGGAAAATCGAGAAGGATGAGAGGATGAGGGATGAGGGTGGAACTGGATGGACGGTTTTGCGAGGGGACGGGGACGGGGGCTGAGGGAGGGAAGCGGAAAGGAAGGGGAGAGGGATGATGGATGATGAGGCGACGGACGTTGGGTGGGGGAAGGGATTGGTGGCGGGGAGGGAATGGGGGATGAGGAGGGGAAAGGGAGAGGGATGAGGGATGATGGAGGGGGTGAAGGAGATGATAGGAGGGGTGTGTGATGAGGGGATGGGATGAGGGATGAGGAGCTGGGATGAGGGATGAGGAAGAGCTGGAAGGGGATTGCCAGGTTCCACCTGTCGATGATGAACCCCTTTGGCCTCAGGCTGATCGACAGCGCTCCGTCCACCTACTGCCACGATCTGGTGTCGCCGATGGTCCAGGAACCTTTGCCTCCTCCTCTGTTCTCCTCCTCCTCCTCCTCCTCCTCTTACTTCTCCTCTCCCTCCTGCCCCCCTTGTTGGTTCTGCTCTTCTCTGCGCAAGCGTCCGGATGCCAGACCCGTCGTGCCCAGACGCCACGGTGCGCCTGCTCGTCGGGGGGCCCTTTGCCACCCTCGCATCCTCCTGCCGCCGCGATCTCGTGCCGCCGACTGTCCAGTAAATTCGGCCTCCTTCATCCTCTGCCTCGTCTTTCTGTTTGTTTGCTTGTTTGCTTATTTGTTTTTTGCTTGTTTGTTTGTTTGTTTGCTTGCGTGTTTGTTTGTTTTGCTTGCTTGTTTGCTTGCCGAAATCTTGTTTGCTTGTTTGCTTGCTTGTTTGCTTGTTTGCTTGCTTCTGTTTTGTTTTGCTTGGGCTATTTTCTTGTCTGTTTCTGTGCTTGTTTGCTTGTTGGAATTTCTCATCTGGTGCCCTGCGCGGCTTGCCGGCTCTGCGGACGCGCTTGCGACCGCCAGCGCTGCCGACGAGCAGAGTCTGAATCTCTCGTGTGCCGGAAACCCGGCCAGGGCCCCCGGGGCCGCAGACCACCGAGGGCGCCGGGAGTAAGCCAAGTGGCGCTTCCCGCCCCCGTGGCTTCCCTGGAGCGCCCCTGAGTTTACTCCAGGGGCCCCTGGGGCTCTGGAGAACCTCAACGAGGGTCACCAGACAGCCCAGGAAGGTCCCGAGAGGGCCCGAGCCCGTCCAAGATGATCCCCGAGACGGCCCAAGAGCACTCCATGACGCCAGAGATCGCTTCAAGATGGCCCGAGAGGAGGTGGTGGAGGAGGAGGAGGAGGAGGAGGAGGAGGAGGGAATGACTCCAATGCAGTCTTTGGGGGTCGTTTGGAGATCGCGCGTCTTCCCCCTCTTCCCTCCTTTCCTCCTTCCCTCCTTCCCTCCCTCCTCGTCCTCCTCCTTCCTCCCTGCCCCCTCCTCCATTCTCTTCCTCCTCTTCGATCCTTCCTCCTCCCTCCTCCCTTCTCCCTCCTCTTCCGCCCTCCTCCCTCCTTCCTCGCTCCTCCCTTCTCCCTCCTTCCGCCTTCCCTCCTCCCTCCTCCCTCCTCCCTCCCGCCTTCACGCCCTCCCGCCCTCCTTCCTCCTCCTCAACGTCCTACTCCTCTCCCTCCTCGTCCTTCTCCTCCTCTTCCTCCTCTTTCTTTATTAGATTCCTTATAGATGACTCCTCCCTGTCCCACCATCCCGAGACCGGTCGAAAGCGCGGGCTGGGCGTTTCGCCGGGGACTTCACAGCATATGATCATGAATGTTGCAGTTTGACAGATGGAGAGCGGCCCGCTTTCAAGCTGTTGCTCTCGCTTTAGCGCCGCACACAGTCGCTTGAAAAGTTTGCTTCGGGGTCGGCTACCGCTGCAAACGCTTCTTCTACAGGCTCATCTTCTTGTCCGTCAACCGGTGAGGCGCTCCTTGGGCAGCCTGTTGTTTTGTATAGCACGGAATAGTTGATATTGTCTAGCTAGTCGCACATATAGTGTGGTCGTGCGTGTCCCGTCCGTTTTTCTCTTCTCTCCTCTCCCTCTCTCTTCTCGTCCTCTTTCTCTTCTGCCGTTACTATTGGTCACCTTGAGCATCCCCTTTTCCAATTGATGGATTCTGCGGCATGCCAGCAACACTTGTCGCACAGGCTTTCGCTCGAGAGCAAAAGAAACGCAGCTCGAAATCGGCGGGCGTATACGTTCTAGGGTAATTCACAGCCGCCGTCGCGGTTTGACGCTGAGTGTTGGCTCTGTTTGTTCAGTCTTCCTCCCTCCCTTCCTTCTCCTCCTCTGCTCCTTCGGAGTCGAAGCTGTGTGCGGCTGGTTGCGGGCCTAAGTGCCGCCATGTGTTCGCTGAGTGACATCCGAGCAGTCTTCCCACACGCCCTGCGGGGTGATCTCTTCCCTCTCCTTCGATGCTTTGCGCTGGAAGGAAAATGCATTCGTTGTAAAAGTTTGTGAGAGCTTCGCGCATGGGGGGCGCCCCGTTTTAAACATGTGGCTCTCGCCTTAGCGCCGCGCACACGTGTTTCAAACACGTGCAAGTGGACGGAGGCCCGGACGGGGACCAGGTTTCAAAACGTGGCTCTCGTTTTAGTGCCGCGCATATTCGTCTTCAGAGTTTGTAACAGGTTGAAGGGCTTTCATGGTTATTGCCACATAATGGTGTTTGGGCGCGATGTCGGGATGTCAGGGCACAACGGTCACGTTGATTCGCGGTGCTGAAACCTCAGGAATAGTGTTCTGGCACGGTTCATGATCGTCAATACGCAAGAGTCACGGTGATTCGCGGCGTCGAAATCCCAGGAATGGTGTTCATGGAACGATTCAGAATCGTTTTTACGGGAGAGTAACTGTTTAGGAGTTGTGTTCTCGCACGATGCCGGATTTTCAGACCGTTGACTTTCCAAGGAGACATTTGTGTCAGTGAAAAAGATTCCGTGTAGGAGTTTATGAGGAGGGAACTTGGAGGGAGGGTTTATTGCAATATCGTGTTGATGTGTCTTGGGTTTGCACTGATCGTCCCTCCTCCTCCTTCTCCCTCCTCCTCTTCTCCCTCCTCCTCCTCTTCCTCCTCCTCCTCCTCCCATTCTCCTCATCTTCCTCCTCCTCCTCCTCCTCCTCTTCCTCCTCCCCCCTCCTCCTCCTTCTCCTCCTCACTGCTCCCTGTTTTTTGATCCCTGCTGCTGCAGCTGCTGCTTCTGCTGCTTTTGCTGCTGCTGCTCCTCCGCCTCCTCTTCCGCCTCTTCAACCTCCTCCTCCGCCTCCTCCGCCTCCTCCTCCTCATCATCATCATCCTCCTCTTCCTCACTTGGTGGTTGGGAGGGTACCCGACTGCCCCGGGATGGGCGCGATAACGTTGGGCGGCGAGGGAGGGCCGCCTCCCCCCCCGTGCCAGCTGCTGCGCGCCGCGTCCGCAGAGAGCCAACACCACGGCGACAAGCTCCGCTCCGTCGGCGAGCGCGCCGAATCGGACGCCTCCCAGCCTCCCATCAGGGGCATTGTTGAGGATTGGGTAGGCCGGGAGGGGATGCATCGGTTCTCGGCGATTCGTCGGTTCTCGGCGTTTTCGTCGGGCCTGTGCGGTTCTCCAGCCTCGTGGTGCTCTCCAACGGCTCCGCCTCGCCGAGGGCGTCCCCCGGGTCTCCGGGGTGACTGGATCGCCCCGCCCGGCCGCTGGAGAGCCGAGGTATTACCCGCAAGGGAGGAGCAATTTCAATGCCACTTGTGATTACCCAACGACCCCCCCTGCCATGGCTGATGAATGGATTCCGCGGGGTGCGAAAGCAATTTTTTCCACGCATGCAAGAGGGTCGTCGCGGGCGCCGCCGAGGGGATCGTGCACCCCTGTGCACGGCAGCCTCACAACGATTCCTTTTCGTCTGCGAGTTGTAGTAGGGGTCGTGTACAGCCGAGGCGAAGTCCCCCCCCATTCTCTGGCTGATTGCTGACATGCCACTCCTCGAATATCAGCTTCAAAACTCGCATAATGTTTTTTTTCGGTTTTATATGGAGTTGGTTCCTCCACGTCTGATAGTAATATTGCAGCTAAAGACTTGATAATTTCACAGACAGACGCGAAATAACCCACTGTACGTGAGAAAAATACTGGTTCTCAAAACTGGGAGCCCGCAGTAAACCGTTAACTAGGTTACCGCCGGGACCCTCGTAGAGCACTTCACACGCGGGAGAGTGCTCATAATACGAGGAGAAAGCTTTTGTAAATGTCAGCTTAAAAACTCGAATAATGTTTTTTTTCGGTTTTCAACCGAAGACGGTTCCCTCACGTCTTTTGAAAGTAATGCTGCAGCTACGAACCTGAGAATTTGACAGGCAGACGCGGCATAGCCCACTACACGTTAGGAAAATACTGGTTCTGAAAACGAATGGTCAAATCTCTCAGAATCTTGCAAAAACCGACCCCACGTCATCACATTGTCCGTCCGGGCCGGATTGGCCAGCTAGCAGTCTCCGTCGTCGCCGTCGCCGTCGCCGTCGCTGTCGCCGTCGTCGTCGTCGTCGTCGTCGTCGTTGTCGTCGTCGTCTATCACATCACCCCACACCCACCGACACCCCCGGTGCTCCGCGCCCGGCGCCCAGCTCCACCCCCCCGCCGCCCCGCCCCTTGCCCGCCGCTGCCCCGCGTCCGCTGAAGCCACCGCCCCGTGAGCCGTGCCACTTTCTTGCCCTTTCGGCGCGAGCGCGCCCACTAGACTTCCCCGACAGCATGGCTAGCCGCCTGCCCGCTGACGACCGCAGAGGGTGTGTGTGTGTGTTTTCTGATGCGGGTTCTTCCCCATCCTTACCTTCTGTCTTTCACCGAGGCCCCCTGTGCGCCCCGTTGAATGCTGCTCGTCTTCGTCCATCGCTTCTTTCACGCTAGGGGGCACCTTACCCGCCCCCTCGGAGTCCTGCGTCGCGCTCACCCCCCGTAGTGCCTCCGGCACCTGGCCCCCGTCGCCCACAGCGTTCCAGATCGAGGGCTGCCAAGTGCTGGGCCCCTAGTCTGGCACAGACGGCAATCCTGCGGCGGCCCCGCAGGAACGTCCGATGTCCCGCCCCCATGCAAGGCTCACCCCTCGCGTCATTGAGGCCAGCACCTTGGACGCGGGCGCGGTCGCCGCCGCTACGGCACCCCCGTGCCCCCGGCCCCCCAGGTTTTCTCCTTCACGGATTTCGCTGCTAATCACTCCCATCAAGCAGCCCAACCACCAGGATTTGGTGTTGGCAACCACCGCCTTCATCCAGTTGGGGTTCCGGCAGGCCGCGCTCTGGCGAGCGGCCCTCCACAAGTGCAAATTCAACTCCGCCGACCCCAGCGCTCACTCCTCCACCCGCCTTCAATCTTTCTTTGAACGCTGACGGCTACAAGGCGAACCAAGCAACTCACATACCCGCCTCTGGGCTCCCCGAGGGCTACCTCGCTGAAGCTGCCAGGCCCCCCCGTCACCTTGTCAGACGTGTCGCGAGATCTGGTCCACCCTGGGACAGCCCTGTCAGTGGAAGGATTTTCTCGGCCACGCCTTCAAGCGGGAGAAGCCCATCTTGCAGATCGACCCCAAGCTTGTCGAGACCCCTCGTGTGGAAGCGTTCATCGAGGGCCTCGAGCGGGGCAAGTTGAGTGTTGGCGCTTGGCGCTCACTGTCGCACGACGACAAGCGTGCACGCGCGGCAGAACTTATGCAGGGCAGGCGGCTCTCCAAGTCCCGTATGTGGGGGGCAACGAGTCCCCCCATACGCCTCGTACCTCCCGCGTCCTGGCCGCACTCTTCTGCCCCCACTGGTGCTGGGTCCCCTTCCGCCTCGCCCGCCACCCGCGGCAGACAGGCGACGCTAACTATCTCCGGCCCTGCCTGCTTCCCCACGCTTGGGGGGAACGCTGGCGCGGTTCAACGCTCCGCCTCCCTGCGCGGACGTCCCCCTGCTTCCGCTCTGGACGACGCCGTCCAGGGGCCAGGGCGGGTGCGCAGCCGGCCCTGCACTCCCCTCGGCGCCCCTCCTTGGCTAGAGCGTGCCACCTGCTGGCCACAGCTCCTCTGCGATGGGCAGCGCGGCGCGGAGCCTCCCGTGGGCGGAACCTCCAGTTCGCCGTTGCCTCCAGCGCTTTTGTGGACATGCCGGCATCGCAGCCCTTCAGCTGCAACCTTTGCGGGGTCCCCGCCGTCGCTGGGGGCTTTTGGCCTCCTTGTCCTTGTGCCGTGCCCTTCTACCAGCTTCTGCTGGCCATGGCGCTTGCTGCAGTACTCTCCCGCCCTTGCAGGCCTCATCGGTCTCGTCACCTGCTCTCGCTCCGCTGTCCCGCGTCCCTCTCCTGTCGCAGCCTCTCGGGCCGTTGCGTCGTTCCGCAGCCTCGTCTCGTCCGCCCCCCCCTCGTCAGGGCTCCCTGTTTTCCTTGTTCGGATGTCCTTCGGGTAGCTCCCTCGTGGTCCTCCTTCCTTGCCTCTGATGTTCCCAGCGGGCCGTCGCTGGAGGCCTCCTGTGGCTCGCCCCTGTCCTCTCGGGCAGAGCCTCCGCAGGAGTTGCGCGGGCGTCAAGAAATCGGCAAACGGGCTGGGCAACACGTCGCTGTGCGTTGCGTTTCGCTTCACTTGCCTGTGCTCCGGGCTGGTTCCTTCCACCACGGCCAGTCTGCAGCTGGCGGGCACTCGTGTGTGCTCGCGCTTAGCTCCAGTCTCCGTCCGGACTGTGCCGCATCTGGCTCCTCCTCCCCCTGGCCCCCTTGCTTCGTCTTGGAGGCCCCGAGTCCAAATTCGTGCAGCAGATGGCCGCCAGCCCCCTGTGCCCCTGGCCCCTCATCGCGGAGGGCGCCCCGCGGTCCTTTCTTTTTGACTGCCGCCGTTTCCAGCGTGCCATTCGGCCTGTTGGCGTCGCGGCCCTGTAGCCTGCGACCTTTGCGGTGCGTCCGCCACCACTTTATGGCCTCTGGCCGTTGCTCCCTCCTCGGTGCCCTTCTTCTGACCCCCCTCGGCCCTGGCACTTTCTCGTCTCCGGCATGCGTCCCCCTGCCCTTCCGGTCGCTAGGTCGGTCCTCGTCCTCGTCGGCGTCTTCCCCTCGCCCCCCCGCCTTCAAATCCTTGGTGGCTGTTGGCACACCCACCGTGCTGGTCCGTCCATCGCTGATCTCCACGTCATCCATGCCCAGATGACCTATGGCGGCTGCTGCTGCGAGATGCGATACATTCGACGGTCTCTGAGAGCTCGGGCGTCTCTTGCCGCGCGCGCCTGATCGCTGTTCCACACTTTCTCCGCCCTGTCGGTGCGCACTGGGCGCGACGCCAATATATATATATATATATGTATGTATGTATGTATGTATGTATGTATGTATGTATACATATATGTATGTGTGTGTGCGTTCGTGTGTGGGTGTGGAGCTTTAAGTGGCCTCTTCTTCCCCCCCTTCGCGGCCACCTTGCCTCCCCGTTTTCCCTTCTTGCACGCTGGCCAATTCGCTTTTCGGCGCCCCCGTCTAGCTCTTTCGCTGGTGCAGCCAACTCTGTCTTCTCGCCGCCGACGGAAACAGTGTGTGTGTGTGTGTGTGTGTGTGTGTGCGTGCGTGAGTGTGTGTGTGTGTGTGTGTATTTGTGTGTGCGCTTGTGTGTGTGTGTGGAGCTTTAAGCGCCTCTCGCCTCCCCCTCCGGCCTCCGTCCTCTCTCCTTCATCGTCGTTGTCGTGGAATCCTCCGCCCCCTTCTGGTCTCCTGCTCTTGCTCTCATTATCGTTTTCTTGTTGTTGTTGTTGTTGTTGTTGTTGTTGTTGTTGTTGTTGTTGTTGTTGTTGTTGTTGTTGTTGTTGTTGTTGTTGTTGTGCTTGTTGTTGTTGTTGTTGTTGTTGTTGCTGCTGCTGCTGCTGCTGCTGCTGCTGCTGTTGTTGTTGTTGTTGTTGTTGTTGTTGTTGTTGAACTCTCATTTCTGAAAAATAATTGTTGTTGATCCCCCCCACCGGTGCACACTGTTCTTTCTTAGTCAAAGTGCGCCCCTCGACGCTCGTACCTTGTTTTTTGACAGGGAAAGTCTTGATCCTCAAACTGCGTTGTTGCCCCCCCGGATTACAACAACAACGGCTCCCGCTTGAGACTTCCTCACAATTTACTCATGACCCCCGCTCCCGCCTGAGACTTCCTCACAATTTACTCAGGATCGGCGCTCCCGCTTGAGACGTCCTCGCAATTTACTCAGGACCCCCGCTCCCGCCTGAGACTTCCGCACAATTTACTCAAGGAACGGCGCTCCCGCTTGGGACCTTCCGCGCAACTGAGCTACGTTGAACTCTCATAACGGCGCTCCCGCCTGGGACCTCCTTCAAACTATCACTCCTGAAGAATAATTATTGTTCTCATACGCACCTCTCCGAAGGAATCAAGCTCACAGGCGATTAATGCGTACGCGCGGCCGCGCGGCCCCGCGCGGCCGCGTCCGGGATTTTTCCAGCCGTTTCGCTTGGGACATCCTTGGGATTCTGAAAATCGGTGGCACCCCTCACGCAGATCGCGACGTCATGGTCAAAAACACAATGGATTTGCAACGATTTCGAACTTCGGTGGCACCCCTCACGCAGATGGGCATCGCTAGTGCGTGCACTAGCGATGCCGCCCAACCCCCACAAGGCGGGAACGCCTGGCTCCACCAGTGTAGCTGAGATAGCGTTGGGCTCCGGCCTCGCTGTCCACATCATGCCGACGAACACCATAACCACTAGCCGGTCCCCGTCTTTTTCACACGCGCTAGCCATCTTTATCACACCATCGCTGTATCTGAGGACTTCCCCACACGTGCTGATCCAGCACTGTAGCTGATGATCGCGGGCTTCGGCGTTGCCATCGGGTTCCAACTTCGCCCTGAACATCCCGCTGGGCAGCGCCAGAGCCCATTGGGACAACCGGCCTGCCGTGCACGCGCCGGTACCAGCGCTGCAGCTGGTGACGTTCGGCTTGGGTATCGTCTCCCATGTGCCCCCGAACATTGCCAGAGCTTTCACCCCAACGTGGCCGGCGACGGCGGGCCCCAGTTCACCTCCCACGTCTCCTTGAGCGTTGCCTTCCACATCACGCTGAGCAGCATCGCCAGTGCTTGCTGCTGAGGCTTACCCTTTCCGCACAAGCAGATCCTGGCGCTGTAGTAATGGCGCTTCGTCATTGTATATAGCTGATCACATTCCCGCACGCGCGAATCCCAGCAATGTGATTGATGACGTCGGGCTCCGACTTCACCTCCCGCGGGGCCGCTGGGCAAAAACACTGTCCATTGTCGTACTTCGCTGTCCTGCGCGCAGTGACCCCAGCGTTATGGCTAACGAAATGGGGTCTCAGTGTGGATTGCCGCTGGTATCTGCTTGCGACAAGTGAAATGGGGTCTCACCGACAAGTGCCAGAGCTCGCTGCCTCTGATTGCGGGTTCGCCTCCCGCGCTTCTCCACTTGCACGTGGCCGGGAAGAAATACACCCCCCCAAGAGGGGTACGATCGAAGACGAAGAGGGCGGGTATCCAGGGTCTGGGATGTGTATAGTGAATGACACGCGGGCAGATAGGAGCGAGCAGTCTTATAATGATTGTTGTTGTTGTTGTTGTTGTTGTTGTTGTTGTTGTTGTTGTTGTTGTTGTTGTTGTTGTTGTTGTGGTTGTTGTTGTTGTTGTTGTTGTTGTTGTTGTTGTTGTTGAACTCTCATTCTTGAGTAATAATTATTGTTGGTCCCCCCACACCGGTGCGCGTTGTTTTTTCAATTGAAGTGCCCCCCCCCGGGGCTCGCACTTTTTTTGTTAAGGAAAGTCTTCCTGCTCAGACTGGCCCCCTGGCCCCAAGGTTACAACAACAACGGCTCCCGCCTGAGACTTCCTCACAAGTTGGCCAGGACCCCCTCTCCCGCCCGAGATTTCCTCGCGTTTTAATTCAAGAATCGCGCTCTCGCTTGGAACTTCCTTACGATTTATTCAAGATCGCTCGTCCTGCGCTCTGGAGACGCGCTCTCGCTGGAGACGTGCTTGCAATTTACTAAATAATAGCGCCTTTGCGTTGGAATTTCTTGCAATTCACTCCAGCGCCGCGCTCCCGACACCCAGGCGCCCAGGAGTCGCGCTCACGCTTAGGACTTCTTCACATATTACCTAGGAGTCTGGATCTCGCTGCCCTTCGTGGCTCCGTTGCAGCCCTTCATGGCCCCCTCGCTTTGTTTCGTGGCCCCGTTGCAGCCCTTCGTGGCCACCTCGCTTTGTTTCGTGGCCCCGTTGCAGCCCCTCGTGGCCTCCTCGTTGCCCTTCGTGGCCCCGTTGCAGCCCTTCGTGGCCCCCTCTCTTTGTTTCGTGGCCCCGTTGCAGCCCTTCGTGGCCCCGTTGCAGCCCTTCGTGGCCCCCTCGCTGCCCTTCGTGGCCCCGTTGCAGCCCTTCGTGGCCCCCTCGCTTTGTTTCGTGGCCCCATATATGTATGCCCTTCGTGGCCCCCGCTCGTTCGCGCCCGTGGTGGCCCCATATGCATGCCCTTCGTGGCCCCGCTGTCGCCCTTCGTGGCCCCCTCGCTGCCTTTCGTGTCCCCGTTGCTGCCCTAAGTGGCCCCGTCCGTACCCTCCGCGGCCCAACATACGTATGCCCTTCGTGGCCCCCGCTCGTTCGCGCCCGCTGTGGCCCCGTGTGCATGCCCTTCGTGGCCCCGCTGTCGCCGCTTGTGGCCCCCTCATTGTCCTACGTGGCCCAGGTGCTACCCTCAGTGGCCCCATCGTTGCCTTCTGTGGCCCCGCATTTTCTGCCCTTCGTGGCCCACGCTCGCTCGCGCTCTTCGTGGCCCCATACGCATTCCCTTCGTGTCCCCGCTGTCGCCCTTCGTGGCCTACTTCGTGTCCTTCGTGGCTCTGCTGTCGTTCTCTCTCGCTCTCGCTTTCGCTCGTCGTCGTCGTCGTCGTCGTCGTCGCCGTCGTTGCCGTCGTCGTCGACGTCGTCGTCGTCGTCGTCGTGGTCGGTCCCCTGTCCGTCCCTCTTGGGGTCGGGTCGACGGTCCGAGGCCGCTCCGCCGATCAGCGCTGCTGTTGGCCAGGCCGACGGTCCGCGGCCGCCCCGCCGCTTGCCGGGGCCCGGCCTGCAGGGGAGAAAGGTATACCCCCAAAAAGGGATTCGATCGAAGAAGAAAAGGGCGGGTATCGAGGGTTTGGGAAATTCGCGTTATTCGACACTTGAGCAGATAAGGGCGAAGAGTCTTAACATGATTGTTGTTGTTGTTGTTGTTGTTGTGTTGTTTGTTGTTGTTGTTGTTGTTGTTGTTGTTGTTGTTGTTGTTGTTGTTGTTGTTGTTGTTGTTGTTGTTGTTGTTGTTGTTGTTGTTGTTGTTGTTGTTGTTGTTGTTGTTGTTGTTGTTGTTGTTGTTGTTGTTGTTGTTGTTGTTGTTGTTGTTGTTGTTGTTGTTGTTGTTGTTGTTTCGCTTGTGTTTTTTTGGTTGTTGTTCCGCCTCTCTCTTTTCTCTCCTCCGCCTCTTTCTCGTGCTCTTTGTTCTCGTTCCCTCCCAGCCATCTCGGCCGAAGTCGGGGTATGATTTTGTATTGCCCTGTTAGACGACTGAAACAGCTCGGCCCTGCACGGCATCTTCTTCCCCGAAGGCAGTTTCGGAGGCCTCCACGACTCCTGAGCGTGAGGGAGGAGGGGAGTTAGTTTTACCTCCCGTCATCCTCCCCCTCCCCTTCTGGGAGAATTGTCAGATCTTGCTTGCGAGTGCCGAGAACTTCGAGGTACTTTGCTCAGCTGCATTCCGTAGTGCACTGCAGCTGCAATTTGTTGAGATGGGCAGCGCTCGAATCAAGGGTATATTTAATTTCAAGGTGACAATTCAGTCCCCCTCTTCGCTTTTCATCCCCTTCCCCTCCCCCTCCCCCTCCCCCTCCTCTTTTCGTCGTCGTCGTCGTCGTCGTCCTTCACGTCGCTGCGCTCGTTCGTCTGCCGTAATTCGTCCGTCCACCCTCCTCCTCATTTTCCCCCCCTCTTCCCTCCAGTAGAGCACCATCTTAGCCGGTTCCAGGGGTGCTTTCCAGGGCGAGGCCTCCTCGCTTCCCTTCTGGGCCAGGCTGCTCTGTTTTGTTTGGCTCACTTTGGGCCCACCAGCACTGAAAAGCCTCCTTCGTCCCTCTGCCCTCCCTCTTCCTAGTTGTCGTCGTTAGTCGTCGTCGTCGTCGTCGTCGTCGTCGTCGTCGTCGCTGCGTTCGTTCGTCCGCTGTTCTCGTTGTGTCGTTTGTCGTCGTCGTCGTCGTCGTCGTCGCCGTTGTGGGCAGTGGCCCTCTTCTCTTCTGCGCATGCCTCGTGCCCCCGATGCGTGGGCGTGCGCGCGAGGAGGACCCAGAATTCTCAGAGCCCCAGAGTTCTAGAATCCTAGAGTCCCAGACTCTGAGATACTGGCGTTGTAATTTTTTCACAACGGGCGTTTTCGCCCGATTTCGGGCCCCGGGACCCCCACGGAACGATCTGGCTTGAAAAACGACGCTGAAAGATGGTGGTCTGGGGCTCCCGTCGCGATTTTTCATGGTGCTGAGTTGTTTGGGCAACGTCAGATCTCAGGGGAGTTCTGGAGTCGCAGAATCCCAGAGTCCCCGAGACCTCCCCCCTTCCCGCACCCCCAGGCTGCTGCCCCTTCCTGGCCCCGGGGGCGTGGCCTTGGGTGCCTCGGCCTCCCATCCTGGAGCGAGGCTGCCGGGGGGGTCTTCCGCCGACGGCGAGGCGGCAGTAGAGGACGAAGGGGAGCATGACGGTGGTGGTGATGGTGGTACTTGTGAGTTGTGAGTATCATGATGACGACAGTGAGAAGGATGAACACTCTCCCTCCTCGCTTCTCCTCCCCCTCCCTCACGCTCGTCCTTCCTCCCTTCTCCTCCCTCTGTGCTTCCTGTCGCTGCTGCATTGCCGAATGGTGGTCCAGGCCACAGCTCACAGCACGAGTTTGCCTACTGCAGGCAGGCCTGTGCAGTGCTCCCGGCTTGCTTGGCGACCTTTTGATCCGCGATGTTGCTGTGGCACCCGTCGGAGCGATGAACACGAACGTCTGAGGAGGAGGATGATGAGGAGCATGGCGGTCTGGCTGGACATGGCGGTCGTGTCGATGCCGTGGCCACCCGCCGCCGGGGGCAGCGCGGCCCGGGCTCACGAGCTGGTCGGGGGCACCCGCCGCAGCTCGTTGGCTCTGGTCGAATGTCGGCCACGCGCAAAGGGGGGCAGAGTGGAGGGGGGACGGCTTCTTGGAAGAAGGCTGCTCCTCAGAAGGCGCCTGCTCTACATCTACAGATGAGACCCGCGCCTTCCAAGAAGCAGGGTGCTGCTAAGAAGCTTTCCCCCCTCCCCCTACCCCCCAATGCGCGTGGCCGATATTGTCGAGGAACCGCGAACATCGATCAAGTCGAGTGGATCAGCGACGGGTCTTGTTTTCATGCCAACTCGGCGCGCTCCGTTGCCAAATTTGGCGGCACTGACGCCATGCTTCACGCGCCAGACCCACGGATCCCTAATCCGTGTTAGCGTGTGCGTCAGAACCGCAGAAGAAAATTTGGAATCATCATGAATTTTGGGGGGTCCGCGCGGTTTTCGTGGATCGGCGATGGACCCCCCTGGCGGGTTTCACGCGCCAGCGAGGGGGGCCCAGCGCCGATCCAAAAAGTCTGCACCGACCTCCGAAAGTTTGTGTTCTTGCCTGTGTTCTTCTCCTATAGAACTGTGGCTCCCCCTCGCGTCGGCCAGGTTCGTCTTTATTTCGGACACCACCCTGCCTGTCAAGCCCTTCGCCTTCGTCTACGATGCGCTGACGCAGAACCCGTACTCGGAGAGAGAGAGAGAGAGAGGGTGGGGTGGGGGAGGAGGAAGAGGAGGAGGAGGAGGAGGGAGGAGGAGGAGGAGGAGGAGCATGAGGAGGAGGAGGAGGATTATTATTATGATGATGATGATGATGCTGATGATGCTGATGATGATGATGTTGATGATGATGATGATGATGATGATGATGATGATGACGATGATGATGCTGATGATGATGATGATGATGATGATGATGATGTTGTGATGATGATGATGATGATGATGATGATGATGATGATGATGATGATGATGATGATCATGATGATGATGATGATGATGATGATGATGATGATGATGATGATGATGATGATGATGGATGATGATGATGATGATGATGATGATGATGATGATGATGATGATGATGATGATGATGATGATGATGATGGTGATGATGATGATGATGCTGCTGATGATGATGATGATGATGATGATGATGACGATGATGATGATGATGATGATGATGATGATGATGATGATGCGACACGTGGGCCGAGCTGAGTGGAGTCGTCTCCGATGTGGTTTCGGGGATGGCGCGTGTTGGGCGTGAGGTGAAGCCGATTCTCGATGAAGTGAAGGAGGTCAAGGCATGCCTGTGCGAGGTCGCGAAGAACATCTACGACTGCTTGGCGAATCAGGTGCAGATGAGCCTTGCGGAGAAGAGGGTGGCATTGGAGCTGATGGCCATCGAGAAGTGTGTCAACGAGATGGGCCTCATTGTGCGTCGGTGCCACTCGAGGGCCAGCCTGGCGGAATGCCTTGCCGAGGCGGCGGCGTTCGGAGCCATCGAGCTGCGCGTGGAGACGCGGGGCTGGGCGCTGGTCGAGGACGGCGAGCAGTTGGGCGGCAAGAAGCGGAAAGAACGGGGCTCAGGCTGATTTGAGAACAAGCGGGACTTCGCCGTACTCATCAAGGCGGCGTTTGGGAATAACGGAACATCATTGCCGGACGTGGCAGACGGTGGCGCGCCAGAGTCCGAGGAGCTGTGTAACGCACCTCCGGCTCGATGATGTGGCGGCGGGCGCTGCGACCAGAGACTTGGCGCGGTGCGTGGGCAGTTTTTACGCGTCAGTCGTGCGACTCAAAAAAACAGTATGTATGCGTATTAATGAAGATCTATGTGTATGCATACGTGCGTGCACATATATATATATATATATATATATATATATATATATATGAAAGAGCGTGTTCTACCGCTGCTGGCGGAAAACCGGGGGGGGTCACTACCCGTTCGAACCCCTCCCCCCCCCCCCCCTCCGGAAAACCGGGGGGGGTCACTACCGGTTCGAACCCCTCCCCCCCCCCCCCAGCTCATCATGAAAAGGGGGGGGGGTCACTACCGGTTCGAACCCCCCCCCCCCTCGAAAAAACCGGGGGGGGTCACTACCGGTTCGAACCCCCCCCCCCCTCGAAAACCGAGTGGGGGTGCGGACAGTGGTGGGGACGGTGTTGGTGGGGACAGTGGTGAGGGGATAGCGGGACAGTGGTGGGGACAGTGGGACAGTGGGACAGTGGTGGGGACGGTAGTGGTGGGGACAGTGGTGGGGACAATGGTGGGAACAGGGGGGGACAGTG
This sequence comes from Prorocentrum cordatum, assembly GCA_963575745.1. Classification (NCBI taxonomy): domain Eukaryota; class Dinophyceae; order Prorocentrales; family Prorocentraceae; genus Prorocentrum; species Prorocentrum cordatum. The sequence continues at coordinate 115,770 of CAUYUJ010017651.1, read as the reverse complement.
GACAGTGGTGGTGACGGTGGTGGTGGGGACAGTGGTGTGGGGACAATGGGAATGAGGTGGAAACAGTGGGACAGTGGAGGGTACAATGGTGGTGGGGACAGTGGTGAAGGCGGTGGCGAGGACGGCGGTGGGACAATGGGACAAAGGTACAGTGGGGACAGTGGTGGGGACAGTGGGGACAGTGGTGGGAACAGTGGGACAGCTCAGTGGGACAGCGGAGGAGTCAGTGGGACAGTGGGGACAGTGGGGATAGTCGGGCAGTGGTTGGGGCCGTGGAGACAGTGGGGAGAGTGGAACCGTGGTGGGAACAGTTCTGGGGACAGCGGGGACAGTGCGACAGTGGTGGGGCCACTGGTGGGGACAGTAGGGGCGGTGGTGGAACCAGTGGGGACAGTGGTGGTGAGGACAGTGGTGCTGGGAACACCAGTGGGGGATGTGATGCGGACGGTGGTGGGGACCGGGAGTCGTTTGCTGGCGGTGAGCAGAGGGGGGGGGGGGGGGGTTCGAACCGGTAGTGACCCCCTCCGGTTTTCCGGATCCGAAGGGTAGGGGGGGGGGGGGGGAGGGGTTCGAACCGGTAGTGACCCCCTCCCGGTTTTCCGGATCCGGAGTGGGGGGGGGGGGGGAGGGGTTCGAACCGGTAGTGACCCCCCCCGGTTTTCGAGCGGGAGGGGGGGGGGGGGGGGGGGGGGTTAGGGGAGGGGGGGGGTTTTGCCGGGGGAAGGGGTGGGGGGGGGGGAGGGGTTCCAGCAGGGGGGGGGGATTTTCGGAGGGGGGGGGGGGCGACCCCCGGGTTCCGGAGGAAAAGGTTGGCAATTTTCCACAGTAAAGCGGCGGTGGATCACGCTCTCTCTCTCTCTCTCTCTCTCTCTCTCTCTCTATTGCATGTGCATCATCTCTCATTAGATGTGCATGTATATACTTATCTTTATCTGGTGATATGCAGTGTATGTATGGACGTGCATGTGCATGTGTGTGTGTTGTATTTATGTTTGTGTATGTGTATGTGTTTGCATGTGTAGATGCTCTGTATATGTAGATTTATATCATTAGATGTGCATGTACACATATACTTATCTTTATCTGGTTTAACTTTATACATTCATAGATATGCAGTTCTGTATTAAATTGTACATGTGTATGTATTTGTGTAGACGCATCTGCATATGTTTATGTATGTGCATCTGAATGTGTTTATGTATATGTTTATGTGTAATTCCAATCCAATGTTTATGTTAATTGATGTGTATATGTACATGTACACGTTTACGTACATGTCTATGTATATGTGTGTATATCTATATGTGCATATGTACAGGTGTATGCGTATGTACATGTACATGTCTGTGTTTACGATTATGTTTATGTTTATGTTTATGTTTTCGCATAGGTATATGTACATTTTTGTGTGTATGTACGATTGTGTATGGACATGCAAATGTATATTGTACGTACATGTATATGCATTCGTAATTGCATGTGCGTACGCGTATGTGTATGCATGCGCTCGTTCTTTTGGACCGGGCGGCGCCTAGGTGCGTCTCTGCTCGAATGTGGAGCATTTTGCTCAGTGCACGTGCGCCGCACGCCTTGTGTGGAATTTGCCTGTTCCGTCGTCCCGGACACGCCTGTTGCCGCCGGACCGTCGTCGCGGCCGCCGACCAAAAAAGTATGTGTATGCATATGTGCACATGTATGTACAGATGTCATGTATACGTATGTGTATGTGTACCTAAATATGCATGTGTATATGTACATGTATATGTGTGTATGTGTATATGCATGATTCGGTGTAAAAGTGTATGCATATGTATTATGAATTGTTTATGTATGTGTACACGTACATGCCACTGTGTATGTGTACATGCACATGTGCATGTATGATATGTACACATATGTGTATGTGTATGTCTATGGATATGTATGTGTAGATGTCTACGTACATGTATACGTATATGGATATTCCTATGTATATCTGTATGTATATGTATACGCATATGTATATGTATCAGTGCATGTATATGTATATGTATATGTATGCGTATGTGTAGAAATTTATATATACATATATGTATATATCGATGTATTTGTATATGCATATGTCTATGTATATGTAGGTGTAGACGTATATGCACATTTTGACATGTATATGTATACGTAGATGTAGGTGTATATACCTTTGCTTTTTCGACGCCTAAATCTATGTCTATGTATTTGTATATTTGTACAGACCGCTTGGCTGACGCAGTCTGCGGAAGACGGCGCGAGTTACAGGAGTGACGCGCCATTTTCGCAGCGGTGATTTTCTGTTCATCCCGAGGTCCTTCGCGGACTAGAAGCAGCACGTGTGAAACCTCCTGTGTGAAACGTGTTTCTGGTGAGCCGATTTCCATTTCAACTGCTGCTGCTCTTGGCCACTGGTTCCAGGGGCCCTTTGCGCCGCCTTTTGGGCGGTGCCCTAGCCTTTCGAGCTCCACATAGCTTGCTTCTGGAGTCCACAAACACATTTGTTTTACGCGAGGCTGTTTGGAGACGCGCTGCGCATGCTGGCCTGTGGCTATGAGAGACTGACGCAGCCTCGCGCTTGGGCAAGAGAATAACGACAACGGGTTCACGGACCCTCAGTCTCAGATTATTGTCGCGTCGAGATCAGATTCGGCGCGCATTTCGGCAAACCCGTGCCCCCGCCCCCCTGCCCATTCCGTCCGTCGTGTGTTCCCTTGTCTCAGGGGCTGCGCGGGATAGGCGTTGCAGGTAGAGGAGATATTTACCCCCGAGCGGGTTCGATCGAAAACGAAAAAGGGGGGTATCAACGGGTTGGGATGTACTCGTTGAGTGGCCCGCAAGCAGATGAAAGCGATCAGTCTTGAAATGATTGTTACTGTTGTTGGCAACAAGTAGACTGGGGACCTATGTGTTCCCAGGCAGTTTCTGGAAAACGATCGACTTGAAACCGTCCGTGGCGAACTGTGCAGATTGAAGGGGTGTTGGGCCGCCGAGAGAATCACAAGCATTCAAACGCTCCCATCGCGGCTCTTCGTCGTCATTTTGGCGACGGCCGGGTTTGCGATCACAAAGGTGGCAGTGGGATCGTCGAATCTCTGTGATTCCCAGGGGATTGTAAACTTTTCGCCAATCGTTGTGGTTCCCTAGGAATCACAAACACCTAACGATTCCCAGCGCGGCTTTTCGCGACAACCTTGTGATCACACGCGGGGCCGTCACAAAAACTGCCGCGAAGATCCGCGCTGGGAATCTTGAAATCCTTGTGGAAACCAGTGAACCGCATACATTTCGCAAATCTTTGTGGTGCCCTGGGGGTCGCACATATTCAATGATCCCCAGCGCGGCTTTCCGTGGCAATCTTCGTGACCGCAAGCGGGGCTGTCACAGCGATTACCGCGAAGGGCCGCGCTGGGAATCTTTGATTCTTTGAATCTTTGTCATTCCTCGAGAATCAGAAGGATTTGCGAAATGTTTGTGGTTCCCTCGGAATCACAAAGGTTTGCGGAATGTTTGTGGTTCCTTGGGAATCAAAATGTTTCGAAGATCGTCTGATTTTGCGTTATCGCAGAGGAGCCGTGTTGGGACTCGCTTGGGGCTCCACGAGGGCCGAATCGAGCCCCATGATGGCTCCGATGCGCAATGACTGTGCGCGCGTTCGCTCACGGCATTCTAATTATTTTATCTTCCGTTGTCGCTTCGTTCGGGCCCACTCCCCCCATCGTGTTTCTATCTTCCGCGATCCTTGGCCCCGCCTCGTCCGTCATACTTGGATCTTCCGCGGTCGCCGAGCGGGGAGAAGGAGCAGGCGAGGTGTCCCTGTCACATTCTATTCCACGAGTAAGGGGCCCCGTGCCATGAGAGAACGCTATGCTGACTGTGTGAGTGTTGGCCCCCAGCCCCGGGCCCCTTACTAAGGACTCCTTATGAAGGATTCTTTGATAATGATCCCTTTTTCAAGATACCTTATTTAGGGTTTTCCACCCATGAATCCTTACTAAGTGCCCCATGAAGGGTTCCTCATGAAAAAACCTCCAGTACGGATCCCTCATTCAATGCTCCTGGTCAAGGACCCCTTACAACAAGTGTTCCTTTCGAAGACTCCTGATTAAGGATTTTTTATTCAGAGTAGTCCTTTCTAAGGGCTTCTTATTAAGGATTTGGTTCTTACTGAAGATGTCGTTGCAAGGATTCCTTTCGAAGGGTTCCCCATTCAGGATTCCCAAGTAAGGATTGCATCCGAAGGGTTCTTTATAATGATCCATGAATACGGATTCCTTAATAAGGGTTCTGCACGGAGGATTGTTCCTTAGGTACATTTTCTTCATTCAGGACTCTTTATCAACGATTCCTTAGTAAGGGCTCTCTACTCAGGATCCCCGACAAACAAGTTTCTTTATTTTCAATGAGCCCTTACTTTGGGGCCCCTTACCGTGGATGACTCCGTAGTAAGGATTCCTCACCAGGCATTGCCTACGAAGGATTCCTCGTTCAGGAGCCCTTACTAAGGATTCTTTACTACCGATTCCTTATCCATGATTTTTCAGGACTCCTTACCCATGATCCCTTATGCAGGAATCCTTATTGCGGATTCTTTGCCGTGGATTTATTAGGAAAGGTTTAGCATTAAGGATTCTTTAGTCAGGTTTCTTTACTAATGGTTCCCTTTTCCGAATTCTCTATTAACGCTTCCCTACGAAGGAATTCTTTATCAAGGGTTCCTTGGCAACATAAGTTTTTTTGTAATGCTGATCTTTTACGCACGGTTCCCTGCTCAGGATTTCTTACTAACGGGGCTTACCTACGGATTACTTAGCTAGGAATCTCCATTCAAGGTTCTTTCTTGCGGGCTCCTTGCTGCGGATTCATCATTGAGGATTCCTTGTTCTGGGTTTCGTACCAAAAATTCAGTATTAAGGATTTCTCATTCATGCAGGCAGCCTTCCCAAGGACCATCGTGGGGATTCCTCACACACATGAGTGCCCCTTCAGGATTTTTAGTACGTATCCCTGATTAAGAGTTGTTTACATAAGGATTCTTGCCAATCATTCCTGGGGGACAATCCTTGCAAAAAGTCGTGCCCACTCAGGGGTTCATGCTGCGGATACTTTATTCAATGTTCCTTTTTCTAGGAAGGATTCCTTGGTGAGGTTTCCTCAGGCAGGATTCTTCAGGGAGGTCTCCTTACGAATGATTCCCTATACCGTTCTTTTGTTTTGTTTTCCCTCCTTCAGGATTCCTTATTGCCGAGGTCATTATCATGGATTCATTGCACAGGATTTATGATTCATGATTCCTTAGTCAGGATTCCTTACTAATGGGTTCCTTTTTTTCGGGATTCCTGGTTCAAAAAGGCTCCTTACTAAAGATTCCGAACGAAGACTTCTTTACGAATGGGTTCCTTTCCATGTCTTTTCGTGTGGGATTTCTTATCAAGGACTCACTGCTAAGGGTTCCTTATTAGATGGTTCCTTATTCAAGGATTCCTTAGTAAGGATTCCTCATTCTCGATTCCGTGCTAAGGTTAAGTATTTTTTGTACGTAGGAGATATTATTACGGAAACGTGCGAACGGCTCGCATCGTTTCGGTTCAAATTGCCGTAGGTCTTTTGTGTCTTTGTTCCCTTGTTGTTGTTGCTGCTGCTGCGGCTGCTGTTGTTGTTGTGGTTGTGGTTGTGGTTGTTGTTCTTGTCGTTGTCGTTGTCGTTGTCGTTGTCGTCGTCGTCGTCGTCGTCGTCGTGATTGTTGTTGTTGTTGTTGTTGTTGTTGTTGTTGTTGTTGTTGTTGTTGTTGTTGTTGTTGTTGTTGTTATGGTCGTCGTCGTTGTCGTGGTTGTTTTTGTTGTTCTTGTTGTTGTTGATCTTTCAGTCCTCAGAGGTAATCATTGTGGATCCCCTCTTCCGGTAATCATTGCATTTTGCTCCTCCCGGGGCTGGCACCGGGCGTTTTACAAGGGAAAGTGATGTGTTACCAAACTGTTTCTTGCCCCGCTGTTCACAACAACAACAACAACGGCCCCCGCCTGATGTTTCCCCACGATTTATTTCCAAGTCGCGTTATCGCGCGGAACTTCCTCACAATGTATGCAAGAATCGCGCTCTCGCGTGGGACCTCCTCGCAATTTATGTAGACGCCGCGTCCTCGACACTCAGGAATCACGATGATGCTGTGGATTTCTCACGATTTATTTGTAAGTCGCGCTATCGTTCGAAACTTTTTCGCGATTTATGCAGAACGCACGCTTCAGCAACCCGCCTGCTCGACCTGGCCGCTTGGGTCCGCCTTCAACCCGCCTGTTAATGTTTACCCGCCCGATCGGCCCGTCTGGTTCTGCCACGTGTTTTCTGCTCATAGCCTGCCGCCTGCTACGCTCTCTCGTGCTCTATCCTCCTCCTTCCCCCCTCTATCCTCCTCCTTCCCCCGTGCCCCTTCCTTCCATCCATCCTGTCCTCCCCTGCGTTAGGGGCTGCACGAAATTCACGTTGCAGGTAAGAAGGATACCCCCAAAGGGGTACGATCGAAGACGAAGATGGCGGGCATCGAGGGTTTCGGGTATACGTGTTGAATGGCCCGCGAGCAGATAAGACGGAACAGTCTTAAACTTGTTGTTGTTGATGATGATAACGATGATGATGATGATGATGATGATGATGATGATGATGATGATGATGATGATGATGATGATGATGATGATGATGATGATGATGATGATGGTGATTATGATTGTGGAGAAGGTGGAGTTTAGTGGGGGCAGGAGGGAGGGAGGGTAAGGGTGAATATGGGTGGAGGTGGCAAACTGGGCCGTCTCAGGGACTTCTCAGGCCGCCTGGGAGGTGTAATGGGGGCTTCTTGAGGCCTTTCGGTAGGGGGCAGTTCTGACTGTTGAGAGCCTTACAGAAGCCTCTCGGGTCGTCTTTGAGCCGCTTAAGGGATAAGGGGACGATCTGCTGGACGTTGTCCCCCCTTTTGTTGAAACGTCTTGGAAGTTCAAACTGGCCAAGCACACGCTCTTGCATTGTTTGTTTGTCGAGATCGTTCTGTATGCGAGGCGGACTCGGGGGGGCATTACATTGTGCAGGGGCCGAAGAGGGAACCCGGAGAGCTGGTAGGGTAACTCCCTGAGGGGTCGGAGGAATTTCTGGGACTTAGGAAAGGAGCTTCGGGGGTCTACCGCAGGCCACATGGCCCAGAGGGCTGGGTTCAGTGCCGCACCTGTGAGAATAGGGCGAGTAAGAGGAAACACATACTGAAGGGAGGAGTGTTACATTCAGAGAGTGGCGGGGTGCCAAGCATGCTCGTGAGCGCAGGACATCTGCATCGAGCCGCGGTCCGAGTGGCTCTGGCTCAGCAACAAGCGCAGACCTTGCCTAAGATGGCCAATATTTGCAGACGGAGTAGAATCGCCCGGTTCGCCTGATCCATGTACCCAGACCCCTTGTCGTCGCGAAAATTCATGACTGTTTTTTTTGTTGGGGGACTTTCGGCTCTAGGGGCCCTCGCCGTGTCCAGGGACCGTCAAACATCGATTCTGAATGAAAAACCGGTCGCAGGGAAGGGATCGAGACTTTTGGGGGTTCACGGTATAAGCAAATCATGACGTCAGGGATTTGGGTCATCGGCCTATCCATTGCGGCTTGTTTCAGGTCGTAACTTTAACGGCATCGTGGTGACTCGGTGCTAACACGCACATATTCGCAAACACCCAGTCGGTGGGCGTGGAAATGTGATCTGTCGACGGTGGACAAGGTGCCTCGTTCCGAGGCGCGTGCAGACAGGAGGGAGTTTTTGGCGACGCAGATCGGAGCTCGATTGCCCACGACAGGGTGCTGCCAGAGGTGACCCTAGCAGAGCACCCCTATCGATGCCCAGGTGACCCCTTGGCCCCCTCAGTGGCGCGGACAGGTAGGACAGCCTCTTGATCGCGTTTGGCAGCCTTGGCCCAGAGTGTGATACCAGCAAGGCAGATAGAGCTCGCTCGCTGTCGTCGGTCCCGCGGCGATGCGCCCCGAGGCCCGGGTCGTACGGCTGCTCTCGTGAAGCACAGCCAGTGGGTCGTGCTGAGCCAGGCGAGCTTCCCCGGCACCTTTCTCGGTGACGCAGGTCCTGATTTTTGACGCTTCGCGTGTCCCCATCAGCCCCACCCCATGTAAAGGTGTCGAGGTTCCCATCCCCACCCACATGGACGGTGGCACGAAGAGGTCCCTGCAGCAGCGCCTCCAGGCGTACAAACGCAGGCTGGAAGAGGCACGCTTTTGCAAGAAAGCTCGGCCCCTCTCCGATCTGGCCAGGCTACCAATCGGGTGCGGACGAGCAAACAGCGCTCCAATTCCTTCTACCCTGAAGGATCTTGTCATGTGCACACCTCCGGCATTCCAGCCACCGAAAGTCGGCACCACCCTCCCAGCCCACAGACTGTCGGACGGCAGGTTTGGGTCTGACTCACACAGGACGAACTTGTTCACGGCAGCGTGCGACACCTGTCCCCCCCGGGGTCTCCTCTGCTTGTCTGGGAAGTTGGACGCCCCGCTCTCAGATGTTTTATGTGGCGCCCTGAGCCAGAGGCGCAGTGCAACGAGCAGACAGGCCTGCCCTCGTGGGACATGATGCCCACGCTCTGGACCAGGCAGCAGTGGAACGCGGGATGGGCCTGCAGGAAATGCCTCAACCACATATGGAACGTGGCACCAGGCGTCCTCGACCACATCCTTGACCACCACTCTTCCGAGGTATACCCCACCGCTCCCACTAAGCGGAAGACAACAGCGGAGGTGCCAGAAAACAGCTACGACATGTGCGCACACCTCTCCCCGACAGGGATCACTGCGTCGGGTAAATGACGCATTCACACGACCCACGCCTCGCGGCGAGGAAGCGCCCCCACATGACATGGAGACCAGTGACCCAGACGGCCAACCGGGAGCAGATGGGAGGGCCTCCAGCAGCAGCGGAGACTCCTTCCCCACAGTGCCCCCACCGTTGTGCCCCTACTTGCCCACGCTCTCCACCTATCGTCTCGCAGGGGTGGAGTCGGATGGCCCTGTCCACGCCCTGGTCAAGTACGCGATCGAGTGGAACGACACAATCTACAAACGTTGGGCCACCTACGCTCAGCAGCAAGGCGAGGATATCAAAGGGGACAAAATTGACGAGACGAGTTGGCCGACGGAGCGGCTACTCCCCTTTATCGAAGCGGTGTACGCAAAGGCAATCCCAGAGAAAGGACACCCCCCGCGTGTCACATGGGATGGACAGCGCGCTGCAGCAGCCAGGGTAGTCACACACCTGGCGGGCAATAGCCAGAAGTACAAAGAAGAGTGGGAACGCTATGCAGACAGCCTCACCGACCAGAAGAGGCAGTGCCCCTTCCGTCAGCCGTTTCACGTTCTCATGACCTTCCTAAAAGGCTGGAAGATTCCGACTTGGCCAGGGGCACCATCAATCACCTCGCAGCCCTGCCCCTCGGGACGGCAGCCAGCAGCTCTGGCGGGGATGAGTCACCAGCTGCTAGCTGGATCAACATGAACACCAGCAGTAAGGAATTTCCCGCGGCGGGACTCCGAATGGAGGCCCAATGCGCATCCTTGGACCGCGCTGTCGCGCCACCCCGGCAGCTGGCCGAGGCCGACGGGACCTCTGTCCCCCAGACTGAGGGACAAATCCCGCCAGGCCCGTGCAGGTGTGAAGGTGACGTGGAAGGGGTTGACTGGGGAGAAGAGGGGGGCAGAAGATCCGAGCCAGAAGGCTACGCGCGATCCAGCGATGACATCTCCGTGGGCTCCGACTCGCGCGTCAGCTCCACCAACCCCGACGACGACTTTACTGACGCAGCGGCTCCTGAGGGCGACACCGTCATCCCTGATCCCCTCCAGCTCTGGGAAACAGCTCCCGAAAGGAGCGACTCTGAAGTCTGGCCCCCATGCGAGCAGGCTGCCTTCAGGAAGGCAGTCAGAGAAAGGAACGCCCCAGGCAACCCTCGTAGCAGGGACATGCGGATTTGGAATTTGGACGAGGCCCGGGACAACAGGTCTCTGAGACCTACGGATGGCGGCAGCAACCAGCGACCACCAGTGATCGAAGAGAACAGGGCCAGGGAACGCTCGGCCACCCCTCCCCCATGCGCGCGCCACCCAGGCCTCGCGCCTCCGCGCGCCGCGCAGGCCTCCCAGGACGACGCGCGGAGAATACAGCCACCTGTAGAGCAGCACGACGACCCCATGGGAGGCATCCCCATGTACATGTGTCCAGTTGACAAAGCGGACGTCTCAAAAGACGAGCCAGCACCCGACAACATCTCACGTGTGCAGAAAACGCTGGGGGGTGCGTTCAACGTAGTTTGGGGCGCCTGGGTCAAGAAGGCAGCGTTGAGGCGAGGGGGCCACTTTACCAAACTGGATCCCAAGCTGAACTCTGTGCAGCAGCGCAGCGAATTCCTTCAGGCTTGGAGCAAGGCGAATTTCGATGCCTATAAGGTGGACAGGGAGTGCAAACTCGAAGTTGACCGGCTGGGTGTCAAGGATCGTCACTGCAGGCTCTTTCAACGAGTCGCCAAGCCACGCGCCGCTCGAGGGTTTGACAGCAGTGGCCGCCCACCCCCTTGGTCCGTAGCAGGCAAAGAGGCGGCGCGTGCGCCCCGTCCAGATCAGTGGACTGGTGCACCAAACTCTGCCTCGTCGTGGCGCGGATGGCAGTCGTGGGGCACTGGGGGGCGCGAAGGTTCTTCCTCGACCGACGCTGACTGGAAGGCGAAGGGCAAGCGCTATTCCCCGAGAGGAGATCACCCGTAGACTCGATGGGGTCGACTGTGCCACTTACTTAGGGCAGCCCCTCCTTTGGACAGCAGTGGCGGATGGCTGAAATAACCCATCCCCTGTGTTCCACATCTACAATGCAAGTCGGCGGAGGTGGGCGACGTCGCCCACTGCGCCGCCCTTCCTCAGCCCCGCCCCCCCGTGGACATGAAGTTCTGTACATGGTTGTTCTACGTGTTGATATCCGTGTTCTGCGACTTTCGGCTGCGCCCCCACCTCTCTTCTACTCTTGCCCACCGCCTTTGCTCCGCCCGGATAGTTGAGGGCTCATGCGTGCAGCCCGTCTGCGGCTCGAGTCTACCATTGGTGCTCTGGACCATTTCAGTACTCAGGGTCGCGACGCGGCCTGTCATGGACCGCAGAGCTTGCTTCCTGGACAACGATGATCTGGTTCAGCTGGGCGTGACCTCCACCTCCTTGTGCAAGGTGGTGTCCATTGCGCTTACCTTGTGGGCCGTCTGGGGCCATGCGCGCCCGTTGGAGCTCGCTGGGTTGGCAGCCCCATGGTCCTCAACCGGCCCTTTGCCTCGAGCAGCCCTGTTGAGCTCGTGGACTGAGGCCGCTGTGGAAATGGCCGCAGACCCCCGTGGTCACGAAGTTCTCTATATGGATGCTCTGTGTATTGATGCCCGTGATCTGCGGCCTTCGGCTGCGCCCCCCACCTCTCTTCTCAGTGTGCGACTGCGGTTGGTGGGCGAGATCTCCTACCGCGCCGCCCGTGCTCAGCCCCGCTCCTCTGTGGTCATGAAGTTCCGTGCGTGGACGCTCTGTGCATTGTCTTCCGTGATCTGCGGCTTTCGGCTGCGCCCCCACTTCTCGTCACATTATTTGCCGCGTCTCTGCGGCTTTCGGCTGCGCCCCCCCGTTGACAAGGTTGGCGTCAGACGCTGAGGAGCAGACGAAGGTTTCCTCAGAGGTCACCCTGGCGCGTCAGCGAGCAGCCTGCGACCGGCGCATCCCTGCAGTTCGGCCGCCTCCTCCTCCTCCTTCTCCTCCTCCTCCTCCTCCTCCTCCTCCCCCTCCCTCCTCCACAATCAATGGGGCTTTCGGCTGCGCGCCCCACCATCAGCTGGGAAGTCTGCCGCGGCCTTTGATGAGCGCCCGCCCTGGTACCCCCCCCGAGGGGTCTCCGACCCTCGTCGCCGGCCCAACCACCTTTCTTCTACAAGGGAGCTGTGGTTTGACGGCGCGCTGCCAGTGGCCAGCGTGCCCGCAGCTCGACAGCTGGAAACCATCTATATGCCCTGGCAGCGGTGACATGGCTGCTGCTCAGTTGGCGCGGTGGTGGGGAGTGGCTGTGGCTGTGGCTGTGGCTGTGGCTTCGTCAAGTTTGCGGCCCCGCATCGAGTGGTTCAGCCTTCCGCGGTTCAAGGTCGTGTAGCATTTCTTGGCGCAGATTTTAGCAGCCCAGGCCTCCACCTCTTCAGTGCTCGCATCGTTGTGCCCCCGAACTGCGCGAATCGCGTGCGATGTGCATTCGCTGGCTACCGGCTGGAGATGGCTCACCCCATGAACGCGCACCAGTGGTCTACTCTACCGGTTGGCGCTCAGTTCAGCCACCCCATTGGAGAGTGCGACCCCGCAGTGAATGGTTCAGCCTGCAGACCGTGGCCGCCTCTTCAGCGCAGCCCTGGGCACCAGCCCGACGGTGCTTCGCATCGTTGCGCCCCCGTGCGGCGTGTGTCGGGGATGATGCGCGCGCGCTGGCTCCGGCAGGCAGGCGTCGGGCGCTGCCGGCAGCCATGCGCCGGGCGACGCCCGATACCTGGCCTCGCCCTAGGAGCGGCCCCGCATTGAGTGGTTCAGCCTTCAGCAGTTCGCGGTCGTTCCCTTTGCAGAGCAATCTGCACAGCTTGTGTCAGTACTTCATCGTTATGCCCCCGAACTGCGTGTGTCGGATACGGTGTGCGCGCGCTGGCTTCGGCTGAGGTGGTCAACCTCGTGAATGCACACCAGTGGTTCGTCTGCTGAAAGGCTTCGACGCGGTCCAGCTACCTTGTAGCGTCAGTGAGTTTGATGAGGCGGGCCTCTTTTGCCTCACCATCTATCGCATGGTACCGCAGTTTGTGAGTGTTGGTCGCTCGCCCTCGCTTCCGCACCCTAGCAGGAAGTCTGGCGCCGCACCGGCGACTCACTCTGCTGTCATCGCAGCTCGTTCAATTCGGTCGCGTTGCTGCGCCTATGCGCGCTTGCTTGTGAATTGAGTTCATTTTGTTCTGTGCATGTGCAGCTGCAAGCGTGTCCTGCAGGTGCGAACTGGCTGCCGACAGTGGCGGCTGTGTTCGCAAATTTGCTCCGTGCCGCATCCCGGGCGCTGCGTCCGCTCCCTGACCTTTGCCTTGGAGCCGCGAACAAAAAAAAGTGCCCCCATCAGCCCCCCACAGGCCGTGCAGCCGCACCTCGGCAGTCGGCAGGCCCAGCCACTTACGCATGGTTCGGCGTTCGGCCCCTCACCTGGCGAGTCCTACGTGGGCGCGCGCCTGCCCTGACCGCATCGACGCAGACCTACCGCTCCCCCATCCTTACATTTGTCACTTGCGGCGGTTAGCTGCGCCCCCCTACGCGTGGTGGTACTCTCGACGTGCAGCAGCCTCCCCGATGCGTGCCTCTTGCGGCGGTTAGCTGCGCCCCCCCTCTCCACGTTGACTACGCGACCTCCGAACGGCGGCGGGGGCCTGTGTCTGCCTCCTTGAGCACGCGAGGGTCGCCGGTATCCACCAGTGAGGGTTTTGTGCCTAGCCGCCCTGCCCGTAGGCCTCTTTCACGCGTGTCGCCTGAGTGGTGCCTCAGGCCGCGTCTATAAGTTTCACCAGCGTAGGGGTTCCTGCTTTGCTGTCCCATAGCGCAGCCTCCCCTGTCGACGCCCAGAGGTCGGCCGTATGGACCCCCCCGGCCCTCTTTGCTGTCCACAGGACAGCCGCCCGCTGTCGGTGGCAGGGACAGTCGCCTGAAATAGTCGTCTCCCTGCTCGCCGCAAAGCCGTTCTAGGTCTGTGCCTGCAGTTGTGCTGCGTAGTGTTGCTTGACTTGGCCGTTTAGTGGCTCTCAGCGCTGGCGCGCGAATCGTGGCCAGCGTCTGCTGTCGGTGGCGGTAGCGTCGGCCGCGCGCCGAGTGGTTTAGCCTTCGGCGTCGTCGGCCTTCTTCCACCACTTGCAGCGGGGTTTCCCAGCTGGTGCACATTAGGTGTCGCCCCAGCCGTGGCATAGTGTTCGGCCCGGTCGCTTAGTGGCCCTCAGCGCTGGCTCACTCCAGCCTATGCCGCTCTGCGCCGTGTTCTGCCGTGCGACGCTGTGTCCTTGCATCGTAGCCAGCGTCTGCAGTCGTTGGTTGTGACGTGGGCCGCGCGCCGAGTGGTTCAGCCTTCGGCGTCGTCGGCCTTCGTCTATCACGACGTGCAGCTGGCTTTCCAGGCTGGTACACATAAGGTGCAGCCTCAGCTGTGGCGTAGGGTTCTGGCTCGGTCGCATTGTGGCTCTCCTCGCTGGCAAACTCCAGCCGACGCCACGCTGCGCCATGCCGCGACCCCCCCTCTGTGCACTACGTGGCTCTTGCGGCGGTTAGCTGCGCCCCCCCGCCCGTGTCCGCTCAGTCGGTGTGCAGCTGCCCTTCAGCTTCGTACCGCTGGTACACATCAGGTGCAGCCTCAGCTGCGTCGCGAGTGTTGCCAGTTCTGTCTGCGGCTCCCAGCGTTGGCATATTCCAGCCTATGCCGCGCTGCACCGTGCAGCCCCCCCCCCCCCCCCTCCTTTTTTCATTGCGTGACTCTTGCGGAGGTTAGCCGCGCCCCCCCCACATGTGTTCTCACAGACGGTGTGCAGCTGCCCTTCAGTTACGTACTTCTTGCGGCGGTCAGCTGCGCTCCCCTTCCACGCGCCTTGTCGCACTTTGTGGGCTGCAGTAGCCCCCCCCCACACCCGCGCGACACTGTGTTTTGGATTCTCGGCCAGCGTCTGCAGTCGGTGGTGGTTCCGTTGGCCGCGCGCCGAGTGGGTCAGCCTTCGGCGTCGTCGGCTCTCGTTTCCACTGCGTGCAGCTGGCGTCCCAGGCTGGCGCATCGTTGTCTGTCTGGGCAGTTGCTCGGAGCTTGGCGCCGCAAGGGCGACTTCTTCTGCAGCTTGCACCTTGTGTGTTGAGGTGTGCTCGGAGCTTGGCGCCGCAAGGGCGACGTTCCGTTTTGCCCGCGCCTCTGTGCGCTTGCACTCGCACTGCTGGCCGCTTGTTCACTTCGAAGTGGTCGGCGCCTATGTGCGTCTGCCTCTCGACTGCGGAGCATTTTGCTCAGTGCATGTGCACCTCGCGCATCGCGTGTAATTTGCCTTGATCCGTAGTCCCGGACATCGCTGTGCCGCCAGACCGTGGTCGCGCGGCCGCCGACCAAAAAAGTGCCCCCATCAGCCTTCGCGCAGTTGATGGAAGGGTCGGCCCCCTGGAGGCTCGGGGCCTTCCACGTGGTGCACGGGGTGGTGGACCCTGGAGTTGTGCCGCTTTCGAGTGGTGCAGCCTTCGCAGCCGCGGCCGCTCCCCCGGGCTCCTCCCACCTTCCAGGCTGGTTTGCGACGTTCTTCGGCAGCGCAGCTCACCTGGCTCGCACACGCCGTTGGCGCGACCTGGGCTTGGCGCCCCACTGGCGACTCGCCCATCGCTTACTACCCTGGACGCCCAACGGGCATGTTGGACACGCAGTCACCGCCGCACTTGTCCTCGTGCTTCGAGCGGGCCTTGCCTCACGGCACAACCTTAATTTTCCAGTATTTTTTTCTGGGTTGGAAGTGCCTCAGCTTCCCTGGACGCCCTCAGCTTGCCGCTGCTGCTTGGTGAGTGGGCCGGCCTGCCTGTGGCGCGTTTAGTAGCAAATTAGGCTGCTTCCGTGTCCCGGAGCGCTTCTGACTCCGCTAGCGCCTTCGCTGGTGGACGCGACCGAAGAAAGTGTCCCCATCAGCCTGCCCAGAAACAAATGGCTTTAATTTTACAGCTCTTTATCATCGGATGTCCAAGCCAGCGGCGCCTGCTTTATATTCTGTTCGATTGAGATTGCCCCCGAATTGAGGTTAAACAGGAGTTCGCCAGGGTCGCCGCGGTCCAGGTGCCGCGGTGATGGTGTCGATGACGATGATGAGTGCGATGATGATGAACATAACGATGATGACGACGACGTCGTTGACGTTGTCCACCGAGATGATGACGAGGATGAGGAGGAGGACCAGTTTGGAGGGCATAACGGGACCCTGCGTTTTAAGGACCATCTGAGAAGACTTGAGGTGAACGAATGCCATATTGCCTCTGAGTTCTTCCTGAACTCTGAGGGAGGGATCTACGTAGATGTCCACTGTGAAAGGGCTATGCGTTTCTTCTCTTCAAGGATATGGGTTTGCGTAGATTCCTTTTGTGTGGTTTACACATCGATATCTTCTGTTGGGGCTTACATGTGCATTCGTTCTCGTGGGGAGGGGAGGGGAGGGGATTCATTTCTTCTTTGGCAGAGGAGATAAAATCATCTTCTCGGAGAAAGCTTCCGGAACGAACATTATTATTATTATTATCATTATTATTATTATCATATACATTATATATTTTATATTATATATTATATATATTATTCTTATAATGTTTCTTCTTCTCGTCTGCCCCAGAGCAACAACCAACGGGGCCTTTTTTTTCCCTTTGGAACCTTTCCTCCAAGCCCGCCTTTTTTCTCCTTCCTGCTCCTTCCACCCACTATTGTGGACCCCTTGCTACAGGAGGTCTCCCTTACAAAATACGAAGGAACGCTTCCTAAAGGAACCCTTCTAACCGCCCCCTTAGCTAATGAATCCTGACTTAAGGAATCCTTTGTCAGGCAGCCTGAAAAAGGATCGCTTCCAAAAGGGGTCCTCACCAAGGACCCCGTATTCAATTGCACATTGCGAAGGCATCCGAACTACAAAGGAATCTCTCTCTCTCTCTCTATATATATATATGTTTCGAGGAATTCCTTCCTGAAGGCGTCCGTACGGATGGGTGCGTCTTGGCATCCATACCACGGAATCTTTGCCAAAGGCAACCTTACTAAGGAACTCGTCATACAAATCATCCATGACAAGACTCTCTGAGCAATGGCACCCATGTTAAGCACCCCGTACTAAAAGGGATCGTTACTAAGGACCATCTACTACAGGAACCCTAATTCAGGACTCCTTGTAACTTGGGTGTTAGTTCAGGATTCTCTACTTGGACCGTCCTTATTGAGGAATGATACAGGAGAAAAGACCCAATCAAAATCATTTTAGGGCTATAGGGCTATGCGGCTATATGGGTATAGGGCTATAGGGCTGTAAGGCTCTGGGGCTATAGGGCTACAGGGCTATAGGGCTATAGGGCTATAGAGCTATAGGGTAGGGCTATCGGGCTATAGGGCAATAAGGCTATAGGGCTATAGGGCTATAGGGCTATAGGGCTAGTAGGGCTAGTAGGGCTATAAGGCTATAGGGGGGCTACATGGCTATAGGGCTATTCGGATATTCCCCAATCAGAGCTTGCCTCTGTAGGGGTCCTAGCGGATTGAAGGGTAGGTGAGGTGCGCCGCCGATGGTGACGGGTGCCTGGTGCCCGGGTGGGTGCCCGGGTGCCGGGTGCCCGGGTGCCGGGTGCCCTGCAGCCCTATAGCTTTATAGCCCTATAGCCCTATCGCCCTATAGTCCTATAGCCCTATAGCCCTATAACCCATATAGCCATATAGCCCATATAGTGTCCAAGAGCCCATATAACCCTGTAGCCCTATAGCCCTGCAGCCCCAAAAATATTATGATGTTTTTTTTTCTCTGGTATCATAAGGCTATAGGGCTATAGGGCTATAGGGCACCCAGGCACCCGGGCGTGCCGCCGAAATCGGTGCCCCACCTCACCTAACCATATGAATCCGCTAGGACCCCTACAGGGGTAAGCTCTGATTGGAGAACGTAGTAAAGGAAGCATTGCTAAGGACCACTTTCTAAAGGGATCCTAACGAAGATTTCCTTACGAGGGGTTACGCACTAAAGGCATCCCTACTAAGGAGTCGTTCCTAAAAGGCGTCCTGATTAAGGGATTCGTGCGGAAGTCATCCTTTCACAATAATCCTTATTGAAGGGCTTCTTACTAAGGACTCCGTAATCAAGGTATCCTTATCGAGGACCCATTATTAAAGGCATCCTTTAGTGAGGACTTCTCTTGCGATAGGGACCCTGAATCGGGAGTTCTCATTCAAGGGGTCTTTACATATGAATGCTGACCACAGAGATCTTCATGACGGATCCCGTATCTCAGGAAACCTCGAGGAATACTTTTTCTTAACAACATCCTCATTGAGGAGCCCTTGCTGACGGACCCCCTATTGAAGAATCCTTCCTACAGGGATCCTTATTGAGGGAACCCGTGCTGCAGGCACCCTTGTTTCGGATTCCTCACTGAATGGGGTCTTTGCTAATGCGTCAGTGACATAGGCATCGACAGAGGGCTCTTACCAAACGGGTCCATACTTCGGAGTTCTTACCCAACGAATCCTTATTGCAAATCGCATGTTATAGACACTAACTAACACTAACTATAAGTAATCCTGCCTGAAGGATTCCTTGATAAATTCAGTAAGGATTCCCTTCCAAGAAAGGCGCTCTTTTTGAATAATTCCGTACTGAAGGCATCCTCGACAACAAATCCGTAGTAACGTCATCCTCACAACGGACTCTTTGCTGAGCGGTTTCTTCTTATAGACTGCTTGTGAGACAGATCCTTACGGAGGTATTCCTTATTACTGGCGTCCTTAATAAGGTTCTCTCACTTGATAGATCTTCG
The DNA here is from genome assembly GCA_963575745.1 of Prorocentrum cordatum. Lineage (NCBI taxonomy): Eukaryota > Dinophyceae > Prorocentrales > Prorocentraceae > Prorocentrum > Prorocentrum cordatum. Next base: position 97,152 of record CAUYUJ010017651.1, on the reverse strand, counting down.
CTAAGGATTTGTTAATTCAGGAGCGTGTTTCTTTATTGCGTTGGGCAGAGCGGGTGTTATAACCCCCGGCCTCCCCCCTATAACGTTTAACCCCCCCCCCAGTGCGCCCCGGGCTTTGCCGCCGTGTGCATCGAGATCCGCATAGGCGTCCGCATAGGAATCCGCATAGGGGTCTGGTCCGCAGTCGTCGCCGTCGTCGTCGTCGTCGTCGTTGTCGTCGTTGAGCGTCTCTCGTCGCTCGTCGCTCGTTACTCGTCGTCGTCGTGCGCGCGGACGCGGCTGGCGCCTTTTTTTATTCCGGGCCGATGACGGTCATTATCTGGGGGGGGACACGGGGCCGAGGACGTCACGTTTAGCGCTGGCGTCGTTTGGGAATGCTTAGGAATGACCGAGGACGGGTAGCAGCAGCAGCAGCAGCAGCAGCAGCAGCAGCAGCAGCAGCAGCAGCAGCAGCAGCAGCAGCAGCGGCAGCAGCATGTAGGTGGCGATCCACACCACAGCGCTTGTGTACATCACAGTGCCTGCGTGCACTACAGCGCCTGCGTACACCACAGCAGCCGCAAGCAAACACAGCGCCAGTGTGTGCCACAGTGCCTGCGGGCACCACAGCGCTTGTGTACACCACAGCGCTTGCCTACACCACATCGGCCGTGTGCAACACAGCACCAATGTACACCACAATGCCTGCGTGCACTACAGCGCCTGTGTACGCCACGGTGCCCGTGTGCACCACGGCAACCGTGTGCAACAGAGCACGTTTGATGCATATAGACTGTGAGAAGGAATCCTTATGACAAAATGGAGCGCTTGCGAGTTCCACAGAAAAATGTTTTACATAGGATTTGGACAGAACCTTTCTGGAAAAAGGAGCGCCGGTGAAAACTATGAGTTCCCCCGCATCATCCTAACTTCTCCCATATGCGCCCAGGAGGCTCCAGCAGAGTTGGTCATCCGAGAACCAAGGGGACTGATTCAATCGACCATTCTGCGGTGCGCGCTGACATGCGCACGTGCGTGGTCGCGCCGACCCGCACGACAGGGGGGAAGGGAGACGGATGGGGGGGAGGAGGAGGAGGAGGAGGCGGAGGAGGGGAGGGGGAGGAGGAGGAGGAGGAGGATGAGGAGGAGGAGGAGGAGGAGCAGGAGGAGGAGGAGGAGCTGGAGGAGGAGGAGGAGGAAGAAGAGGAAGAAGAGGAAGAAGAGGAATAATAATAATAGTAAGAATATTATCAGTAATAGTTATATCAAGAATAATACGAACAAGAAAGAATAACACGATTCATAATAACAGCAACAATCATACTCGTACTAATAATACTACTATTATTAACAATACTAAGACCAATCATAATATTCATACTCATACTAATAAGAATAATAATAATAACAATAGCAATAATACTACTAATGAAATAAGAAGCAGACTATAATACGAATAATAAGGATAACAATACTACGAATAATAATAATAATACTAATAATACTAATCACACTACTATTATCATGAATAGAGCAGGATGAGGAGGAGGAGGAGGAGGAGCAGGAGGAGGAGCAGGAGTAACAGGAGGAGGAGAAGGAGGAGGAGGAGGAGGAGCAGGAGGAGGAGGAGGAGGAGGAGGAGGAGGAGGAGGGGGAGGAGGAGGAGGAGGAGGACGAGGCGGAGGAGGAGGAGGAGGAGGAGGACGAGGAGGAGGAAATGGAGGAGGAGGAGGTGGAGTTGGAGGTGGAGGTGGAGGAAGAGGGAGAAGGGAAACACGTCCCATTGCTTATCAACAGTTCCCCGGCGTGGTGTTTAGCTGTCCGCAGCAGATCCCCACTTACATGCTTCTTCTACTTGTCCTGTGCACGCAGGCGCTGTGGTGTACACCAATGCTGCGTGGCACGCGGATGTTGTGCTGTACACAGGCGCTGTCGTGTGCACAGGCGCTGCGTTGCACGCAAGCATTGTGGTGTACACGGGCGCTGTGTTGCATATTGTAGCTGCGGTGTACACAGTCGCTGTGGTGTGCACTGGCGCGCTGGTGTACACAGGCGCTGCGTTGCACACGGCTGTTGCGGTGTACGCAGGCGCTGTGGTGTACACGCGCGCTGCGGTGCACGCGAGCATTGTGGTGTACACAGGCGTTGTGGGACAGATCGCCACCTACATGCTGCTCCTGTTTGGCCTTGGTCATCCTTCGGCAATCCTGGACGCCGCCGGCGCGGAACATGACGTCATCTGGGTGTCTGTGTGTGTGTGGTTGTTTTACATAAATCAGCCTGTCCTCATCCTGCGCTTCGGTCACACCTCCCTTGCCCTGCCGCTGCTTTGGCTCGCAGGGCTTTTGAGTTACTTGGCGCGCTGGCCGCGGGCGCGCGCGAGCCCCCGTAAAAGGAGACATAACGTGCTCTCTCTCTCTCTCTCTCTTGGCACGGGTCCCCCTACTTGTACTTCGTGTCCCTTTGTATTCCATACAGTTACTCCAGTGCACTCCACAGTGGCAGCGAAGTCCGTGGTTTCGATCCACGAGGGGAGTCTGAGTCAGGCCGACTCCTCCCGCCACCCGATCTGGGGTGACCTAATACAATATATTCTCCGGTTTTTCCCGTTCCTGTTTCCCGTTCCCCCACCCGTTTCTCCGATTTCCCGTTCCCCGGCGCTGCCAAGTCGACGCCCAGCCACCAGAAGACGAACTTCCAGATGATCCTTGGTTTCAGCCATGACAGGGTCCACGGGCAGGAAGCGGAGGACGAGGAGGCGTTCCTTGGGATGGTGATGGCGAGGTGGGCTGGTCAGATGATGACTGGTTTCGCTGGTTCGAACAGCAGGGGGCGGGTGCACGCCTCTACGTGCAGTCCTCCTGATCAGGTTGGAGCCCGTGGGGTCGCGGCTCGCTGGCTGGGCCAGTTCGGCTGGACATACCTTTGCGGGGGTCGGCTGCGCCGTTCAGTCCGACCTCCTGGGGGGGCGCCGCTGCTAGATCTTCCGATCAACGGAGGGGGCAATGTCCTGAACAACCGGAGGCGCCAAATATACCAGATGATTTACGTCCCACCTGGGATGGAACAGATCCTGACATTCGGTCATATCCCTACATGAAGGAGGTGCACATGGGGCTCACGAGCGCCAGAATTCGGAAGAGGAAGCATGGGGACTCTTCTACCGCTGCGCTAAGGACGACCTCGAGATCGTCATCAACGAACTCACCGAAGAACAGTTGTCCGTGGAGGACAGCAGGCAGGTGGTGGTCAAACATATCGAGAAGGCTTTCGCCGACAAGACTGCGGGGTGCCGACGGCGTTTTGGAAGCTGTTTTATTCTGATGATGCGAAGCGTAGGCGAGATTAGTTCCTTGTCACCTATATCGCTCGCAAGCGAGAGTTTTTTTCCGAAAAATCGAGAAGCGCGTTGCTGTACCATCTGAGTTGAATGGATAGGTGCTTCTCAGAGAGTCCAAGTCACATGATGCCGCCTGGGGTGCGTTTGAGAACTGGACAGGGGTCGTGCGATTTTGACGTGGTTACTGAAAGGCTTCGCAAGCTTGAAGACCCATTGCCCGTAGGAAAAGGTGGCCATCGTGCTCATGGAATGGAATTTATTATCGCGTTTTGTTGCCTGCCGAGGAGACGAAGGAAGGCGTGATGAATTGGTGTCTGATGGCGAGGGCGCCCGTTGGTTTTCATGCAACAGTCGTTGTTTGCTCTGCCAGAGGTGTACGAGGAAGACGTCTCTGAGGGTGCTCTCAAATGCATGGATGAGGAAGAAGTGCTCTTTGTGGCCATAGACGCGCCCAAGGGCGCGGTCCCGGGCGAGGGCGAGGCTGTTGCCGTCTGCGCCGAGTGCAGTCAAGATCGACAATATTTGCGCAAGTGGAAGCTTGGGCGAGGCTTCTTCGAGCAGTCTCCGTCGACAGGCAAGTCCAAAGGCTCCCGTGGGGGGAGGCGTCGGGGGAGGCGCGCTAGACGTTCTCGACCGAAGTGCCGGGCCAAGAGTGAGCTGACGAGTCGCTCGAAGTGAGCCCGGCGCGGGAAGATGGGGCACTGGGCTCGGGGCTGCGCGGGCGAGCCAGGCGAGCGAGGGCGTGGGCGTCAAGTCGGCTTCGGTGGCTTTCAGGCCGTCCATCTCGAAGCAGACGCTGCTCCGCAGGGCGCCTGCCAGCGGGGGCATTCGACGCAGCCGGGGGCCAGTTCCGTTGCGCTCGCAGTTTTCGCTGCAGCAGACGACGTCGGAGAGACCTTCATATAACTTCAGGTTCGGATGGGTCTCGGCACGGTGGGCGCTGGAGCTCGGCGCGGGGTCTGCGGCGAAGATCAGATTGAGAAAACGGTGAGATATCTCTGAGATACTCATGGTCTGGAACCCGCCCAGGTGCCGACTCGGGGTGGGCGCCGTGGGCGGCGTCGGCGGATCCGCGAAGTTTCCTTTCATCCAGCTGGACTTCGTCTGTCGACGTGGCGGAGGACAGCGGCGCCCTCGCAGCGCGATAAATTGCAGCGGGCGTGCCGCTACTGCCCCCGGTGGAAATGCCCGGCCCGCTCGGCGTGATTCTTGACTTGCCAGGGGGCATTGCCGCGTGGAAGGCGCTCGACGGCCGTCAGTCGAGGGTGTATGAAGGAGGCTCTGGCAGAGGCGTGGTGATCGATGTCCATTGTTTCCGCGGCGATGGTTGGCAGCGGGGAGACAGTCAGAACAGTCTCTCCGAATGCTCAGGGGCATCGCCATGTTGCGGGGCAGGGGCGCGCCGCGCTCTACGTGAATCCCCGGGCGCCATCGGCTCAAGACAGTTTTTTCCCAGCCAGCTGCCGCCTCTCCAGACATCTCTCGCGATGTTGGGCCGCGCGGAGCGCGTCCTCGCCGGGGGGGGGCCGCAGTCGGAGTGCCGCTCGAACGCCGCGAGGTCCAGTCGGCCCCTGGCGACTCCAAAGGAGTGGGCGTGCAAATGGTACCGCCTGTGCCTCGAGCTCCTGGCCGCCCCGGGCCGCGCGGCCATGGGGCGTGGCGCGGAAGCGCGCATCGGCGCGGACGCGTGCAAGAACTTGCCCGGGGAGGCCAGGGGTCAGGGCAGCGAGGCTGCCCCGTCCGCGCCTCTGCCGCGAGCCCCGAGACCTTTCTCTCGAGTCTTGGAGATCAGTGCCGGGGCGTGTTTCGCGGTCGGGGAGAGGGTGCTGCCGGACGGAGCCGACCCCGGAAAGACAGAGCACGCCTTGCGCTCTCACCCCGAGAACGCCGCGCGCCGCCGGGCAACGCCGAGGTCCTCTGGCGGGCGCGCGACGAGTGCCAGATGCGTTGGAGGAGACTCCCCGTCGAGAGATTCATTCGGACTGGCGCGCCGTGCGGCGAGGGGCGGGCGGCGTTCGGGATGTGCGCGCGGTGCGCCTCTAAGGAGATCGGATTTTGGAAGGGCGTCCACAACTGCGAGTGGTGCATGAGGACTCGCGAGTCAGGCGAGCCAGGGGCGCGGGAAGGGCCCGGGTGCCTGGCGAAGCGCGCGGCCGACCGCGAGATTGACGAGAACAACGTGGGCGGGTGCGGTTTCGAGACGATCGTGTAGGAGACCGAGCTGCGAAGGATGCGTGGGCAAAATATGTCGATGATGGCTGCGGCGCGCGTGTCCGAGTGCACCGCGAGCCCCGCGACGAGCTCGTCGCTCCTGCCGACGACGCCGCCCCGCCTTCTGCAGATGAGTCGAATCGACGGGGGGCGGATGACAGGGGTCGTCTATTCTGGCGGAACTGCCGAATGCATGCAGGACGCTTGGTCTGGCTCCTCCTGTCGTCGGTCCTTGGGCGAGAAGTGGGCTGGCCGTGCCGTCCTCTATCGCTGGCGCGGTGTTCGCTGGCGCTCTGCTGGCGAGCATTTGTCCTCGGAGCTCCTGTCTCAGTCGGGCTGGGCAGCTTAGCCCCCCAGATGCAACTGCTAGAGTGGGCCTGGCTGGCCCAGTCTCTGGCAAGCGCGCGGCTGTGTCTGAGGGTGCTCCAGGTGGATCTGGGCGGCCCGCTGTTCCGCGGGGCCCGGTTGGGGCAGCCGAGGCCCGCGAGAGAGTGCGGCGGTTGATTTTGTGGCAGACCACTAGTGGGGCATGCCCTCTGTCGTCGGAGGTCGATGAAGATTGCGTTGGCTCGTTTCCTTCTCAGCAGGTAAAGCAGATCAAGCAGGCATTTTCAGTGAACAATGCCAGTCTCAGTCTTCCTTCCTTCGGAAGCAGTTCTGGTTGAAGATGGTGCTGGGGGGGTTCCCGTCGATGACCCATGTGCCGAGCTTAATGGCGATGGTGAATTACCCGCTCAGCCCGACTGGTCACCTACAACGAACGAGCGCGCCGATCTCAAGTTTGCCCGCGAGAATGCCGGCAATCTTGGCAATCGGGTTTTTGCTCGACTCCTAAGGCGGGGCAACGCCGAGCCTGCAGTGGCACTCTGGGCCCTGTAAAAAAATACAAGCGCGATGAGTGCGAGGCGCGCGGGTGGCCCTATGATCGCCGCCTTTCTGCCGCCCCCAACAAGTCTTATCGATATAATCATGTTTTTGGCGTTGATTTTGTTGAGGTCAAGTGTCCACTTGATGATGCGCCGCAAGTGTGGATCAATTTCGTCTGTTGGGGCAGGTCGTTTCAGTTGGTTGGACATCGGGGGGCAGGGGGTCATCGGAGGTAGTACGGCAAGCAGTTGTAAGCGCATGGGCACGTGCTTTCGGCACGCCGGAGGTTGTTGCGATGGATCCCGGAAAAGAGTTCCAGGAGGTCTTTGCCGATGACATGCAAAACGACGGCGTGTGCTTATTCCCGACGGATGCTCGTGCTCCATGGCGAAATTGCCGAACGGAACGTGCTGGAAATTCGTGAAAAAGGCGATTTCGTCCAGCCGTTCATAAGGTTACTCTGGATTGTTTAGCCGAGTGGTACGCTATGGGGGAATTGTGTTGCTCGGTCTGGGAAGCCGTTGCCAACGTCGGAGTGTGTTTTCACTTATACATAGGTTTTTCGGTCTTACGCAACGTCTTCCAGCGACGGTGTTTTCCGATGGTCCCAGTGCCCGTCTACTGATCCGGTGCAAGACTTCCGCCGAGCTGAAGACCTGTGCCGAGCAGCTATGAAAGCAGTGGCTGCTGTGGATAGCCGAGCGCGACAACTCCGAGTTTTCCGAGCACGACGCTGTATATTTTCAACCTTCACTGAAGGTCCTGTCGTATTTGTATAAAGACAGGGGCGAGTGGGCTCGGGGAAACTGCTTGGACCTGGCGTGATTATTCTACCCGCCTCAGGCGGTGCCTGGGACAGCGTGCGTGGGGCTTTGTGGCGTGCATCGACTGAGCGCGTGCGCAGTGCCGCTCAAGACGAGAGCCGAGGCGTCGAGATGCTCAACCGTTACTTTCAAGACCTTCAGATTGATCTCGATCGCACTCGCGGTGCTCGCCGCTACGTTGACGTTGCCGGAGAAGGCGACCCCGTATTTCCTGGGGACGAGCCTCTACGCGATCCGGAAGCAGCAGAAGCTGATGGCGTCCTCGATGATTCAGACGTCGATGCGGATCACGCACCGCAGCCGCCACCGCCGGGGGAACCTGAAATACAGCCGATGGTGGAGAGCCATGATGAATTTGGATTGGCACGCGCAGCGCCTCAGAGTGGTGAACGACAATGGGTACTGCGTGCGCCGAGCCGCGAAGCGAGCAGGGATCGCGCCTGGTCTCTTCGCCGGGTGCGCTGGGGGTTGCCTCCAGAGCGACTGCGCGGGGTTCGGGCGTGTCCTGGCCTGCCAATGCGGCATCCTCTTTACCGCCACCAGCGCCAAGTATTGTTGCGCCTGCTGAGTTTTCTCCTGCCGACGAGCTGGTTACTTATTGCGCGGATTGCAGCCGCAATGTTCAGGTGGCCGCTGATTTGTTGGCAGCGCGCAAGACTCCCGATATGGGCATCATCTATGCGGCCCGCCAATCAGAGTCGGCCTGTCACAACGCTTCTAGATCAGCTTTCATTGAAAACAAGCGTGCCGAATATGAAGTGAATAGCAATCCGTTGCCGGATCACCTGAAAAAGCGGTTTGTTGGACCGAACGGCAGCCGCTATAAGGAGTGTTCCGAGATTTGCGCCGCGGGACCTGACGCTATTATTGCAGTGCGCATTCGCAGAGGGGCCGCCGCGGCATAAATTTACCGTAAATACCTTAAACGCGTTACGCCTTCTCGCTGGCACGATAAATGGAAAGACAATTTTGCGACTACGATCATGAGGTCAATGTCCCTGCTGTGCCCAAGAACTACGATGCGAAAGCGAGGTGGGTTATTCCAAGTTTTCGTGATCCTGACATTGCTGTGCTGAATCGCACTGTGCCTACGCCTTGGACAGAGGACGTTCCTCTTTCTCTACAGTGTATATCGCCCATCGAGACTAAGACCTGGGTCGGCGATGCCAGGTCCGCCTTTGCACAAGGACCCCGAAATCAGCGGGGATGGCGTTTTTTTGGCTTCACCCCCTGCGGGTGGCATTCCTGGAGAAGATCCGAAATAATTGCTTGTTGTTGATTTGCTGACAGAAGTTTATGGATTGGTCACTGGCCCTCTGGGCTGGCGCTGAAGCTTCTGACAGCGTTTCAGGAATGCGGCTTTGCTCGCCGCCCTCTGGCGCCTTGGGTCGTGCTTATGCGCGAACCTCTTGACGGGCGCCCTGAACAATTTTCCGGACTCATTGTCGTCGAAGCAGATGATTTGTTGGGTGGGGCGGTATTTGAGATAGATATTTCGATGCTATTCCTCGCCTTCGCAAGCGCTTCAAAGTTGGAAAATGGATTGAACTTATGGATGATGCTACAGAGTATGGTGGGCGCGCTCTGCGACGACGCAAGAATTTCGACTTCGCGATCTCTATGGTGCGGTATCTTGCAGACCGCGCGCGACCCATCAATCGACCGCGCGGGTGTTGCAATAGTCCCGAACTTCCAGCTACGCCAGAAGAGATTACGGCTATGCGTGGTCTGTGTGGGAAAGTAAGCTGGACATGCCCAGAATGCGTGCCCGACGGTTCGGGAGATGTGTCTCTCTTGAGCGACGCCCTGCCGAACTCCGAGGTTGAAGATCTTATCGAGGCTCGCGCCGCTCTGCGGCGCCTCGAGGGCGCCGACGCCGCGATCGCGATCAAATCCATGCCCTTTTCTCGTCTTCGTCTGGTCGCCTTGTGCGACTCTGGACTGGACCTCGAGGATGTGGGGCAGGGGCGTTCTCAGACAGGCGACGTGATCTGCGACGCGGATCAGGGCCTACAGGTTGGAAATGGCGCAGATGTCAGCACTATTGCGTGCCGCTCTCAGAAGACTGAGCGTGCGAGAAGCTCAGCCCTCGCGGTGGAAGCTAGCGCCATGTTGGATGGATTGGCCGAGGCAGTGTGGGTTACGCCATGTTTGCTTAGTGTAAAGGATTTCCGGTATGAGTTTCGAGACCGACATGCCATGAACCGAGAAATCCCAGTTGCAACGTTCTCATGGAACCATGGCTGGTGCCAAGTCTTTGTGCGACTGCATCAACTGGGAACAGCTTGCTTTTTTTACCGAAAAGAGTGCACTTTTGAATATTGCAGGTGGTCGGGGCTCTGGAAAATTTCGGTTGTCAGTGTCGCTGGTTCCCGCGCGAACTTAACCTCGCGGATGCATAGGCGAAGCTGAAGGGCAATGTGCAGCCTCTATTACAACTTATGCTGGCGGCCAAGTAGCGTATTACCAGAGAAAAGGAAGAAATGGCGCGGCGGGAACCATATCGGTTGGCTACCAGGAAACGCAGACCGATACCGAACCTTTCGAATGAGATTCCTCCGGCCGACACCTCCTCGTCTCGTGCATCTCCTCCTGCACCTCCGAAGCGTTCCACTTCCTCGACCCAGCCCGCGATCGCATCGGCTCTTTCGACGTGTGATTTCCTCGGCTTTCCTTGCCGTGAAGCAGTTGTCGGATTCATGTCGGCGTGTCGCGATGCGCCGCCGCCCGCAGCTTGCGACCGTGGCTCTGTGGCCGCCAGGGGCCCCCTAGCCCGCGGAGCCATGCAGCCCAAGGAACCGGTGCCGGGATCGCGGTTCAGCCCCCAATGCAGGAGACGAGCAGGTAGACTTCGACGGCGACGAGGAGTTCCACGACTGCGGGGGGCCCTATGACACGGCGGGCGAACAGGGGGCTAGCTCGGGTGGATGTGGCTGGGGCGGCCGGTGACCCCCGGGCTGGTTCTTAAGGCTCTAGAGTCAGGCTCTTGCTTCGTCCTCCGCCGATGGCTCAGCATTCGTTGCGCCTGCCCCTGGTCACCCCGGCATGGCTCTCTTTGATTAGCTTCGAGAGCAGAAGTGGGCGGCAGCGGTGTCTGAGAAGCATCGGGATTTTCCTCAGAGGGCTCTGGGGGAAACGCGACCAGGTGCGAGTTCCATGGGCCGCATGGGAGTGGATGCGCATTGCCCTTCGGATGTCGATGACGAGCTGCGCAATCAACAGCGTGAGTCCACTGCTATGCGTAAACCTTACGCTCAGCATCGCTTTCAGAGCTCCAAGAGCCGCGGTGCCACCACTCGCGAGGATTCCGAGAGCGACGTGTGAATTTCGAGCCGATGCAGGACGCCGGTTCTGGATATTCCTCGCTCGGAGCCGAGCCAAAGCTGAAGCTTCTGGGGGCGACGGTCTTCATGCCTCGGGGCGAGAAGGGGTGCAGTGCCCAGGAGGTTGTACAACCAGACACTCGGCAAGCACGTGGAGAGCCTCACTCATCCTCGTTCCGTTCCCACGATTGGATGCCGTCCGAGTCGCTCCCGAACGTCCTCCATCTTCGAGGGGCGCGGTTCTCCTGAACATCGAGGCGGAGTTGCACCGACTGAAGATTGTGACGAGCAGCGTGGGGGATCTGGAAGGAGGCCCAATGACTCGGGGAGAGGTGATTGCCGCTCTACGTGCGCAGGGTAACCGTGCTCGTGCTGTTGCCCAACAAGTCAAGCTCGACTGGTACGTGGAACTGATGCAAACTACGAAGTCTCTGGTCCAGCAGTGACGCGAGACGGAGAACGGCCTTGACCAGGCTCGAAGGCAGCTCGAGGTTCTCGAGACCAACGTTACGGAGGTTGTGGCTCTGGAAGCGGTTCAGGGTGATAAGGCTGGCTGCGCGCAGGGACTTCCGAAGTGTCTGTATCGTTTTGCTGTGCGATCGGAGATGCGGCGGGTGCAACGGACCAGAATGAGCCAGCTCTCGCAGTCATCCTACAACTTCCATGCCTGGAATGGTTGGAACCGCTACTCCAGGAAGATGTTACCGGCGCGGATCCACAGGATCAAGTGTGCTCTCAAGGACGAGAGGTCCGACTTCTGTGCGCTGGCTGACCTGGGTGTAGCTGCGGAGGGGTCGAAGGGGCTCCGAGTGCCGACCTGGCAGAACCTGGGTCGGATTGCTTTCGGCAAGCGCCCTCGACCTTTCATTAGAGAAGCAGTCGAAGCGAGGAGAGCCAAGAACCAGAGACACCGCGCGAAGAAGAGGATCAAGAGCCAGACCAAGCAGATGCATGACGCCATGGCAGCGGACTCCAGTGAGGGTGATGATGGGCATGGGGAAGGTCGCATCCGTGCATCGCCGGGCGGAGCGCCCGGTGCCGACGCCGCTGGTGATTCTCTGCAGCGCACCGAGACGCAATGCGAAGCGTGGCAGGAAAGGAGGCTCTTGGCCGACGTGGAGGGAAATCAGCAGTCGGAGACGCCGACGCGGCTCCAGGCTATGTCCGAGGCAAAGCCCACGGCCGCTGGTTGGCCCAAGAGACATGCTGCCGCATCCTCGTCCGCCCAGCTGCATCTGGTTGCGGGGTCCGTCGACGACGACGTGATCGCTGACCTAGTCGAGATGACGCAGCCGCGCAGTTCAGAGCCGGCGATTCCCAGGCCGAAGTATGTCGGATCCGTCGGCGTCTACGTCCTGGCCCCCGGCTACGGAGGCAGCATGTCCGCCCTGGCCCGCCGCCGAAACCGACAAGTGGGATCGCCGCTCGCGGTTTCTACGCCCGGCGGGGGGTTGATCGGAGAGACTTGGATAATGCCGAGAAGCAAGATCGCTCCGAGAAGAAACTGGATTGGGTGTTTCCCGGAGGCCCTGGCGGAGATTCCGATCGAGAGAGGACGACCGATCTTCCGCGCGTGAATTGCGGGATCCTTCTCATGGAAGTCCTTCATCTTGCAAGTCCTCTTTTATGGTGCCGCAATTAGGTGTTGTAGAGAGACTACCACGTCTGGGTAGACGTTGATGACCTTCACTTGGGGGGCGAGCTACTCCCAGCGTGTCAACTGCCGCTGTCGTACATCGTGGACGTGGAAGAAGCCCCGCATCCAGGAGACGCAGTAGGAGATGGCGGACGTCGAGACGAAGCTAGCTCAAGACGAGAGTATGGACCTTCTTCGACAGTAAGGAGAGTTGGAATCGGCACCTGCCGAATCTGAGCAGGATGGATGCTGGCCGTCCGAGGACCTAATATACTACTTGGTCCTCGAGCCGGGCTCGACAGACGTTGGATCGCTGAGATCATTGTGAGGCCACCATCGTAGACAAGCGCTTGACTCAGATGGTGGCGGTCCGTCATGAATGCGAGAGAAGTTCTACGTTTCGTGTGTGGGCGAAAATGCTGTTGACGACGCCTGTCAACGAGGCGAACCATATTGCCACCTCGTATAACTCCTTCAATGGGTGCGCCGTGAGCGCCCTCCTTCAGGAAGCTGGGGCGGAACGCGACCACTCAGAGGTGGCCAACTAATTTGCGGCGTGCGCGAAATATGAAGTCGCCCATGGACTCAGCTGTCCGCGCCCAGTGGGTAAGTTCGCCTGGCGGGACCTCGAGGACCCGCCAGTCTGGATCCACGCTGCGCTGGGTTTTGACAACATCATTAACGACGATGCCCTTCCGACAGGAGTCTCTGGCGCGAATCCAAGGAAGGAAGGAAGCTAATCAATGACAGCTGGGGGGGGCTGGTTGATGACGGCGACCGTGTTGTTCAGGACATCGCGGAGGGGACTGCTGAAGCGACCCTCCTGGGACAGGGCGTGGAGGTGCAGCGCCTCCGCGCCGGTTTCCAGGAAGTGTCGACGGCCGTGGAGACGTTGAGGATGTGCGGGTGCTCTTCCTCCAATTGGCGAAGCCATCGATGGGGGCCGTGGCAGCCATCGCGACCCTTGGGCAATGCGCCTCTCCACTTGAAAAGGGCTTGCCACTCTTGGGCCCGTGCGTCGGCGCAAACTGGAAGACGCGCCGCGAGCAGGTCACGAGGGGCCGACAAGCCTCAGAAGATGATGGGCCCTGCCTGGGTGTCTTGTCCCAAGGTCGACGTGGCAAAGAACGGCGTGGTCGACGCCCTCCGCCACTGCGATTGCTTTGGGCGCTATGGCTCTGGAGGTTCCCTCCGGGATGTCAATGTGGCGGATGGATCCAGCTTTGCTCGGGGGCATCTTTCGTCGAGGATCGACGGGCCCTGTGATTGTGGCCCGATCGCATGCCCGACAGGATAATGGTGGCTCATCGAGATGTCAGTGACGAGTGTCCGGGATGTGATTCGAGACCTCGTCCTCGCCGGTAGATTCCGAACTCCAGACCGCGTGCCATGGCGCCAACCTGGCAGCCTTTGCCTCTGGAGTGAACGTGGGGCGCGCAAGCTAAAGCTGGGCCCCCCGACCAAGGGCAATGTCTTCGGTGCTTCTTGTGAATGAGAGCATCGCCGCAGCAGCTATGCCCACCCACCCACGTGGTTCACATGTCGTCTGTGGGCCATGGGATGAACGCGCACTCGTATCTTCGAAAGGCAGGTGGACCGCGAGCGAGGTGCAAACTGCCCTGAGGTGCGCGTTCGCAGGCAGCAGTGTCAGGATGAAGGCATCACTTACGTCGTCAAGCTCTGGAACCATGCCACCGCGATGAGAGGGATCCACGACGAGGTCAATAATGAGGAGCTTGCCTTTGGATGCTACAAGCTCTGGAATCGCGCGGTCAGGATGCGCCTCGCGGTAGGGGTTTCCGAGTGCGCGCGCCTACTCGGATGGCCCGATCGAGGATTCCGACCGGAAGATGTCCGAGCTGGAACCCTTTCGTCTCGGATTTCTTCCCCAGGGAAGGTCAGAGAGGGAGAGAGAGAGAGAGAGAGAGAGAGAGAGAGAGAGAGAGAGAGAGAGAGAGAGAGAGAGAGAGAGAGAGAGAGAGAGAGAGAGAGAGAGAGAGAGAGAGAGAGAGAGAGAGAGAGAGAGAGAGAGCGAGAGAGAGAGAGAGAGAGAGAGAGAGAGAGAGATAGAGAGAGAGAGAGAGAGAAAGAGAGAGAAAGAGAGAGAGAGAGAGAGAGAGAGAGAGAGAGAGAGAGAGAGAGAGAGGGGTTCCGCAATTGACCATCGAGCTCAGTGCAGCAGCTCGTTTCCTGGAGCGGACCGAGGCCCCGCATTGGCGGGGCGACGCTGCGCAGAGGAGCTTCGTTGCCGAGATGGAGAAAGCTGCGGGCGAGTCAGGGTCTGACTACGGTGTGGAGGGTGGCAGTCCAGGGGGGACCTCGCCTAGAGGTGCTCCGAAGGTCTCTGTGTTCGCGCGGCTGAAGCGGCCGCCTGTCACGGATGATTCTGGGAGGGTTGTCGGGGCAATGGCATCGCTCCTCTCGCGCCTCGTCTCGCCTCCCTTGCCCTGCCGCTGCTCTGGCTCGCAGGGCCCCTGGGCAACTTGGCGCGCTGGCCGCGGGCGCGCGAGCCCCCGTAAAAGGCGAGAGAACGTGCTCTCTCTAGCACGGGTCCCCCTATTTGTACTTTGTGTCTCTCCGTATTCCATGCAGTTACTCCAGTGCGTTCCGCAGGGGGGGGGGGGGGGGTGCTGCGTGGCCGATGAGGGCCGCTATCTTGGAAACTAGAAACAGGTTCCCGTGGCGCGCGGGCCACGCTGCGGGGGGGGGAGGGGGGGGGGGGGGGGGCGCTGCGTTATGTCCCCCGCGCCCCCGCCCCTTATGACGCCCATTGTTGCGTAGAATAAGGGAGCGCGTTCCGGGCATCTTTCGCAGGCGCGTCCTCCTGAAGGGGTCTTTATTCCGTGCGCCTACTATTATATTCCATATAACAGAGAACACATCTCAATTTTAGTTTAGCTGCTTGGCTGCGTCTTTTGCTATCAGCCGTTTACTTGATCATTGTGCTTGCCGTCCCGCTGGTCAGTCCAATCCGTATTTCCATGCAATTTCTCCAAATGAGCATGCCCTAAAAGAGTTCTAGCTCATCATAAGGAATTGGTCTTTAGGGTCTCCCTTTTTTCCAATGGCGCCCCGTTATTTCCGGTGGCCCCTCTCCTCTCCCTCGCTTTTTCCAAGGGCCCCCCCTCCCCCCCTTATTGCCAATGGCACCCATTGCTTGCCCTTGCTTGCTTGCACTTGATCGCTTGCCCTTGCTTGCTCTTGTTTGCTCTTGCTTGCCCTTGCTTGCTTGTTTGCGCTTGAATGCTGGCTGGTGCTTGCTTGTTATTGCTCGCTTGCGCTTGCTTGCTTCCGCTTGCTTCCTTCCGCTTGCTTGATTTTGCTCCGCCCGTCCTCCTCCCGTCCTGCTCTCCTCCTGTCTTCCTCCTCCCATCATCCTCCCGTCCTCCTCCTGTCCTCCCATCTATTTGGAGTCAACGCTAACTGATATTATTTGACGCATTTTTTGTTATAGTTTTGGTTTCGTCTTCGAACTCCCCGCTCCAGCCAAGAACGCAGTCAAGCATCCACTTGTTTTCTGTGTAACATTCATGTGTCGGAACGCTCGCATGGGCAAACCAGAAACTCCGACTAACACAAGCGCATCAAATTTGATGATTGGTTTGCTGGTGGCTGGTGGGAAGCTGCAACTTCTCACTGGTGACTTGGCCGTCAGTGCCTTCGACAATTACTTTGATCGATTGCCCTTGGTATATCTAGTGCCGCGCCGGGTTTGTTTAGATCCAGCAAGCAGCTGGCGTAGTTCTGTGGGCTTGGGGGTTTGGGCCACTTGTGGCGAACAGCGGAGCTTGAAAATGAGGCGACGCGTAACAATTTACTGATCTTTGTGATGTTGCGAATGATGGACAGCATATGTGCCGACCGGTTTTCTCGGCCTGTGTTCGTCGCGGCCGTAGCCTGTGTAGCCTGTTTGGATTTCCAGGGTTTGCCAGCAAAAACACGTTGACGTATCGCGAGCAACCGCGCGAAACCTTCTCGCAGAGATCAAATATGAGCGGTGAAA
Source organism: Prorocentrum cordatum (assembly GCA_963575745.1). Lineage (NCBI taxonomy): Eukaryota > Dinophyceae > Prorocentrales > Prorocentraceae > Prorocentrum > Prorocentrum cordatum. The sequence goes on along the minus strand of CAUYUJ010017651.1, from coordinate 80,969 downwards.
TTGAGAGAAGGAAGTGTAAGGGTAATGACAATGACCGCACACGCTTATGATGACCACCCACGCTTATGATGACCACACCGCACGGCCGAGCGCTGAAAAGACATGCGGCCACATGCGCATCCAGCCCTCGCACACGGAAGCCAAGAAAACGGATATATTTACCTATACGACCACCTTGCGGGTGGGGGGAGGCGGCCAGCAATCGGTCTCACTATCGTTCTCACTATCGGTCTCACTATCGGTCTCATCGATCTAACTATCGATATCATTATCGATATCATTATCGATATCACTGTCGATCTCAGCACGTGAAGCCACGGGAGACCGACGGGATACCGATGGGGCACCGACAGGACACAATGAATCTCATTGTCGATTTCATTATCCATCCCAGTATCGATCTCGCTATCGATCTCTCTATCGTTCTCACTATCGATCACGCTTTCGATCTCACTGTTCATATCACTGTCGATTCCCCTCGATTTCGCTATCGATCCCCCTCGATCGATCTCACTATCGATCTCATTATCGATCTCATCACCCATATCACGATTGATGTCAGTATAAATTTCACTATCGATGTCTTATCATATATCGATCTCACTATCGGTTCCATTATCGATCCCACTATCGGTCTCACTGTCGATTTCACCACGGGACACCATGAGAGAACGACGGGATACCGGCGGGACACCACCGGGACACCAGCGGAACACCCCGCGCCACTGGTTGCCGGGCGGGGACCCTTTTGGTCCGGCCGCGGCCCAGCCACGACGGGACACCAGCGGGACACCAGCGGGACACCAGCGGGACACCAGCGGGACACCAGCGGGACACCGGCGGGACACCGCGGGCCACCGATTGCCGGGCGGAAAACCTTTTGGTCCAGCCGCGGCTCAGCCACAGAAGAATTTCCTTTCCCCCGGCCACGCAGCTTCGCCTCGCCCGCACGCGCGGCACGAACACAAAACCCAAATCGATTTCCTGGTAGGGGGGTTCTCCGTTCCACTTCGTTCTCACCCCCCAACTTCTGACTTGTGAATAATCCATTTGGTAAGGGTTGACATTATCCATCTTGCAAACATTGAGCGTTCTTGTTGGATGAACATGCGGATGGTTGACGCGATCGTCAACGCGAAGCCGACCACTGGACAGCCATGGGGCCGTCTGTGCATTCAATTGTCACCAGAGTTCACACCCCGACTCCTTCCCGCCCTGATATCCCGATTCGCCAGTATCAACCGCTTCCAAAAGGCGAAACGATCTTGTCACGACGCGAAGCATGATAAGTATAGGAAGAGGCGGAAGCGGGAGGATGGAGCGTTCCGCTGCTTGCGTTCATGTTTTTGTTTCTCTATTTGTTTCTCTGCCTATCTTTCTCTCTTGCCTTTTCCCTTCCCTTTTGCCCCCCCCCCTCCCCTCCCCTCGTCCGCCCCCCATTCCCTCCTCCATGAATTCTTGCTTCCTCTTCGTGAAGCTACGAAAGTGGGCGGAGGACCCACCGCCCAGCAACGACTCTTTTCATATCCGTTGCCACCCACCCTGACT
>CAUYUJ010017651.1:25000-79321 GCA_963575745.1 Prorocentrum cordatum | reverse complement strand
CAGGCGTCGCTGTTTTTCCTCATTCTGGGCGTTTGCGGCCAGCTTTAGGCAAGACGAGCGCTGGTGTTCAATACTCGGGAAGTATTGTAACGGCGCCCGCTGTCTATTTCCGAGGGCTTTGCAGGACCTTGGTTGCGTAGGCAGGTAAAGCGAGTGCCTGGCCAGACCAGTTCTCGGCGTGCTCTCCCGAGCGGATGCTGGCAGCGGTCGCCGCTACGAACATGAACTGTTGCGGCACGACGTGCACGACATACGCCCGCAACCTTCTCCGTCTCACACTCGTACTCTCCTCCTTTCTCTTCCAGCTAGTGTCTCGCTCTCAAGAAGACAAGGTGGCATAACCAGACATTTTCCGATGTCCGTGCGGATTTCTAGGGTGGAGCCCGCCTCGCCCAGGAATGGGAGGGGGCCTATCGCCGATCTATCGGAGATGTATCGCCGATTGTAGCTTGACGTCCCCCCCCTTGAGACAGTTAACTCTACACATTCCCCTGGGAAGAGGAGGAGGAGGAGGAGGAGGAGGAGGAGGAGGAGGAGGAGGAGGAGGAGGAGGAGGAGGAGGAGGAGACCCCCTCTACGAGAGCCTGAGTCTCCTCCCCTCCTTTCTCGCGCGCGCGACAGGAGCACGCCCGAAGGATGGTGAGGCGCTGGCCTCAGCGGCTCCCGCCTCTCGCGGTCGGGGCCTCGCCCGTGGTTTCCTCGTCCTTGCCGCCGCCGTCGTCTGTCGTCGGTCGTCGGTCGTCTGTCGACTGTCGTCGGCCGTCCGCCGTCTGTCGTCGGTCGTCTGTCGTCGGTCGTCTGTCGTCTGTCGCCCCCGCTGCCGCCGCCGTCGCCGCCGCCGCCGCCGCCGTCGTCGTCGTCGTCGTCGTCGTCATCGTTGTCGTTGTCGTCGTCGTCGTCGTCGTCGTCGTCGTCGTCGTCGTCGTCGTGGTCGTCGTCGCCGCCGCCGCCGCCGCCGCCGTCGCCGTCGCCACCTCCTCTCGCCACCTTCCTCTTTCGCCTTGGCTCCGGGCCGCCCGCGGTGCCTCCCAGAGCAGTCCGTCGATCAACGGTCTGGGGGACGCGTGAGGGAGGTCGGGCGGAGCCCGAGATGCTCTCCAAGGCGCGCAAGAAGCCCCAAGTGGCGCCGCTGCCTCTGGTCTCGGCAGGACCTCCCCAGGGGCGTGACCGCTGGTGGGCCGAGCCCTCGCACATGATGCTTTGCAGTGCTTTCCCAGTTTGGAGTGCCTGCTCCATGATCGCGAGCTGGCGAAGAACAAGCAAGCTCAGGAAGCTCAGACGTGCTGCCTGTAAAAAGACACTTCCCAGAGGCCCCTGAGGGGCCGAAATCGTGGAAAAGGAATTCCGTGCATATGGTCGTCCTTCCAGCATTCAGCCCCAAGATGCCGCCAGAGGCCCCAGGGGGCTAGGGCAGGCCAGCGTCCATAGTCATGCACTAGACCAGCCTGCGGCCGACAACAAGAGGAGAAGGAGGAGGCGGAGGATGAGGAGGATGACGAGGACGATGATGATGAGGAGGAGGATGAGGAGGATGGAAGTGAGTAAGATGATGGTGATGCTGATAGTGGTGATGATGGTGATGGTGATGATGATGATGATGATGATGATGATGATGATGATGATGATGATGATGATGACGATGATGATGATGATGATGATGATGATGATGACGATGCTGATGAGGATGCCGTTGATGATGATTTTGCTGATGCTGATGCTGTTTCTGATGCTGATGACGACGACGACGACAACGATGATGATGATGATGATGATGATGATGATGATGATGATGATGATGATGATGATGATGATGATGATGATGATGATGATGATGATGATGATGATGATGATGATGATGATGATGATGATGATGATGATGATGATGATGATGATGATGATGATGCTGATGATGATGATGATGATGATGATGATGATTCTGATGAGGCTGATGATGATGCTGATGATGCTGATGCTGATGCTGCTGCTGCTGATGCTGATGATGATGATGATGATGATGATGATGATGATGATGATGATGATGATGATGATGATGATGATGATGATGATGATGATGATGATGATGATAAGGATAAGGATGAGGATGAGGATGGTGATGGTGATGGTGATGATGATGGTGGTTGTGGTTGTGGTTGTGGTGCTGCTACTGCTGATGCTGATGCTGATGCTGATGCTGCTTCTGCTGCTGGAGAGGAGGAGGATGAGGAGGATGAGCACCCGCTACGGCGGGCACGCAGGTTCAGGAGGAGGAGGACGAGGAGGACGAGGGGGAGGAGGAGGCGGAGGAGGAGAAAAAGGGTGGATTCATATGGGCAGGACGAGTAGGAGAAGGAGAAGGAACAGGATAGAGTGGGGTAGGCATGAGGGCGGCGAGGTTGGAAGAGGTGGCGGAGGAGGAGGAGGAGGAGGAGGAGGAGGAGGAGGAGGAGGGCACGCAAGTTTCAGGAACAGGAGGAGGAGGAGGAGGAGGAGGAGGAGGAGGAGGAGGAGGAGGAGGAGGAAGAGGAGAAGGACGAGTAGGACCAGTGTAAACAGGCCCATCAACGATGTTGCAATGAACCCTCCTTACAAGTTTCCTCTTCACAGGTCCCCACAAGGATTTATTTTCAATGACGGAATGCCCCGTTGAAAGACAACCCGTCTGAAAATTTTGAACCGTGCCATCATGCCATTCTCGGGACTTCTATGCCGCGAATCAGCGTGATTGTTGCGGCCTGACGATCCTGAACCATGCTAGATCATCATTCGTGAGACCCGAACACCGCGAATCAACGTTACCGTCGCGCTCTGACAGTCCTACATTGTGCCAAAGCATAGGTTTTTGGGACGCCAGCCAGAAGGGTTCTTGCAAGCGCTGTAAAATCTTAAGACGAATGCGTGCGGCGCTAGGGCGAGAGCCACACCTAGAGAACGGCCCGCCCTCCATCCGTGAAAACGCTTCCAAACTCTGAAGACGAGTGTGCGCGGCTCTATGGCGAGAGTTACATTTAGAAAACGGCCCGCCCTCATGCATCGAGCTCGTGCGAACTGTTCAGACGAATGTGCGCGGCGCTAAGACGAGAACCACATTTTGCAAGTTTTAAGCTCAAGGTCCATAGATGATGAGGAAATCTTGGGCGAATGGCCTGGCTCGGCCCACCGACACGTCTCGGGGTGCGACAAGGAGGAGTGATGTATACGGAAAGGTTCTGGAGGAGGAGGATGAGGAGGAGGAGGAGGAGGAGGTTTTAGGAAGACTTGACCTTGGAGCGCCAGCCCCAGCTAGGTGTCGGCTCGACCCCCGCTGCGATGGTAAGTTTTGCTGCCGTCTCGGACCCTGATCCCGGACGTCTCCTAATGGTCCCTGGAGAAACCTCCCGCCCTCTCTCCGTAGTTCAGCACGCTGAGCAGGTTGCGCAGTGCCAGGCTGCCGCCCAGGTGCAGAGGGGCGTTGGCGAGGGGGGTTGCGGGCATGAAGCTCGGTTGCAACTCCTGGGAGTTTGCCTGCTCTGGCCTACTCCTCCTCGGTCTGGCCCAGTTCCTTGCAGGCTGGCTAAATCCTGGGCGGCTTGATCCGGCTCGATGACTATGAATCGTTCCCACGAAGACGAAGACATCCTCGGAGTTGTCTCAAACGAGCAAAAAGGAGTCCTGGAGTCCCCCCCAGCCCTCTGGGCGGAAGTGGTCTGATCCACTTCCTCTTCCAATCCCTCCTTCCCCATCGGGTAGGGGCTTAAACTTCCCCCTTCCCCTGCCCATGGGCCTGGACGGGCCACCCCCTCGAGGTGTCAGAGGGTAATCTTTGGCCCAAGATGGCTCCAAGATGGCCTCAGAGAGCCCCGCCGTAGCCATTTTGGCTCAAGGCCGCTCTGGCTAGGGCGCTCGTGCTGCGCAGCCGCCCTCCTTTCGCTGCGGCATCGGCAGCGACACTGCGGCTGACCCACACGGCGCGTGTCCCCGCTCGGGCCGAGCTGGCAGTCGCCGCCCGCCGCCCAGGGAGGCGCACGCACGCCATGGCGCACAGCGAGCTGCTGACCACGAAGTGCGACCCCGGCGCCTCCGCCGACGGGGCCAGCGCCTCCACGGACCAGCTCGTGGGCCAGCCCCGGGTCGCCTCGACGGGGAGGGCCCCGCGCCCGCCCGACCTCGACGCCGCCAGGGTCGAGTCCCTGGCCAGCGCGGCAGCGCGCGCGCGGCTTCAGCTGGGGTCCCGTGCGGCGGGCGCCCGCGATTCGAGCGGTGCGAGCGGGGAGGGCTCCGCCTCCTCCACGGGCTCCGAGCTCGCGCAGGCCAGAGCGGCAAGCAGCGACTCCTCCCCCTTCGGGAGCTCGGCGTCGAGGAGCTGGCAGCCGTCGGCGCAGGACGGCCCGTCGCTGTGCGAGGCTGTTGCCAGGGTGGTGGCTAAGGGCGGCGCCCAGCCATGGATGCAGTCCACGAAGTTGTCGCTGTGAGGGCGAGGCGGGGTGGTGGTGGATGGGTGGTGGGGAATGCTGGTTAGCATGCCGCAGACTGCTGCGCACTCTCGCGAGGAGGCGACAGGCGAGGACGAACTGGCTGTGATCAGCGGAGCATGCTTTCCCATGTGCTGTTACGCTTGCGCGTTTAATGCAATTTATCACGATTATAATTTTGATTATCCGTAAGGGCTTCGCCCCCTGCCGACGGCTCCATCTCTCGGATAATGGGCTAGGCAAGAGCTAAATCATGAGGCCTCGGCGACGCCGTGAAGCAGCATCGGCAAGAGAAATGGAGATTCTGATGATATTGTTGAACTCAGTGTTGCATTTTGAACCTGCCCCCGTATGCTGTGCACTGAGGTTTCCCATATAATTTCGGACATGTGGCAACTCCCATGGGTTTTTCGACCCTGCCTCCGCCGATCTGCGTGAGGGGTGCCGCCGAATTTAAGAAATGTGGCAACTCCCATGGTTTTTCGAGCCTGACCCCGCCGATCTGCGTGAGGGGTGCCGCCGAATTCAAGACATGTGGTAAATCCCATGGGTTTTTCGTCCCTGACCCCGCCGATCTGCGTGAGGGGTGCAGCCGAATTTCAGAAATGTGGCAACTCCCATTGGTTTTTCGACCCTGACTCCGCCGATCTGCGTGAGGGGTGCCGCCGAATTTCGGAAATGTGGCATCTCCCATGGGTTTTCCGACCCTGACTCCGCCGATCTGCGTGAGGGGCAGAAATGTGGTAACTCCCATGGGTTTTTCGACCCTGACTCCGCCGATCTGCGTGAGGGGTGCCGCCGAATTTCAGAAATGTGGCAACTCCCATGGGTTTTCCGACCCTGACTCCGCCGATCTGAATGAGGGGTGCCGCCGAATTTCAGAGATGTTGCAAATCCTACGGGTTTTTCGACCCTGACTCCGCCGATCTGCGTGAGGGGTGCAGCCGAATTTTAGAAATGTGGCAAATCCCATTGGTTTTTTGACTCTGACTCCGCCGATCTGCGTGAGAGGTGCCACCGAATTTCAGAAATGTGGCACATCCCATGTGTTTTTGGACCCTGACCCCGCCGATCTGCGTGAGGGGTGTTAATTTTTACTCCCCCAGAAATTCTGAGAACCCTTTCAGGAGACGCTAGGTTTGCTAGCTTTCGGCTCCCCCCTCGCGCGGTCTACAACAAGGAACAGTAAGCAGCATAAAACAATACTGTAACAGTGGACACTGGAAACTGGAACTTGTGCAGGGAACAGCAAACCCTCAGCCTATTGCCTGGTGGCCCCGCAAGGGGGCCGGCGGCGGATTTTTGAATATTTTTCGACTACTTTTAATATTTCCTCCAGACCTAGAAATATTCCCGCCCCGCAGAAGAGAGACAATCTCGGTCAGGGCGGGACCTGACTGACCTTGGGGGCGCGGGTAAGGCCGAGACCGCTGGAGACGCTCGGGGCAGAGCCTCCCCGAGGCGCGCGCGAGAGGCCCCCATGCGGGCGCGGAGACCCTGGCCCTCGCGGGCCTCGCGCGCGCTTGGCTGCCCTTGCGCACGGCACGGCTGTGATGTTGGCGGCCGTCCTCGGCGCCGCCCGCCGTCAGAGCTCCGAGCATGCGAGCTCGCCCGACGCACCCGTGGCCGCAGACTTGCTTGCCCATGGTGGGATAGATTCTTACAAGCTGTCATGATATTCTTCGATTCTCGCATCGTCGTGGGATGGATTCCTCAGGGCAGGATGGATCGCATAGATGGTGGTGTAGTGGTGTGTATTCGTTTTCGGGCTGCTTCGGCCCCACCCTGCAGCGCCCTCGCGGCGTTTCAAGCAGGTCGCAGTCGCAGTTGCAGTGATGAGATGGAGTCTCGCACAGCTTGGTGACGTGGCCTCGCGATCTTCCGAGGCACAGTCCAGGGAATGACTGGGCTGGCGCCGCCGACCCCAGATGGCAGTGGCCCAGACGCCCTCCCCCATGCCTCCCCGGCAGCCGTGACCTTGAGACAGGCGGTGATCTGCGGAAGCAGACTTGGTAAAACATCACCAGAAACAGATAGTCTTTACAACTGTCCACCAGCGAGGCACCCGCGGCAGCGTTGAGCGTTGCCGCCGGGAGTGACTGCAGCGTGCTGCACCTTTGACTTTTCCAAGGTCATGAGATCGTTCAGGCCGCGGAGCCGTGCCACCTGTTCTGTTTTGCACGGGTGGTGGCGCCAGCGTACAAAAAATGTTCCGGCCTGATCCAGGGTTCGCCAGAATCTGCAAGGGTCCCTCTCTTCCTTCTCCTCGCCCCCCTCCTCCCTCTCCGGCCTCATGGTTTTTCAGCTGCGCGCGGCGAGAGACAAGCTCAGAATATACAGGTTTGCTTCACCAGGTTGCGTTGCCGTGAAGGTGGCCTCAGAGAGCCCCAGGTGACCTTCACGATGGCAGGAGATTGCCCAAGAGGCCCCAGTACTGCTCCAAGACGGCCCCACTTTGCTGCGGAGCCTCCCAAGGACGCCCCCGAGAGCCCACCATCTTCCAAAGCATCAGGACAAATCATGCCTTTTACCTTACCGCTTCTTCGCTTCTGGTGGGCTTCTGAGGTCTCAGCATGGCTCCAATGTGGCCCAAGAGGGCTTCAAGAAGGCATCAAGAGCGCCCATGAGGGGCCAAGCGTGTTAAGAGGGCCCCATGAAACAGCTTTTGGGACTCAAGAGGGGCGGCCCTAATCATGGACCCGCCCCTTCTTTGATCGATGTCCCGCCCTTCGATCGATGGCCCCCAGGATGGCCCCAAGCCCCCAAGGAAGAGAGCCCCAAGAGAGCCCCACAGGCTTTCAAAGCGGTGCCACGCTTCCATCTCGAAAGATCCGCGAAGGCAGTTATGTTTGACTGCTGGGTTTGATCAGGCTAATCTCGAACTTCGGTTTGAAAGCTGCTCCCCTCGTTGTTCCACTGCTGACTCCTGCACTTCCCTGATTAAGGCAACTCGTCTGGGGGTTGGGATCGGTTGGTGGGGATTCGCGAAGCGTCAAGACTTTCATTTCCATTCCCCGAGATTCGACGCCACGAAAAAGTCGGCATTGTGAGAAATCGCGACCAGAGCCCTTGACCCAATCCTTCTGCGCTCTTCGGAGCCCTCTGGAGCGCTCTTATTGTAATAGCCTCCGGCCAGTGCCGCCGATCTGGGGGGCTCTGGATTCGGTGATCTTCGCGGCTCTGTGGCCTCCTCCCTCCTCGATTCTTCCTGTCCTCTTTCTTCTCCTCTGGGGGGGTGCCTGGAGCGGTCCGCTTCGGAGCCCTCTGGAGCGCTTTGATTCTACCTTCGTCTTGGACGTCATCGTTGCAGGGCGTCGGAGCGCGAGCGGCGCGCGAGCACGCCACGGCGCGGAGGGGCGGGGGCAGGAGGAGCAGAGCTTCCGTTCGGTGTCCTTCCTCATGTTATGGTTGCGGGTTTGCTTGTGGTTATGCTCCTCTTCCTCCTCGTCCTCTTCCTCCTCCTCCTCCTCGTCCTCTTCCTCCCTCCTCCTCCTTTTGGCACGCTCCACCTCCTCCTCTTCCTCCTCCTCCTCCTCCTCCTCCTCCTCCTCCTCCTCCTCCTCCTCCTCCTCCTCCCCCTCCCCCTCCTCCTCCTCCTCCTCCTCCTCCTCCTCCTCCTCCTCCTCCTCCTCCTCCTCCTCATCATCATCATCATCATCATCATCATCATCATCATCATCATCATCATCATCATCATCATCATCATCATCATCATCCTCAACGTGGCTGCCTGCTGAGCTACCCAGTGCCCTTGCGGTCTCCTCAACTGTTTCCTATACTCTTTGCCCTGCTTTCTCCTCACCTGCCTGCTGCTTGACTCGTCGGACCTTGCTTCTAAGTCGGTGAATTCGCATATGTCTTTCTCACTGCCACATGAGCGCAACAGCTGTACAACTTCTGCCCGCTCAACGTCGAAGGAGGAGCAGGGGTGTCCCCGGTCGATGCGGCTGCGTCGCGGTCGGTCGCGTCTGGCCAGCTTTAAAGAGGTTCCTGATTCGACCGGTCCAGATTCGAGGACGACTGCACCAACGCACTGGCAGGCACACGAGACCACCGAACGAAGCAGCAACCCGACGTCATTCACTACGCACGCCGACGTGCACACCAAAGTACGCGACGACCAACGACGAGGTCTCCGAGCAGGACAGGACAGGACCCCTCCGTCCTCCCCCACCCCTCCACCTCTCGCATTTTTTTGCATGCACGGCTGGCGCAGCACAGTACGTTTCACATTTCCGAGGCCACGGCCTCCTCCACGTAGTCTCAGCCGGGCCCGGACGCCTCTCCGCACGGGTGATCGCTCCATCAGGAGTCCCGACGGATCCTCATCTGAACTTGTGCGCATCCTCCCTTCCGTCTTCTCTCGGCCACGCACCGAGGGGAAGAGGGGGGGGGAGGGCTTCTGAGATCGATTACGCGTAATAGCGACCCTTCGCTGGAGTGACCTTTGGGTGCGGGCCCACTGGGGTCCTCCGATCGCCGAACGCGCCGCGGTAGTAGTGTCTTGCGCGATGGTGTTTGGCCCACCACGCGACCCCCAAGAAGCCGCGCACCAAAGGCCACCCTCACCCAGGGCCACTCTTGCGCGCAGCCGATAAGAAGCCCTCCCCCCCTGCGCGCCGCCAACCTTCGTCTTCTCGGTGGCACGGCACAGCACTTCTGCGCAGCCCGAGCCGCCCGGCGGCCCCCGCGCCGAGGCGCTGGCCGCACATGTCCAGAGGCGTGGGCTCCCACTGGTCCGTCCCGGTGTGGCCTGCTGCCAAGCGCGAGGACTCGCGCGCCGCGGATACCTCCACGATGGGCCTGTTTTCCACCACCACCATAAGTTGGAGGGGGAGGGAGTCCGCCTCCTCCTCCTCCTCCTCGTCCTCCTTCCCCTTGTGGTGGTGGAAAAGAGGCCCATCAATCCATCACGCGTCCGAGCCGCAGTCGGGGAAACGTAAGACTCGAGTGAGTGGGAACTCGGGTTTGCCGACGCCTTTTGGCGAGCGCGTTCTGGATTCTGACGGTCCGATTTTCGTGGGATGTTTGCAGCGGGAGCTCGCGTCAAGTTTCAGGTGGGGCCTCGTCATTTTCATGATGGCCCCGTTGGGCCAACCCGAGTCCCCTGTACACGAGTCTTACGTCTCCCCGACACAGGAGCTTCTTGGAAATCCCACCAGCCTTTTGGGCGACAGGTGGTCTAAGGAGGGTCTCCTTCCACAACCCCTCTTCCCTTCGGGGAGGGGCTCCCCTCCCTGAGGTTTGGTCGCGATGTATCGGAGGCTCCTTTCTCGGCCCCTGGGAGGGCCATTTTGGCCACCCCTCACGAGGATCGTGGCCCCCGAGGGGGCGACGCAAATCTAGTACCCCCACTCTTTTGACCGACCGCCTCCAAGATGGCCCCAAGAGGCGCTCCAGGGCTCCCAGGAGGCTCCCAAGAGGGCCCAAAGAGCGCCCCAAGAGGGCTCCAAGAGGCACCCGAGAGGCACCCAAGAGACCCCCGATCGGCCTCAGAGAGCCCAAGACGGCCTCCAAGATGGCTCAGATAGCCCAAGCTGGCTTAAGATGGCTCCCAAATGCTCCAAGCGGCCCCAAGACCGCTCCAAGACGGCTCGAGATGGCCACGGAGCCTCCCAAGCCTCCCTCGCTGTTTGACTATGCATGTCTCTTCCTCTCTACCCCTGTTAGCTCTCATGGGCATCGTTTCTGGATGGGCTGGTGGGGATACTTCTCTGATCGCGACTGCGTCGAAAGAAGTCGGGCGGCGTCCAGGAGCAAAACACACAAGCAACGGCCTAAATTACGCGCACTGAGAGGAAGAATAGCGAAAAGAGAAATGAAAACGGGGAGAGGAACAAACAGGAGGCGGGCCTCGCTGCCGCTCAGGGAAGGGCGCTGTCGACCAGGAAGATCTTCCAGGCGAAATGCAACACCAAAATGGCGGAATTCGAGTTGTACGACGCCGCGTACACGTCGAGGAGGACCACCAGCAGGACACAAAGCGAATCCAGCGCCAGGTCATGGTACCGCGGATGCAAGTGACAGCCGTGTCGCGCGCCTCGGTGGGTGTCGATCAACGCCATGCGGGCGCTCAACGGAGCAGAGTCCGGATCGCCAGGCACCGTCGGACAAGTGTCGAGGAGGGTGCCGTCAGGGTGGGTGCGGGCGGCACGCGCCACCAAGAAGGCGAGGGGGCCCAGCATGAGGACCGACAGGGAGGAGCCTGCGCGGAGGGGGAGGACCAGGGGTCCGTCGACCCCGCGCCCGGGAGGGAGGCCGAGGGCCACTGGAAGAAGGGCCGGCAAGCAGAGGCAGAGAGGCAGCCGGGGACAGGCGGACGACCGATAGCGACGGTCCGCGCCGGCGGCCAAGGAGGCCGGGCGGCACCTTGAGCAGGGCAAGGGCCGCCGGGCAGGGCGCCCTGGGTGGCAAGCCGCGGCAGTGAGACGACCCGGACGCCCCAGAGTCCCCGAGCCAGAAGCGGGGCAGAGCGCCGAGGGAGGCCCCGAGCGCCCCACGCAGGGCGAGGCGCAGGGGGGCGGCCCAGCACCGAGAAGCGAAGGGCCACAAAGGGGCCCAGTGACAAGGGCGCACTGGGAGACCGGACGCGCGCCGAAAACCCCAGCTGGGCGTGCGCCGGGCGGTATTGGGCACGAGGCCAGAACGGCCACGGAGGGGCCGCGGGGAGGGCGGGCGGGGGGCGAGGCAGGCGGAGGGGGGAAAGGAGGCCGAGGAGGCCGCACGGGCGCCGGTGGCAGGCGAGAGGGCCGGCGCCCGCAGGGGGAGTCGCGCCAGGGGCGGACGAAGAGCGACTAACGGTCGCAAGATTGGAAAAAAAGGCTGATGGGGATTTTTTTGTCGCAACCGCAGGCGAAAACGCCACCGGCGAGTCGAGTCAGCTCGGGCTACGAGCGGAACTAATTGCCGGCGCGCGCGCAGACACCGACAGAACCTACCGCCAGGGGAAGCTGCTGCGCCGAGGGAGCTGGTGGGGATTTTTTTTGTCGGCAGCCGCGAGCGAGAGCGCAACAGCGGCGAGTCAAAGTCCGAGCGGGCCGCGCGAGAGGCTAATGAACCAAGCAGAAGCATGCCTAACACCGCCACTCAGAACAGGATCAGGCAGTCGCCGAAGAGGAGGCGGGGCTGCAACACTGCCCGGCGGTGCAACCGTGCAACGAGCTGCAGGTGCTGACTGCCAGGGTGACCGACTGCCAGGGTCTGCAAGGTGCTAGTGGATTGAATGCAAAACGTGAGCAACCGCTGTGATTGGAGAGGCTGCCAGGGTGGCCTGAGCCGAGGGCCAAAAAACACCAAAAACGAATTGCGTGCGCGTGAATTGGCCAATCGAGGCTGAAGCGCAGCCAGAATAGCGCGCAAGAGCACTCCTCTGGTGGGGATACTTTTTGGTCGCGGCCGCGAGACAACCATCAGGCGGCGAGAAGCAAAGTCCTGGGCACGAGCGAGGCTAATTAGCTACAACAGGGACGGCCGGCCCGCTCACAAAGCAGCCGCGAAGCTGAAGGGGGGCTGACGGCAGGGGTGTCCTGAGAGCTCGAGCACGCGCACAGACAAAATGTCATGGAATTCTAGACGCGTCGCGTATCCCCACCAGCCCGTCCAGAAACGACGCCCAGGCGAGTAGAGGGTCGTCCTGAGGGGCTTTTCGGCGTCTTGGGTGCCTCGGGGGGGCCTCTGTGGGCCGTTCGGAATCCTCTTTGGGGCCTCCTGGGGGCCTCTTGGGGCTTCTTGGGGCCATCTTGGGGCCTCTGGGAGCACCTTGGGTGCCTCTGGGGGGTCTCTTGGGGCCTCTTGGGGGTCTCTTGGGGGCCTCCTGGGGGCCTCTTGGGGGGCCTCTTGGGGCCATCTTGGGGCCATCCTGCGGCCTCTTGGGGCATCCTGGGGGCCTCTTGCGGCCATCGTGGAGGAAATCGGTCGAAGAAGGGGGGTTCCTAAAATGGAGCCCCCCCTCAGAAGGCCAAAATGGGGCCCAAACCATAGTAAAATCAATGATCTCGGCTTCCTCGCCGAGGCCGTTTTGGGCGCTCTGACCGATCGCGGCTCCCCCTGTCCAGGTCAGTGGAGTGGGGGGGGGGGTAGGGGGAGGGGTAAACCCCTCCCCGAAGGGGAAGAAGGAGGGGTGGAAGAGGAAACGCTCTAAACCGCCGACGCCCAGAGGGCTGGTGGGATTTGGCGCCTGCCACAATATGAGACGTGCACCAGGGTAACCAAAAGTCCGTCAATCTAAGTGGGGGCAAGTGCGAGGCCGGTGGAGTGAGTCGCCGGCGGGGCGCCAGGCTCCAAACGCACTGGACGACGTGTGCTAGCTAGGGGGGCTGAGTTGTCGCGGAACGTGGTGCAACGCCATCTGCCGGAAGCTGGTGGTGAGCCTGGGGTGCTGTAGCTGCTGCGGAAGGCTGAACCACTCCGCGGCGATGCCACCGACCGCCAGACCGCCTCACAGTGCAGGGGGGAACCGAGCGACTGTGGGCCACGCAGTGCGTGCCGGCACGGCGTCAGGCCTCAGAGTGAGGGGGGGGGGGGGGCCAGCAGGCGTGGTGAGCATCGCCAGCGAGGAGAGTAAGGGGGGGGGCGGCACTGGTGGTAGTGCTGCCATCTGGAGGACGCCAAACTGAACCGGGGACGAGCGTGTCCCCAATTGAACAGACCTGGCTGTGCCTCCCTAGGCACGCGGCGTCTGTGCGAGCAAGGCGAACCGATGCCCTTAGGCGAGTGGCGCCTATGCGAGGGGGCGAGCCGCTGTCATAGGGCGATGCGCCTGGGGGAGCTGCGTTGTGGTAGACGCGAGGGCCAGGGGGCAAAATCTGACCCAGTCCGCCGCTCGGCACCTCCGCCCGAGACCCGGGGAACGCCAACGCACACTACGTGGTCCCCCAGGGCCGCATGTAGCCGCCGCTGAGAGTGGTGAGCCAGACCACGGGCAGCGAGGAACACGGGCGGCCCTGGGAGGGGGGGGCAACCACGCCGACGTCTGCAGTGCGTCAGGCGGGCCCCGGGGCCAAGGGCGGGGGGCGCCCGCCTGGCCCGAGAGGGGAGAGGCGAGGGGCAGCAACGCCTCTCCCCTCAGCCTGGCCCCGAATCCGAGGGGCAGGGGCCATGGTCATTCCCGGGGGTCGCAGCTGATCGCCGCTATGATCTCTCTTTCATTTCCTTGGGGGTCGCAGCTGGTCGCCGCTATGATCTCTTTTTGATGGTGGGTGTCTCCGATTGTTGGTCCTCCAGGGTCGCATCAAGCCGTCGCTGATGTGAGCCTGCAGTGTGACAAGGCAGTGGGGGTGGTTGGTCCTCGGGGGATCGCAGCTGATCGCCGCATGAGTCTGTATTTGACAGAGAGGGGGGTTGCGCTCGCCGCCAGGCAGACGGGGGGGGGTGAGGCCCACTTCCTGCCACAGGGCAGGAAGTGGGCCACAGCATCCCCCCCGCCTGCCTGGCGGCACAGTGCCTGCTGCCATTGTCCGCCCTTCACGCGCACTCTGATCCCACTGCTGTAGCTGATCACGGCGGGCTCCAACGCCGCCTGCCGCATTTTGCTGGGCAGCGACAGGGCCTGCTGCCAGTGTCCACCCTTCTCTCACCTGATCCCGGCGCTGCAACTGATGACAGTGGGCTCCAACTTAGCTTCCCACGCTCCGACAATAGCGCTGGGGCATGTTGCCATCTCCGTTTTCCTGACGCACTGATTCCAGCGTCGTAGCGGACAATGTTGCGCACCAGCTCAACCTCTGACACCCACTGAGCAGCGACAGCGCGAGTTGCCATTGCTCACCCCTGGCGCGCGCGCTGCTCCCAGCGCTGGAGCTCGCAGCGTCCAGCTCGCACCTCGCATCTCGTCCGCGACGCCTCTGCAGTTCCCCGCGTGGACCCGGGGACGCGGCAGCCGTCGGGCGTGTGCGGGGGTGGGCGGGGGGTGGCGTGCCCTGGGTGGAGTGAAGACGGAGCGAGCACGGGGGGGGGGGCGAGGGGCGGCCCTTGGCTGCTGGCACCGGGATGCAAGAGTAACTCAAGCCCCCGAGGAAGGCCCCGGGCCCGTAGCCTCGGCAGCCCCCCCCGTTCATCCAGGATCGCCTTGTGGTCCTCCAGGGTCGCCGCTAACCGCCGCTGATGTTTGCGAGCCTGTAGAGTGACAAACCGCAGCTGAAGTGTACAGAGGGGGGGTCGTGCCCGTGGCCCCAGCTGTTCCCCGCGTGGACCCAGGGTCGCGGCGTGCCGCCGCTCTGGGTTGGGTGAAGACGGAGCACCCGTGGACTGGCGCGCAGGGCCGCAGGGGGCGGTGCTGTCACCCCGAAGCCCGACGCATCCATGGGGGGGTGTGGCGTGGTGGGCCCCAGGGGGCCGCTGACCGCGGCACTCCTGCACTTCCCTGATCACCTCTCAAGCTGCTGCTCCTGAAGCTGCTGCTGCTGCAGCTGCTGCAGTTGGTGCTGCTGTGGCTGCTGTTGCTGCAGCTGCTGCTGCAGCTGCGGCTGCTGCTGCAGGTGCTGCTGCTGCTGCTGCTGCTGCTGCAGGTGCAGCTGCGGCTGCTGCTGCTGCTGCTGCTGCTGCTGCTGCGCGGCCGCCGCGGCTGCCGCCGCCGCCGCGGCGCCAGCGGCGCCCGCGGCGCCCGCGGCGCAAGGGGGCCCGGGGGGGCGGCCGCCGGCGGCGGCCGCGGCTCCGCGGCGGCCGCGGCGCCCGGCGCCGCGGCGCCGCGGCGCCAGCGGCGCCCGCGGCGCCCGCGGCGCCCGCGGCGCAGGGGAGCCCGGGGGAGCGGCCGCCGAGGGCGGCCGAGGCTCCAGCTGCGCCCGCGGCGCCGGCAGAGCCCGCGGCGCCCGCGGCGCGCGGCGCAGGGGAGCCCGGGGGGCGGCCGCCGGCGGCGGCCGCGGCTCCAGCTGCGCCCGCGGCGCCGGCGGCGCCCGCGGTTCCCGCGGCCCCGCCAGCTGCGGCGGCGCCAGGGGCGCGCGCGGCGCCAGCTGCGCCGGTCGCACCGGCGGCGCCGGCGGCGTCCACGGCGCCCGCGGCGCCGCCGGCAGCGGCGGCGCCCGCGGCGCCTGCGGCGCCGGCAGTGCCGGCGGCGCCAGCAGCGCCCGCGCCAGCAGCGCCCGCGGCGCCCGTGGCGCACACGGTGCCAGCGGCGCCCAAGCGGCGCAGGACGGCCGCGCGCGTCAGCCGGCGCCGCCGCGCCGCCGCGGACCCCGTCACCCGGGCCCGAGCGCCGAACCTGAGCAGGGGCGGGCTCGAGCCGAGACGGCTTGAGCCAGGCTGCGGAGTCGCCAAAGCATCACAGCCTTTGGCAACGGTGCGCAACATCGCTCCACGCCGCGCCTTGCACAGAAGGGGTTGGGCGGTGTTGCGCGTTGCAGTCTTCCAGGTCGCTTCTCAAATGTTCCTATTTGTCGGACGCGCAACATGCATATCGAACGAGTCGCGCCCATTATTTGTTGTAGGTTTTGGCCGGTTGTTGCAAGCTTTCTTGCTTCGGGATGCTTGCCAGCAGCTGTGCCTTTCCAGGGACATTCCAGTGGCGCCTGGATCGCCGTGGACGGCCGCCAGAGGCCAGAAAACTACACTTCCGATGTGGTGAAGGAAAGCAGCTCGGATCCTTTTCGCCGTCTCTGGTCTTTGGGCCCCCTCGAATTTTTTTCCTTCCTCTCGAGGGGGCGGGCACACCCAATTGCTTTCAACGTTTTCCTGTTTCATGTTTTTACCAATTTCTTCTGACCGATGGGGCAACGCTGCCCCATATCCTTGGGGTCGCGACCGAGGAGTCCAGACCGCGAGGCCGTGGGTGTGGACACGTTTCCCGAGTCCCACGAAGGGCGGCGCGGCCTCCCTCTCTCGGACGGGGCTAGAGCGTTCCAGAACGGTTTCAGAGCGGTCTGGAACGCTCTGAGAAGGCCGTGACGCCCGATACACATTTTCCAGAGCCGCCGGATCTCAGAAATTTTCGATTTATTCTCACCCAAGTTTATTCTCGTCCTGGCTTCGTCTTACCCTCGCTGTTGCTTCATTCCTGCCTCCAGTGGCGGTGTTCGCATGTGTTTCTCCCGCTCAGTACAGCGTTTCGTGGCTCCATAGGGTCTCCACCGAAAGCCCCAGTGGCGGTGCTCGCAAGCGTCTCCCCCACCCCGCGCAGCGTTTCGTGGCCCCAGAGGGAGCGGCTGTGTAAAAATTCGGCACACCGCTCACACGGTTCGTGGCCCCATATTGAGCGCCAGCGAAGGCCCCAATGGGTGCGCCTGCATGCGTCCGTGCGCCGTTTCGGCGCACCGTTTACACGCTTCGTGGCCCCGCGAAGAGAAGGGGATGCCTACGACGGCGATATTCACAACTGCATGTGGTTGGGCTCTTCGCCGAATTTTTGCTGGTCTGCTCGTTGGGTGGTTGGAAATGCTCTGGCCTTGCTGCTCTAGCGTTGCTACTGGTGTAGGCGCTGTTGCGTGCAAGCCGCTGTCGGTCAGTTCGGGATACGCGTTTCTAGTAACCTCGTCGGACGGGTGGAGCCATTCCAACTGTCGTCGGTGCTGTGCGTCACGGGCATCGGCCCATTCGGGTTGTGGGTGGGTGTCGTTTTCGTGTTCTGTCACTGGGCTACCGAGTCGGCCATCTCGTTCCATGGTGTGCCGCGTGTGCGTGCACATGGTCGGTATGCATGTTGGTTGTTGCTGCTGCAAGGTATTGAAGCTGCTTGCCAAATGCTGACAAGTCATGGTTGACTCGTGCCTGTAGTCGTTCTTGAGCAAGCTCTTTTGCCACCTTGGAGTCGGTGTGAACTGTAGTGGGGGCGCCGTTGTACGCGTCCGCCTGCGTATGTATATTCAAACGTACGCCCAGATGAGTGCTGCCAACTCTGATGTCGTAGACATGGTTTTGCAATAGTCACAGATTGCTGTCGCACTTGACGTTCGTGTTGCCATCGTGACTAGGTGGATGAAACCGTCCTCGTCCTCGATAGTGATGACAACAGCCCAGGCGTCCTTGGTTGAGTCGGCTTGGTGCGTGCCGTCGGTGTACAGGTGGAGCCGCTTGACGGTCCCGGGCCTTCGTGGCGGGGCTAGCTCCAGGGCCGTGATTGCAGCGTGTAGGCCTGGGAAGTGGGAGGGAGGTGCGTCGTAGGACATCAGCGATCGGTTCTGTCACCGTGAATGTGGATCGAACCGCCTCTCTCGTCTGTTGTCCCTGAGGTCGGCCTTCCTGTGGTGGTTGCTCTCGCACGGAGCAATTTTCGTCCTCAGCTTGGCCATGCTGGACCCGAAGAGGTGGCGCCTGTACTGGTTCGGCTCCACCTGTTCCTGATGGCGAGCATGAGACGTTGTTGATACCGTAGCTGTGACCTGTGTCCGTCTCCGCACGTTGGTTGCCAAGCCCTCGTAGAGGTTGGAGTGGGCGTCCCTCATCCTGCACTCCTCGCACGCCAGATGAGTCTTGGCTGCCGCTCTTTGCTGCGTCGGGCTTGTTGGTGCTCGTTGGCCCGCAGCTACTGGTGGAGGATGCGATCGTCGTGTTCGCACTGCGTGGTCCGTCAATCCGCCACCCTGAACTGGGGGCCTGGTCGCTGGTTTTGCACACCGCCTGAACGGTACCATCGCAGGACCCTGTTTGGGCTGGCCCTGTGGCTCTCGCAGTTGCATCATACCAATAGTTAGGTGAAACGTTGGTAAGGTGCGTGCCCCTTGCGGCGGGGTGGGCCGGTCTGGGTGCACGCCTTTGGTGCGTGGTGCTCCAGACTCACCATAGGCAGCGAGCGCGATTGTTGTCCAACGTCGCGCTGCCCTGTGACCGTCAGAGGGTCCTGAGGCAGCCCCTGAGGCTGGGGCCGCGTCGTCGCCGGATGCAACGTCCGTTGGTGCTTCGGTGGGGTGTGATACGATTTGGGTGGGCTCATTGGGGTCGATGATGGCCCTCCTTGTCCTCCTTGCGCTGGAGCTTTGCGTTAGTGGTGCTGCATGTCTGCGTGCTGGTGGTAGCGGAGCACACTTGCTGCAAGTGCCGATGAAGATCCTGCGAGGCGATCGGGCCAGGGGGGGGACATTTCCTCTGTGGTGCTGAGGCCGTCGTCCGTCTTTGCCTTAGGCGATGGGGTGTCGATCAACACGACATTCGAGTTGCCCCTCATATGCGTTGGGCGTCGTTGGTGAGGGCGTGTCGCATTCTTCACTTCTTAGTGGGAGCTCGTCTCCGTCTGCATCGTGTGTCGTAGTTGGAGTGCGACGTCCCCTTGTCGGAGTGGAAGAGTGAGATTGATGGTGTTCGTCTTGTATTGGAAGTGATGAGGTTGCTCCCCATGTGTTGTTGTGTTGTTCTCTCGTGTTGCTAGGTCGTTTTGAGATTGTGTGGGTGGAGTCATTCCTGGCACGCCATCTTGTGAAGCCATGGGTACAGCTGGTTACAGGAAGCCGTTGACCTCCTCGTCGCTGGGGATCTCGGTGGTCAGCGTCTTATGACGTCCACCATCTCCATGCCGTCGAAGCGCTGTTGTGCTTGAGCCGCTGCTTGTCGTGCGTAGATGTACTCTTGGGTCGCCTCATCGGTGTGCCTTCCGTCTATGGTTTTCAATTCTCTCCAGGTGGCCTCTTTTGCTGGTATACCTGGATCTTGTGTTGGTGAGCTTCTTACGGTGCGGGCTGGCACGTCGACGGCTGGCGGTGTGCGCCGGCCTTTCTCCTTCCTGTTCGCTCCTTCCCCCCCCGCTCGCTTCCCCCCCTCCCATGGCGGCAGCGCCCGGCACTGCGCGGCTTCGGCCCGGTGCCGGGCGCTGCACCTTGCCGCCTCGGCGGCCCCGCTCGCCATGGCGCTGCGCGGCTCAGGCCCGGCCCTCGGCAATGCGGATGTCAGCGCATCGTATGTGGCTGCTGCCCGTCTTCACGCGCTGGCGGTGCAGGGCAGGTTTTCTCCCTGCAGTCCACCGACATCCTGTCGGCCATGAACGGCCCCCTCGTCTGAGGCCGCTCCTCAAACAAGCTGCTACCTGGTCGTGGATTGGACTACCACCCCGGGCCTCTTCCGTATCACCCGGTGGCACAACGTTGCACATCGCCTTCGTGGTGCTCCTCATTTTCCTGGGCGTCGACCTGGCACGTCCTTCTCTGCAGCGCTTGAGGCTGGTGTTCGCGATGCGCCGTCGACGGCAACGCCTTCTCCTCCACCCTCCGGGTGTTCGCCCCCGGTACCAGTCCGCGGCGCACTTGCTCGTGCACATCCACTTCGGCGCCGCCTGCACCCCTGGGCTTCGCCCGCTCAGTCCGCTTGAGGCCCCGCCTTCCTGTGCCCTGTCTCCCTAATTAATGCTGCGCGTAGCCCGCCGAGCTTTTAGCGGAAGAGGTTCGCTCTCGCCCCGCAGATCAAAAAATGTTGGTGAGTTTCTTTCTATTCTGCCGTGCCGATTTCCGTTCATTGCAGTGCCAGTTGTACTTGGCCTTCTGCATGGGCCACGTGCTGTTGAGGTTGCTCCTGGTATCTGTTCATGTCCAGGAGTACCCTTTGGACATGATGTTCCTGTTGTTGGGTTTGTTCAGCATCTCTTGCTCGTACTATCCTCTCGATGTCGGTGACCCTCTGCGGGTGCTCATTCTGGGCGCTCTGGATGGTGGACACCATGCGCTTCTCCTGGTCCTGCATCTTGAGGTGGGTTTTGCGAGCTGGTGGTCGGAATCCCTCCAGTGGTTGCGCATCTGGACCTGCTCGCTGAATTCGTTGATCCTCTGCGCCCTGATGACAAAAATGTGTTGCTCTGCTTCTCGCATCTTGTTGTAGTGCATGACCCTGTTTTTTATGACCGTGTTTTCCGTGAGTTGTAGCTGCTGTTGATGGATCTTGTGGTCGTTGTCTCGTTTCGCGAGTCTTTGCTGCTGCTGTCACAGTTCATTCTGGATGTCGGCGGCGTGCCTGTCTCGAGGAAGGTTCTCCTTCCCGTTGCCGTTGTTGTTCTTCATGCCTTCGGGGAACACTTGGGGGATGATGGCGGGGAATAGCAGGAGGAAGAGGAGGACCAGTGTAAGCCCAAGGGTCATCAACGATGTTTGAGTAAACCCTCGTCGAAGCTCCTTTTTCAGGGGTTCTACAACGGTTCATTTCCATTGATGGAACTGCCTCGTTGGAAGACACCCGTTTGAACACCCTGAAGCATGCCAAACCATTGTTATCGGGATTCCAACGCCACGGATGAACCTGATTGTTGCGTCTTGACGATCTGGAATCTTGCCAGAACGCCGTTCCTAAGACTTCAGCAATGGGAACCAATTTTCTGCTGCGCCCGCATAGTCCGGAACCTATCCAAAACATCATTTCTGGTACGTTGATGATGGGAACCCGTAAAAATCTTGAACATTTTGTGGACGAATGTGCGCGGCGCTAAGACGAGAGCCACATTTTGACAAGGTGCCGCCCTCAATCCGTGAAGCTCTTGCAATTTTTTGAATCGTTTGTGCGCCGCGCTAAGGCGAGAGCCACATTTTGTAAACCACCCGCCCTCACTCCGTGAAGCTCTTGCAAATGTTTGAAATGAATGTGCGCCGCGCTGGGGCGAAAACCACATTTTGAAAACGACCCGCCTTCCATGTGTGAAACGGGTGCCAACTTTTCAGCTTCAGAATCCAGAGTGGTGAGGAAGTCTCAGGCGACATGCCCGGCCTGCCCTAACAACTGGCCTCGGGGTGCGACAGGGATGAGTTGTTTATAAGGAACAATGAATGGAGGAGGGGAGGGGGAGGAGGAGGAAAAGGAAGAGGAAGACGAAGAGGAGGAGGAGGAGGAGGAGGAGGAGGAGGAGGAGGCGGAGGCGGAGGGCGGAGGAGGAGGAGGAGGAGGAGGAGGAGGAGGAAGAGGAATAATAATAATAATAATAAGAAGACGAATAATAATACTAATAAGAATAATTCGAATAATAATACTAAGAAGAATAATAAGAAAAAGAAAAAGAGGACTAATAAGACGAAACATCATAGCAATAATAAGAAGAAGAATAATAATAAGATGAATAATAATAAGAATAAGACGAAGAAGAATATGAATAATCATAAGAATAGTAAGAATACAAAGAAGAATACTACGAATAATAAGAATACGAATATGATTAATAATAATAGTAACAATAATAATATTGAAAAGAAGAATAAGTATAATAATACTAGGATTAAGAAGAATAGTAATAGGAATAATAGTATTAAGCATAATAAGAAGACGAAGAATAATAACACTAGTAATGCTAATTAGAAGAATACTAATAATAAGACGAATAATAATAGTAATACTAATATCAATACTAAGAAAAATAAGAATACTAATATTACGAATAATAATACGAATGCTAAGAATAATAGTAGTATTGATATTAGTAATAATAAGACTAATACGAATAATAAGAAGACGAATGCGAGTAATAATAAGACGACGAATAATAATAAAAGTATTATAAGAATAATAATACTAATAAGAAGAATAATACGAGTACTAATGCTAATACTAAGAATACTTGCAATAATGCTAATAAGAATAAGAAGAAGAGTATTAATAATAAGCATAATAATACTAATACTAATACTAATACTAATACTAATAATAATATTATTAATGATACTACTATTATTATTAGTATTATTATTAATGCTAATAATAATAATGTTAGTACTAATAATGCTAGTAACAATAATAGTAGTAATAATAATAATGCTACTACTACTAATAATGATACTAGTAATAATACTAATACTAATAATCATACTAATAATAATAACAACAATAACAATACTAATAATGTTAATAATAATAATAATACTAATGATATTACTATTAATATTAATATTCATATTGATAATTATAACACTATTACTAATAATATTACGAACAATAATGATAATAATAATACTAATAATACTAATAATAATACTAATACTAATACTAATAATAATTATAATAATAATACTAACATTAATAATAATAATAATAATAGTAATGATACTAAGAAGAGGAGGAGGAGGAGGAGGAGGAGGAGGAGGAGGAGGAGGAGGAGAGGAGGAGGAGGAGGAGGAGGAGGAGGAGGGAGGAGGAGGAGGAGGAGGAGGAGGAGGAGGAGAGGAGGAGGAGGGAGGAGGAGGAGGAGGAGGAGGAGGGAGGAGGAGGAGGAGGAGGAGAGGGGTATCTTGGGAGCCTCTGAGGGCTCTCTTGGGGTCCTGGGAGCTTCCTGGGAGCCGCTTGGAAGCATATTGGGGGCCTCCTTGCGCTTCTTCGGGGCCTTGAGGGGCTTTTCGGGGGCTTCCTTGCCCGTCTTAAGGCGCTCCTAGCCCGTTTGACGCCGTCGGAAGCTGTCTTGGGGGCCTGGGCCGACTTGGGGCCTTCTTGGAGTGCTCCAGGGCCGTCTTGGAGGCCATCCTGGGCGTCTCAGAGGCCTCTTGGGCCGTCTTGTGGGCCTCTTGGGGCCGTATTGGGGGCCTCTCGGGCCGTTCTGGGGCCATTTTGGAGGCCTCTAGGGCGATCGTTGGGCGATCTTTGGGGGCCTCTTGGGCCGTCTTGGGTTGTCGCAAGGCCGAACAGAAGCAGATGTCATGGTTAGCAGTATGCGAGACTGATGTGGCAGTTGTCTCCGTTCCCTCATCCATAGTTTTCGGCACAAGGGCCTCTGGCCTATGCAGGCCCTCTGGCCCTACCTCGCGCATGCCGCCGGCTACGCATTCGGATATTTGAGTGCTGGCGGCCAGAGGTGTCTCTGCGCGTGCGAGTGCGACGTGTCGGGCGGGATCGATCGCGACATCATCGCGGTCCTTCAACGTCAGGTTGACCGCTGTGGGCCAGACCAGCTGACAGCACCCGCGCCGACGCCGTGCGTCTGCTCTTCGGCGCCTGCCTGGACGAGTGTCCTGGTGGGCTTCGCTTTCGGAGTCGTCTTCGGGATCCTCGGCTGCGTGGCTTGCTACTACATCGTGCTGTCTACACGGCACCATGGCGGAGACGCGAACCCCAGCTCCACGATGGCTTCGCTCACTGATGCCAGGAGCTCGCCTGTTCGTTCTCTACAGCAGGGAGGGGGGAGCTACGGCACGAGAGGCTGCTCTGCGCTCGCGTGCGGGTGGACGGGTGGTCGTGGGTGGTCCTGTCTCCGACTCTGGATCAGCATGAGGAGGATTTCTACGATGCCGTGGAGATCCAGGCTTGCGGTCCCAAGGTCGGCGCGCCTGCAGCTCGCGGATGAGCTCGTGGCCGCAGGTGGGGCTGGTAAGACTCCTCCTGATGATTTCCAGGTGGCCGCTTTCGACGACGCAGCGCCAGCCGCGGACGCCCACTCCCACGCGAAGTGGGTGGCGCTGGAGGCGCGGCGTGGGTTCATGATGCTCGACCCCATTACCGTGCAGGGCTTGCCGTTCCTTCGCTCGGGCGACCGCGGGATCCTGGAGCTCCCCAGTGGCCCGGTCGCCGTCGCAGTCGCCGGCTCGGTCACAGGGGCCCTGGCGCCCCGCCAGGAGCTGCAGGGCGCGCGCTTGCTGGGCAAGACGTCGGGCGCCGACTTCAGTCGCATGACGTTCGCCCAGCGCGCGTTGATGCTGACGGAGGCGGCGAGACCAACTGGCAGATCCCGGGGCCCGCCACCACGTTGTGGGTGTTGCAGACTCACGTGGAGGCCAACGCGACGCCCAAGCAACGTCACTTCTGGTGGCGCCAGGTCCTTGGCCTCGTGTCAACCGATCCGGGCGTCGAGGAACACTGCTTCCTGTGCGAGCTGCTGGAGGTCGCGGTGGTTCGGGGCGGCATCGACGTGGGGGCGCTGGAGGCTTTCGAGACGGTCTCGAGGCGCTTCCAGCTCTGGGAGGAGCTCTGCGCGAAGGCGCTGCGAGTCGCCGAGGCGGGGGGTCACGGGGGCGACCTGGACGAGATGAGGCTCTTCTTGGGCAACCACCGCAGCAAGGGCTAGGCCGTCGTCTTTCCCCGCCTCGAGCAGCGCGGGGCGCCCGGGCTGCAGGGGGAGAGCGCAGTGCTCGAGGGGCGCCGCGAAGGCCGCGAGGAGCGACGTCTCGCTCGCGGGGGCCCTGCTCCCCATCTTCATCTTCAGCTCCTGGCGCTGCGCCTCCTGGCGCCGACGGAGCTCTACTGGGAGGTTCTGGCCAGCCGCTAGCCCTCAGCGCGGGAGAGGGCGCGGCCGCGGGCGGGCTTGACGCCCCGCTCGACATCTTCATCTGGATGCCTGCAGTCGCCCCCGGGCGGTGGGCCTTCCTCGCGGGGGTGGCGCGCTTGTGGTGGTCAGTGTGCTTGGCGTATTGTTGGAGCTATTGAGATTCAACGTGATGTGGTTCCACGGCCGTTGGGCGCGGTGCTTGCTGACAAGCTGCGTGGCCAGGCTGCGGGTGGCAGTCGGTCTCGCCGTCGCCGTCGGGCGCAGCGCTGCGCTCGAGAGAAGTGGCTGCGGGGGGGCGCCCAGGCCTTGAACGAGCTGGGGGGCCGCGGGGAGGTTGCTGACCCACGTCGGCGACTTTCCCAGCGGCAACGGCTTGCCGTGCGACACCTAGCTCGGGCGCGCGACCGCGTCGGACCACCGCCATCGGACTTCGACGCCCAGGGGGCGTATGTGGCGCTCCAGGGTTAGAGGGGCGGTTGCGTGGACTCGCTAACCGGCGGCAAGATTGCTACTTACAGACGTGGTGAAGTTTCCCTGCCGCGAGTCGGAGCTGGTGGCCTCGCTCTTGTTGATTGCCTCAGCTCCGACTTGCAGCTGGTTTTGGTAAGTGGCCAGGGCTTTCTTCGTGAAGATCATTATCGCGACGCTGCTCCTCTTGATGCTCCCACGCAGCCGGCCGTGGGCGTCGACCTCGGCAAGGGTGGCTCCGACGACGGCTAATTTTTAGGGGGGCTCTTCGACCTGGGGGCGATCGAGGTCTGGTCTGCGCCCGTAGAGATGTGCGGGCCTTTCTTTTTGCAGAAGGAAGATGGGCGGCTCCGCCTCATATGGGGTACGAGACGGTCGAGCGCTCACTCCCTGCCCCCGCCTTTCGCCGCGTTCCCGACTGGGGAGGCGTTGGCTGCGCTAGAGATCGACAGCACCAGTGCAGGACAGCGGTTTGTGGCGCACAGCGCAGACGTCGAGGTCTGCTGCTGCCAGTGCGGGCTCCCGGCGAACTTGCGCCCCTTCTTCGTGCTGAAGGTTGTCGACCTTCGTTGTCTCCCTGCTTGCGTTCGCCAACAGGTTGGACGCCTGGCGGTGAACGGCCAGCTGCAGTTCCAGTCGCGCGTGGTGCCCATGGGGTGTTCTGGTCAGTCTACCTCATCCAGCATGCGCACCTCGAGCTGGCGAAGCAGGTGCGACCCTCTGACCCGTGGGACCAGGGCAAGGTGCTGACAGAGCCGTGCAGCGCCTCGCACTTGGCGAATATCCTTTACATCGACAACTTCGCGTTGGTGGGGCCAGCTCTTGGCCACCCAGACGCCGCAATTGCCGAGATGATGGGCGCCTTGACGGAGGCGGGAGTTCGCTCTGCGATGGGCCCTGACTCGGACACCTTCGGCGCTCGCGACTTGCCGGGCTTCTCTTCGGTCGAGCACCGCGCCGCGTGGGCCCTCGGCGCCCGCGAGTTCTGGAAGATACAGGGCGCCTTGGACTTCGTGATCTCTGCGGACCAGGGCTTCGCGGGCCTTGAGATGGAGCGGTTTCTGGGCCACCTGGTCAGTTGCTTCTTTCTACGTCGTGAAATGCTCGCGCTACTTCGCGCTGCCTACACCTTCGCGTAGGAGACGAAGGAGCGGCGGTTTCCGCTGTGGCCGTCGGCCCGCAAGGAGCTTAAGTGGCGTCGCGCCCTGCTGCCGCTGGTGACCGCGGACATGTCGCGGCCCTGGTCTGCTAAGATCACTTCTTATGATGCCGGCCCTTGGGGATGCGGGGTTTGCGATATGTCGGCATCTCCATCGCAGGCAGGTCAGATCGGACGTCCGAATGATCATGCTCGTTGGAAGGGCCCTCGTGCCAGTCATCGTCGAACCAGGGGTGATCTCGTGGATCCAGACAGAGTGGGCAACGAGGTTGCAATTCCTCGTGATCGTGACGTTATTCTCTCTGCTGGCGCCGCTGCTGGCTTCGCTGAGGTCGATGCAGAGCTTCTCAGGAGCGCTTCGTGGTGCACGGTCGCAGCCGGGCCGTTCGCCGCCAGGCAGCCAATGCATTTGTCAGAGGGGGCAGCATTGTTGCATGGGGTTCGTAGAGCCGCCCGAAACAGCAAATGTCATGCTCATCGTCTGGTCTTTCTGGGAGATAACAGTAGTCTCATCTGTGCGTTGTACAAGGGCAGAGCTACCGACTTCATTGAATTCGATTTGTCGCAAGATCTGGTCTATCAGCTAGGTTGCGGATTTCAAGTCGGCACATCGTTGGGTTCCATTTGAACGAAATGCAGCCGACAAGCCCGCCCGTCGACGCATGCCCGAGTGGAGCAGAGGGCAGCCGCAGCCGTCTCGGCTCGAGGATGGCGAGAGGTCCCCGCATTTGTCGCGACCGACTACGCAACCAGTGCAGGCCAGGGTAGCCCGCTCCCGCCCGACTTCTCGGCCGAGGCCTTCGTCTGCGGCGCCGGGGCCGTTGGGGGCCAAGCGGCGCGGGCAGCCGCCGCCCTGCGGCCGCGCGATGCGCTTCGCGCCTCGCAGCCCGCTGGAGCTCGGGGGGGCCGCCAGCCCTCGACCCGCCGAGGGCTGGGGCCCCGCGTCCGCCGGGCCTCGACCCGCCAGGGCGGGGCGCAATGTGGGGCTGGCTAGTCTGCGCGGCCGCTTGGTACCTCGCCTCGCGCAGCTGCAGGCCAACCGCATCAGAGAGGCCGCGCAGGCTTCCTACTTGGCCATCTTGGGGCAGCTCGTGGAATTCCTGCAGTACCTAGAGCTGCCGCAGTTTTCAGCTGCGGCCTGGGGCCCGATTCTGGTCGACTTCATCGAGCGCCGCTACGGCCAGCAGGAGTCGAGGGAGGCTGCCGTCCGCGGGCTGTGCGTGCTGCTATGGGCTTCGCCCCATCTGGGCGGGGCAGCGCGCCTGCTCTTCCCTCGGGCGTTCGCCTCCATGCGCGGCTGGACACGGCTCAGCCCGCCAGCGTCACGGCCGCCGATGCCCAAGCAGGCCGCCTACGCCATCGCCGGCAAGCTGCTGGACTTTGGCCGAGAGAGGGCTGCCCTCGGATGCTTGGTCATGTTCGAGGCGTGCTGCCGCGTCGGGGAGATGCTGGCGCTGCGGATGTCCCAGATCATCCCGCCCGACGCCCGCTCCTCAGGCGCTGCAGGGTGCCCCGCTATCGCCCTCGATGCGGCCGAGTTGCAGGTCCCCTCGGAGACGGGGGAGATGGGTGGCAGCGTCGCCTTCGACCTGCAGGAGTATCGCTGGGTGGGGATGCAGCTGGTCATGCTCAAGTACGCCTTCATTGCCCAGCCTATGGAGCTCGTTGTCAACAGCTCGCGCAGTGCCTTTCTCATGCTGCTCGAGCGGGCGGCGCAGGAGCTGGACGTTGGCGCGCGGCAGCCCGCGCCGCGCTCCTCCAGACGCGGCGGGGCCAGCCGCGATCGAGCTGCTGGGCGACGGCCTCTGCAGGAAGTTCAACGCCGCGGTGCGTGGGAGGTTCGCAGCAGCGTGGTGCGCTACGACAAGAACGGTCGAGTGGGACTGTGGCTCCAGCTGCTTCCAGCACGCGTTCGCGATGCTCTCGAGATCCGCATGCCCCGCGTCGGGCGCGGCTTCAGGCGGCGCTTCACTAGGCTCTGCGGCCAGCCGACCAGTTCCGCATCTTCCTCGAGCTGTTCGCGGGCACTGGTGCCGTTTCAACGGCCATGAACAAGAAAGGCGTGGCCGTGCCGGCGTGCGATGTTAACTGGGGCGCTCGCATGGACTTGCTCATCGACGACGTGTGCTCGCGCCTCCGCGGCTGGATCGCTGGAGGCGTGGTGCTGGAGATATGGTCAGGCGCGCCCTGCGGCGGCTTGACGCGCCCGCGCCGAGGGCCGCCAGGATCTCGAATGCCACGTGCGCATCGGGGCCCAGAACGCCGACAAGACCTACCACTCCTTCAGGGTCGAGATCGAGAAGTGCTAGTGGAGTCCAGCGGGCTCTTGAACTGCTGCGATTGGCGGCCAGCTGCGATATCCCGGGCGGGGAGGGGAACCCCGACGCCAGGTGCCTCCGGGGCCTGCCTTCCGGCCAGCGCGTCGCCGCCATGTGCGAGACCACCGACTACGTGGTGGGCTACTGTGCGTGTGGTCGGTCTTTCCGAGCTCGCGCAAAATTGAGAATCTTCAACATGCACAACTCCATGGGGCCCCAGAGGCTGCGATGTCACGGCATGAGGGCTGTCGCGACTACAGCGGAAAGCCGCGTGATAACCTCTCGGGCACGAAGAAAGGAGGCGGCTTTTTCACCAATGTCAAGGCTGCCCATCCGCCGATGCTGGCCAATGTTCTTGCAATTGAACTCTTCGCAACATATGCCATGGGAAGATCCTTTCGGAGGTGGGATGTTCTACGGTGTACCACTTGCAGTGCTGCAGATGGGTTTTGCTTATGTGATCGGGTTTCGTTTGCGCGAGGTGCTTACCTCGCCGTTCGCTTTTCCTCGCCAGAGCTTCTGTCATGCAGCAAATGATAGGTAAAACGAGCACATCATGGTTAGCAGCGTGCGAGTTTGATGTGGCAGTTGTCTCCGTTCCCTCATCCACAGGTTTGCGGCGCCTGCCCGAACCCTCCCGCGGAGATCTCCTGCCTGCCAATTTCTTTCTCTTTCCACATCTCAGAACAGTCGTGTCATGATGCAGGCCTGCGGCCCGACAGGGGGTTCGTTTACGCGAGGTGCTTGCCTCGCCGTTCGCTTTTCCTCGTCAGAGCTGCTGTCATCCAGCAAATGGTGGGTAAAACGAGCACATGCAAATCCTTCAAACACCTCAGAAATATCAATGATTTTGGCCTCTTCTGGCCTTCCTGGAGGCCCTATTGGAGGCCTCTGGGGCCGTCCTGGGCCATCTTAGGGCTATCTTCGGCCGTCTTGGTGGGCTCCCGGCCCGTCTAACGCCGTCGGAAGCCGTCGTGGGGGCCTCTCTGGGCCGACTTGGGGCCCTCTTGGGGTGCTCCAGGGCCGTCTTAAAGGCCATCTTGGGCGTCTTGGAGGCCTCTTGGGTAGTCCCTGTGCCCTCTTGGGGGCTTCTTGGGCAGTCCTGAGGCCATCTTGAAGGCCTCTTGGGCGCTCAGGAGGTGATCTTGAGGGCCTCTTGGGCCGTCTTGGGTCGTCGAAAGGCCGAAAGTTAGCAAATGCGACAAACCTTTTGAAAACCATGGAACATCAATGATTTTGGCCTCTTCGGGCCCTCCTGAAGGACCTCTCCGAGCCCTCCTGGGCCGTCTTGGTGGCCTCTTGGGCACCTCTTGGGCCGTCTTGGGCCGTCTTGGAGGTTTCTTGGGCGGACTTGGAGGCATTTTGGACTCTCTCGGGCCGTCTTGGAGGCCATCTTGGACCATCTTGGGCGAACTTGGAGGCCATCTTGGCCGTCTTGGACGCCATCTTGGACCCATCTGGAGCAGGATAAGCATTTTGCATCCGGATTTTGGGCAGTCTTTGAGGCCATTGCGGGACCCCGGCGGGCTGGGCCGAACACCCAGGGGGAGTTCTTTTGGAAAAAGAACTAGAAGCAAACACGAAAGGATTTAGCACGCCGCGGCAGATCTAATGGCTTTCGGCCAATCCCTCCACCGTGCCTGGGTTGTGGGTCAGAGTCCCTGGGGATGCTTCTTGGGGTCTCCGGGGAGCGCTCTCGTGGGCCTGTTGGGGGCAGTTTTGGAGACTCTTGGGGACCTCTTGGGGGGCCTCTTGGGGGTCCCGTGGGGGCCTCTTAGGGGCTTCTGGGGGCCTCTTGGGGGCCTCGGGAGCTTTTTGGCGGCCGCCTCTGAACTTGCGGTATCTTCTGACCTCTGACGCGCGGACGGCGCGGCTCCTCCGTGTGGTCGGCGTGGATGCGACCCGGGCTCGGCGCGCTCGACACGGACGCGGCGCGGGCTGCGGCGCGACGGGACAGACGCCCCCCCCCCGAAAATGCGATGCGGCTCCAGGCCAGGGTCAGGAGGAAACAAAACAAACAGACACAATTAATCGTCGATTCCCCATGGAATATGGGGAGATATGGGAAGTGGGGGGGAAGTCAAAACCCCCAGAAACATAGGAAGATATGGGGAATCCTGTTATTTGTGTCTCTTGATCTGTGTGTCCCAGGGCCCCTTCAGATGCGGCTCCAGGCCAGGGCCCTGCGCTGAGGGGGCCGCTGCGTCGGAGGTCCAGGCCTGCCCTCTGCGCGCGGGGGCTGCTGGCACGAGGGCGGCGGCCCTTTGAGGAGCCTCGGGGGGGGGGCCGTCTCGGAAGTCGGTGGCTCTCTCGGAAGCCCGTTTCCCAGGGAGGGCTTCCCAGGAAACCTTCTCAGAGGGCAGGCGTCTTCTCCGAAGGCAGCGGCTTCTCAGTGGCTTCCTGCTCATGGGAAGCCTTTTTGGAAGCCGCCAGGCCTCTCCAAAAAGGCCACTCCCCCCCCTCCGCGCCAGTCTCTCTCGCGCGCCGCGAGCCTGCATCCTGTCGTTCAGGCCCCTCGCAGCCATCCCGCTCTTTGCGCAGGCCTTCTGCCCATCTCGAAAAGCCCACTCACAGGCCTTGCGCTGCTGACCCGTATGCTCCACAGCTCACGACGGAAGGTTGTTTTTGTTTGTTTCTGTTTTGCCATTTTCGGCTCCTGGGGGCTCCTAACGGGTTCCACTGTCGCCAGCTTGACGTCCCGGGGGAAAACACGGCGTTCTCGGGCGAGACTTCCCCGGCTGCGGCTTCTGCTCTTCTTCTTGCTGCTGCTGCTCTCTGCTCTCTCTCTCTCTCTCTCTCTCTCTCTTTTTTTGTTTTCCTC
This sequence comes from Prorocentrum cordatum, assembly GCA_963575745.1. Lineage (NCBI taxonomy): Eukaryota > Dinophyceae > Prorocentrales > Prorocentraceae > Prorocentrum > Prorocentrum cordatum. The sequence continues at coordinate 48,033 of CAUYUJ010017651.1, read as the reverse complement.
TCTCTCTCTCGTTCTATCTTTCTTTTTTCTAAACTTTTGCCTCTTAGCAGATAAGGGAAACCACGGCGCGCGAACACGCCGACGTCGTGATTTTTGTCACAACGTCGACCCCCAAAGGTCTCGACCGCTTCCCTGGGACCAGCTTTTCATCATGAGTTGTTCTTCGACGGCCTCAAGGTCCGGCGCAGGGGCGTAGCATCAGGAGGCCGAGAGAATTGCGGAAATCCCCCCGCCAGCATCTGTTGGTCATAGCGCGAGAGGGCCTGGATGGCGTCCCCCGAATCGGCATGGCCCAGCCGCTCTTGACCTCGCCCCCGTCCTCCTCCTCCTCCTCCTCCGCCTCCTCCCCCTCCGCCTCCGCCAAGAGGGGCCCTGGAGTGCACGTTCTCGCCAGCCGACCCCCTACTTCTCGACCCGCCTCTTCAGTTTTGCTGCTATCAGGGTGCTCTGCTGATCAAGCGGTTCTTGAGGATGTACCGGGCGCCGCGCTCCTGAACGCTTTGAGCGCGCTCCAGAACGCCCTGGAACGACGTATCCCAGTCCTTGGAGGACCCAACAACGGCATAAAAAGACAGTTTCGGAGGTCCGTGTGGGTTTGTTGGATCGGCGCTGGACCCCCCTCCGTGACCCGCGGAGCGCTCCAGGTGTAGCTCGGCGGCGAGCGAGGAGGGGAAATGAGAAGGAGAAGGCCTGCTCATACGGCGGCGGGACCTCTCAGAAGCCCTCGCGCCTTCTGAGAAGTTGTCTCTGCCTTCGGGGAAGGCTCAGGAAACTTCTCAGAAGCCCGGGGGACTTCCGAGCCTTCTGATAAGGTCTTCTCCTTCTCACTTCCCCCCTCGCTCGCCGCAAAGTGGCGCCAAAGAGACGCCGACAGGGGGGTAATTTTCTCGACGCGAGGACGCCTGCCTGACCCCACCCGTCTCTTGCCTTCCTCTCCCCCTCTCGACTTCCTCTTCCTGCCCTCCCCCCCAGTGCTCCCCTCCTCCGCGCGTGACCGTCCCGTCCGTCTGGAGGCAGTTCGGGCAAGACCTCGAAGACGACGAGGGCTCGAGGAGATTGAGGATCAGGGGCTCGCGCCTCGAGGATTGAGCTTCGAGGTCCGCGAGGTTTTTCGATATCTCTCTTCCCCTTCCAGGCGGCTCGTCGCCGCTGGATTCCCTTCGAGGCCGCAGCCAGAACGCGTCCCAGGAGGAATCCAGCATCTGGTGGGCTGATGTTCTGCCGCCTGGTGGGTGTCTTCGGCCCTCTCTGGGCTTTCTTGGGGGACCTCCGGGATCTTCTGGGAGGCCATCCAGGCTCGAGACGGGGATTTGTTCATCAGAGAGAGCGTGATCCACCGCCGCTTTACTGTGGAAAATTTCCCCCCCTCCTCCGGAATCCGGGGGTCCCCCCCCCTCTCCGAAAATCCCCGCCCCCCCTGCTGGAACCCCCCCTTATCCCCCCTCTTTCCCCGGCAAACCCTCCCCCCATCCCCTAACCCCCCCCCCCTCCAGAAGACCGGGGAGGGTCCCTACCAGTTCGACCCCCCCCCCTCCCCCCCGCCTCCAGAAAACGGGGGGGGTCACTACGGGTTCGAACCCCCCCCCCCCTCCCAGAAAACCAGAGGCGGGTCACTACCGGTTCGAACCCCTCCCCCCGTCCCCTTCCAAAAAACCAGGGGTGGGTCACTACTGCTTCAACCCCCCACCCCCTCGAAAACTGGGGGTGTCACTACTGGTTCGAACCCCCCTCCCCCCTCTCGAAAACCGGGGGGGGTCACTACCGGTTCGAACACCCCCACCCCGCTCGAAAACCGGGGTGGGTCACTACCTGTTCGAACCCCTCCCCCCCCCATGCTCACCGCCAGCAAACGACTCCCGGGTCCCTACCACCGTCCGCACCTCATCCCCCACTGCTGTCCCCAGCACCACTGTCCTCACCACCACTGTCCCCGCTGTTCCCACCACCGTCCCCACTGTCCTCACCAGTGCCCCCACCACTGTCGCACTGTCCCACTGTCCCCACTGTCCCCACCACTGTTCCCATCACGGTTCCACTCTCCCCACTTTCTCCACGGCCCCAACCACTGTCCCACTGTCCCCACAGTCCCACTGTCCCACTATCCCCGCTGTTGTCCCGCTGAGCTGTCCCACTGTTCCCACCACTGTCCCCACTGCCCCCGCCACTGTCCCCGCTGTACCTCTGTCCCATTATCCCACCGCCGTCCTCGCCACCGCCCTCACCCCACCACCGCTGTACCCTCCACTGTTCCATTGTTTCCACCACATTCCCACTGTCCCCACACCACTGTCCCCACCACCACCGTCCCCACCACTGTCCCACTGTCCCCACTGTTCCCACCATTGTCCCCGCTGTCCCCACCAGTGCCCCCACCAGTGTCTCACTGTCCCCACTCTCCCCACCATTGTCCCACCACGGTCCCACTCTCCCCACTTTCCCCACGGTCCCCACCACTGTCCCACTGTCCCCACTGTGCCCACCACTGTCCCACTGTCCCCGCCGCTGTCCCACTGTGCTGTCCCGCCGTCCCCACTGTCCCCATCACTGTCCCACTGTCCCCACTGTCCCCACCACTTTCCCCACTGTACTACTGTCCCACCACTGTCCTCACCACCGCCTTCACCACTGTCCCCACCACTACCGTCCCCACCACTGTCCCACTGTCCCCACCACTGTCCCGCTGTCCCCTCACCACTGTCCCCACCACCACCGTCCCCACCACTGTCCGCACCACTGTCCCACTGTCCCCGCACCACTGTCCCCACCACCACCGTTCCCACCACTGTCCCAGCATCCCCACCATCGTCCAACTGTCCCGAGGAGCGGGAATCGTTTGCCGGCGGCGAGGGGGGGGGGGTCGAACGGGTAGTGACCCCCCAGATTTTCAAGGGGGGGGGGTTCGAACCGGTAGTGACCCCCCCAGTTTTCGAGGGGGGGGTTCGAACAGGCAGTGACCCTCTCCCCCTTTTCATGATGGACTGGGGGGGGAGGGTTCGAACTGGTAGTGCCCCCCCCCCCGGTTTTCGAGGGGGGAGGGGGGGACGGGCTGGGAACCCCCAGTGACCCGCTCGGTTTTCCGCCAGCAGCGGTAGAACATGCTCTTTCGTTCATAACCACCGCCCAGGGATCGATCTTCCATGCTTTGGTTATGTACAGACCCCCCGCCACGCACCAGGGGGCCTCCTGGGAGCCTTCGGGGGCCCGCCTGAGCAGTGCGTGGCGCGGTGCCGGCACAAGCGATTACGCCCCCTGGCGATGGGAGGCTGCCATCGCGCATGCCGATGTGAACTTCCTCCCTGCTGGAGAGGGGCAGCGACGGGCCGATTGCCAGCGGAATGTAGGATTACAGCCGGCACAGGAGTGGCAGAGCAGCCTCGAGTTTGGAGGGGTGCCCTTTTGTTCTTCGCGCTCGGGCCCTCCACCTTGGAGCGTTCTTTGTCTTGGGTACCTCCGCGGGGCCTCGGGCCTTCGGCGGAGGGGCCCCGTTCTCGACCCACGTTCTTTCTGACAATGTCTGCTGCAGCGCACGTCTTCTGCATCATCGACACGGGCAGGGGCGGGAGGAGGCGCCGTGCCGTGTTTGATGCTCCTGCCGAGGGCCACCACAGCGTTGGTCGCCTTAACTGCTGGCCTACGGGGTCGCTATGAGCCTGGCGGCGTCACGGCGCACGCGTCCCACGATCTACGCACGCGCGTGGCAGCGCCAGCAAAAGTACGTACAGGGAAGCGGGGGATAATGGGCTGGGGCCAGCCTTTCCGCTATTTTTTTTCTGGCCAATTCCCCTCCAGTTGTTCAAGCCTTGACGACCTCATCCCAACTGCTGCGGGCTCGTTTCAGCCCCTGCCAGTCTCTCCAGCCCTGGCCGCTTCCGCTTTCCGGGAACCTCCAGCTCCGCTTTTTTCCAGCTCCTGTGCAGGAGGGGTGCGGGCACCCCGTGTGGCCAGGACTACACCGAGGAGGATTTCGGCTCGCTGCCGCAGCACTCCCTGTGCACAGGCCCCCCGCCTGCCGCCCTGCCTCGATCGCCCTCCCCCGTCTTGGGATCCCATCTTCGTCAGGCTCACGCCTGCCAGGTGACTCCATTGAGGGCCCGCCCGGGCGGCACACTTCGACCCCTTGTGGGCGCACTGCCCCCCGCGCCGCCAGGCGACCGAGGCAGGAAGGCAGCGAGCGACATGATCCTGCACATGATCCTCCCCCCCCGCGCGCTTCGGGCCTCGGGACTGGTGGTGTCAGGAGTCGTTGCAGGCAGTGCTGGTCAGAGGTTGCCAGCGGTGGTCCTTGCCCACGGTGCCCCCCAGCTTTCCGCGCCATCCTGAATCTCGTGCGGCAGTCTGGGCCTCGTGAGGGGTGGTCAGAAAGCTGGGGTGGTCGGGCGGGGCTTGCTCGAAACGGCGCCTCGCTGAAGGCCCGTGTATGCTCGATTCAGGCTGTGGACACAGCTTGGGCTCATTGCTTTCAAGGGTTTGCCCGGCCACGGCACCAGGCGAAGGAGGAGGAGGAGGAGGAGGAGGAGGAGGAGGAGGAGGAGGAGGAGGAGGAGCTCGATTGGTTAACGGGCCGACTCCCCACCTAGCCTAATTCAATTCGGGCAGTGGAAGTCGGCTATGCGCTTTGGGCGCGTCCCCGAATGCGCGTCTCGTCCGCGCCAGCGTGCCCACCGATGCCCTTTGCAGTGCGTGGGCTGCTAGGTTTCTGGTGGAGCGCGGCGCAGGTGCCTGGGAAGGGCTTGGGGTTCACGGCCGAATACTCGTGGCGCCTTAGAGTTGGGATTCGAGCTCGACATGGAGATGGGGTGGCTGAGTTCGGGCTCGGAGTGGGGCGGCCTGGTGCAGGCGGGCCCTGCTCCTCTCTTTTCAGTTGCCGCCTGTTGTGCTTGCGTCACCTCTCTAGAAGTCCTCCTCCTCCTCCTCCTCTTCCCCCTCCTCCTCCTCCTCCCCTTCCCCCACCTCCTCTTCCCCTTCCTCCTCGAGCTTGAAATCCCCGTAGCCCGCGTTGGGGCCCGAGCTCAGCGGGACCGAGGCGCCCCCGTCCCCTGGCTGGCGCCGCGGCTAGGGCCAGCGGTGTTTGGTTTCGGCCGCCCCTCGCCCGGCGACCTCCGCGGCAGTCGAGCAGATCAGCAGCGCCGCTGGTGCCTGTTTGCCAAGGAGGCTCGGCTTCTGTCCACGCCGCGGCCAGGCCATGGCTGCGCTCGCAGAAAGGATACGTATCCATCCCTGTCTGCAGCGCCGTCATGTGGGACCTGAAGTTGGCCAGGCTGCGGATGCGCGGGGGCACGTGTGCGACGTCTTCGACAACTCGACCACGGCGTGTCCGTATCCACGCCCTGGCAGTCTCGACTTGCGAAGGTACTGTCCGCAGGCTCTTCCGCGACGCACGCCGCCCAGGCTGCGGGGCCGTGGCCAGGCCAGTCTTTCCCACGTTCTGCCCACGGCGTGCCCGCATCCAGGATTTGGCGTGCTGGTATACGTGGACTCTGGAGGAAGGGTAGGAAGGGTCCCTCTGCACGGGGGAGCCGCCTGGCGAGTGCCGGGGGGGGGGGGGAGGGGTCCACCTCCTCTGCCTCCCTTCAGAGGTCCAGTGAGGGCTGAGGCTCTTCTGCGCCGGTCATCTTGTGCCTCCATACAGGCACACAGCTGGCCAGATGCGTGCACACGCGCGGCCTGGCCACACGCCCCGATCGGCGGGCGCGGGCCGCAGGGCAAGGGAAGCAGCAACGCAAGTGGTAGCTGCGAGCTGCCAGGAGGTCGCGGCTCAGCTCATCTCGACCCACGGCTCGCCCGCGGCGATGACTCCGTGGTGGAGCATGGAGTCCTTCCCTTCCTCTTCCCTTGTCTCTCTGGTACCGCTGCCCCTCCTCCCCGTCCTCGGAGCGGACGGAGCGTCGGCGCGTGGCGATCTTTCAGCGAGAAGGGGGAGCCTGAAGGCATCGACTCAGAAATGCCGCCGCTCGTTTTATGCGGTTTTGTTTCGTTTCGTGCAACCAGGAGGAGAAAAAACGGAGGGTCCGGCGCTTGCTCCCCGAGGCACCGTGTTGGCTCGGCGTCTGCGCGTATATCTTCCTGCATGCATTTCTCATGTACGACTTCAGCACTCTGTCTTCTGCCGATGCGCCGTCAGGGCGCGGCCCTGCCTGCCTGCCAGTGGGAACGCCGGGTGAGGAACGTCTGGAACGCTTCTTGCCGCGGCGAGCCTCGGCCACGAAGCTGCGTTCCCCGACCCGGATCCGAGGAGCGGGCCCGAGGGCTGGAGCCCTTCCCGAGCCCAAGGCGGTCCCCGTCTTTCGGCGTCCTGTCTGTACCCCGACGCGTTCGACGGGTGTGGTGGCGGTGGTGTGGGCTGGAAGGGAAGTCCACAAGGGGTCAGCAAGGAAACGCGGGTGGCGGCCCCCCGCCGTAATCTCGCAGCAGCTGGCCCCAGCGCACCTGCCCACTCCCCAGCGAGGGCCGTTCCCCGTCGGAGCCCTCGGACATGTCTTGGTCCGCGTCGCGGGTCCGCCGCCGCGATCGCCAGCGGGCGATGGCGCCCTCGATGTCCTGCTCGTCGAGGCTTGTCGCGGTGTGGGGGGTGCGGGGGCGAGCGTGGGGGGCCCAGAGCGTGATCCAGGATCAGGTGCGAGAAGCGAGGACTGGGGTTCCGAATCGACGATCGAGGTTCGAGGGTCGGGGCCCGAGCTTCGAGGACGCAGGTTCGAAGGTCGAGGATCTAGACCAGTGCGAAGCCCGCGCGCCGCCCCCACCGATTCGATGCCGCACCCCTCGGTAATCGCAACCGCAAGTCCTGGCCTCTTATCGTACCAGTTTTGGATTCAGGTGTCTTACTCGAAGCTGCAGAACTCGTAGCTGCAAGCGTCGTGCTGGCAGCCATGGTACTCGTGGTATTTGTCGCAGTGGTGGTCCCCGTGGTCGATCGAATCGGCTCGACGACTCTGCGTGTGCGCACAGGCTCGGCGGCGCCCAGGGGGGAAGTGATAAAGAGGCGGGCCTTCTCAGAAGGCTCGGAATTTCCCCTGGCCTTCTGAGAAAGAATTCTAAGCCTTCCCCGAAGACGCAGACGACTTCCCAGGAGGCGCGATGGCTCCTGAGAAATCCCGCCTCCTTCGGAGAAGGCCTCCTCCTTCTCACCCCCCCCACCTACGCGCGCGCCCCCTCCCCCCAGGGCGCTTGTCACGATGGGAACTCACCGAGCACGCAGGCGATTCGACAGACCAGGCGAGGCCCGGTAGCACCAGACTCGGTATCGTGGAACCGACCCCCGTCCCTTGTCGTCCTCCCTTGCCCCCCTCTCGCTCCTCGGTTCCTCGCTTTATCGCATTTTCGCCGGTCCCGGTTCCTTGCCTTGCCCGCGTTTCTTTGTCGGCCCACCCAGGGGTCCGCACAAGGGTTCGCTGTATTTTCCGCTTGTGCTCGCGCCCACGCACTGCCTGGTGCATGGCGTGTCAGTCAGTCAGTCAGTCAGTCCCCGTCCCCATCCCTCGGAGGTTGATAGACCTACCCTGACACGTCGACTAGGGAATTGATGGTTTTCGGTTCGCGAGAGGGCGTCGCGGCCGTCATTTTTGCGGGTCCAGGTCCGTCGGTTTCGGTCCTGGGCCGTTCTCACTACAGGGTGGTTTACTAAGGGGAGGCTTGTCCACCGCCGCATCCCTTTCCAAACCCCGATCTCAGCGCCCCAGCTGGGGATGTGCCCCTCGCCCATGGGGCATGGGGACATGGGGTCGGCGGCGTGCCTGCCGAGCGCAGCCCCCGTCTTCTGGGCCCGCGGCGCTGGCCTGCCGAGCCGGCAACGCGCGGCTGTGCTTCCCTTCCCTCGGGGGCAACGCCAGCTATGGGGATAAGGCTCGGAGTGGGCATGCATCGACCCCCGCTCGCCCCTTCGCCGCCCACGGGGGCCCGACAGCCTGCCCACCGCGCCCGGGCACGCGCGGGCCAGCTGTCTGGGGCCCTGCCGCCGATCCATCGGCGAGGGTCCTGCCGATGCCAGCTCGATGTCTCCCCTCCCCCCCCCTCGAGCGGGCCCTCCCCCTAGATGTGCCCCCTCGTGCTTTGCTGCTCTTGCCTGGCCCTCGTGGCCAAGGCCTCGTGCTTCCCCGAGGCCTCTGGCACCCGCGGTGGCCGCCTCCGCGCGCTCTGCCCGTGGCCCGCGTCCGGCGCTGCCCTCCTCCGCCGCTGGGCAGGGCGGAATGCTCGTGAAGGATGCTTGCTGCATGTTGATCGTGCTCGCCAGAGCTGCCCTCCCGGAGGCTATCCAGGATGTAGACTTCACACTCAAGCCGTAGGAGTTCGGAGACGTCGCCCCCCTGGACCACCAGCAACACTCGTGGCCCAAATGGGCCCCAGACGGCGCTGTGGAGCCTGACGTTCCCTTCCGCCGGGGGGATCTGATCCTCCCCTCCCGCACGGGGCCTAGTTCACGATCGATGCGCCGCTCCCCGAGCGTTGACTGGGGCGCAGTGGCTGCGCACCCCCCGCGGACCAAGAAGCAGGTGGGCTGATCTCGCTGCATTGCCCAAGAGATTCGCTGGGAAGCAGTGGATGCCATCGCTCGCGAAGTATCGTGGGGCATCTGGCCTGCCCCTCCTCCGCCCATCCCCTCCCCGTTCATGTGCTCGGCCCTCCGTGTGAGCGGGCTGCCGGCAGGGATGGCCTGATCGTGGCCGGGCCGCAGCTCGCGCGACGAGCCCATGGCCTGGGCGCAACCTGGCCGTGAGCCGCTGCCACGCTGCCCGAACCGAGCGTCACGGCTGGCGCCAACCCTGCCATCCAGCGTCGCGAGCAAAAGCAGCATCCCAGATGAGTCACGACCGGAGCCTTGGGCCAGATCGACCCGTGAGGGCCCCGGGGCCTGAGATTGTCGGCCACGCGCAGTTGGGGGTAGGGGGTAGGAGGAGGAAGAGGAGGAGGAGGAGGAGGAGGAGGAGGAGGAGGAGGAGGAGGAGGAGGAGGAGGAGGAGGAGGAGGAGGAGGAGGTTGGCGGCGCGCACAGGCGGGTATGGGGAGGGGGGAAGGCTTCTTAGAAGTACCTCTCCTTCTTAGAAGGCGCGGGCCTTGTCTACAAATGTAAGGCCGGGGCCTTCTAAGAAGCAGCCTTCTTCTAAGAAGCTTTCCCCCCTCCCCCTACCCCCTTCTGCGCGCCGCCAAGGAGGAGGCGGAGGAGGAGGGGAGGCGGAGGAGGAGGAGGAGGAGGAGGAGGAGGAGGCGGAGGAGGAGGAGGAGGCGGAGGAGCAGGAGGAGGATGAGGAAGAGGAGGACGAGGAGGAGGGGGGGGAAAACAGTGAGAGATAGGGAGGGGGGGGGGAGGGAGGGAGGACATGGTGAGGGAGGGGGGGGGGGGAGAGTGAGAGAGAGAGTGATAGGGAGAGAGAGAGAGAGAGAGAGAGAAAGAGAGAGGGGGGGAGGAGGTGGTGAGAGACAGAGGGGGGAGGCGAGAGTGAGAGAGAGAGAGAGAGAAAGAGAGAGAGAGAGAGAGATAGAGAAAAAACAACAACAGCCTGTAGCAAGTCACGCAAGCTTCCGCTCGTCTTGCTCGTGTGGCCGAAAAACATAGTATCGGCTGCCTCGTGGGCTGGGCCCCTTGGCCGCGACCCCTCGGAGACGGGGAGTTTTTTGTTGGATGACCCGCGCGGAACTTGTCCGCGCCACCCTGTATCCACGGGATCGCGTCCTGGAATCCAAACCGCGAGGGCGCGGACCCCGATGTGTTCGCACAGGTCTCCTAAAAGACACTGCTGGCGGAAGTTAAGCCCGTATGGCCCCCTTCTCCCGGCGCTCCAATTCGGGACCACAGCGTCGTTGCTGGGTTTGACGCCAGGAGAGGCCAAGATATCCACCCAGCCAACACAACCGCAGACATGTCGACGGGACCCGAGGACGCTTGGTATCGAGTCAACCGCGCCCCTCCTCAAATGCAAAGCTACGGAGTCTGGGCTGCCGTCCAGGACACGTTCATGCTCAGCGCTACCACAGAATCTCTCTGGGGGACCGCCCTCTCGACAATGCCACACACCTTGACCTTTCGCACCGCAGACATCAGGGCGTAGTCCACCTGTTGCGCCAGGTGGAGTCGCCGGTAGCGCCCCGTCCCGGCGCCGTATCTGATGGCGGCGAGGTTGTCGCCGACAACTCTAGCACCGCGGACGGGGCCGTCGATGTGCGGGAGAACGGCGAGGCCAACTCTGCACCCTGCGGCTTCCACTGTCTGCGCGTTGTCATCCCCGGGTAAGGCGACAACGACTGCGGCGACCATTCTGGGATGGCCGACGATGGGATCGTGCTTCCACAGGAGGGCCCCTGCTCCGGCGACCTTTGGCCTCTCCAGGATGCTTCTAGCGCCCCCGTCGAACGTGACCTCGTATGGCCCACTGGGCGGCGTCTGCCGCTGGGAATGGAGAGTCGCTCACTGTGATTTCGTCGCCACGCTCCATGTTCCTGCTGGCGCACAGGGTCAGGCTGTGGGTGTCGCATCCGCGGCAGTACGCGCTGGTCCACTGGGCTGAGGGATCCGTGGCCGTGCGCGGGCATGGGAACCATCCTCGTCCAGGGACCATCCGGCCTGCCCGCGTGTCGGCGGCTTGTAGTACCGCCAGGCGGTCACCAGCTTGCGTCGCGCGGCTGGCCACCGGGAGGCGCCCGACCTCCCCTCCAGCGCGGGCGGCCTGCCTGTCCACGTGGGGCCCGGCAGCGCCGCCGATGCGTTGTCCTGTCTCGCCCTGCGGGTTGCACACTTGGCAAACCGTAAGCATGGGGCATCCGGACGGAGGTCTCTGCCGCGTCGGCGAGAGGAGCCTGCCCCTCGTGCCAGTCGTCTTCGCTGTCGCTCTGCTGGTCTGAGTCTGGGACCACGATACCTTGCAAAGCCGCCAGGCCGAGAGCGGGGTGCAGTCCCGGTTCACGCAGTATCGGTACGAAGCCTGGTGGAGGAGCCGACAGACTAGCCTCTGGTGGTCCCCCCGGTGCAGATTGCGTGAGCCAGGTCGCGGCGGTGGTCAGGGGCACGCGCCCTCTTCCAGGCGAGAGCCAAAGCGGGGTATTAACACCAGACGTGCTCCGTGGTGGCCTCTCCAAGATTACAGAGTGGGCAGACTCCGGTCCTGAATGCTAACTTGACCGTCGGCGTTCCGCCGGTCGGCCGCTTCAGCGCGAAGTTCTGCAGGGAACAATTCCGTGTCCAGGAGAGGCCAGAGGTCGGATTGGCCAGCCCATTGACCGAGGCAGGTGTTGCACCACGCGTTGCCGGGATCGTTGTGTCCTGCCGTGAGACAGACCCTGTGCGCCAGTCTTCCGTAGCCGCACTGGTGCGGGAGGCGATCGGCAGCTCCCCGTCTCCTGGCTGAGCCGGGTAGCCCGTTGGCGAGAAATCGCAAGACGTGGTGGGCCTCAGTAAAGGAAGCGCAATGCTGGATCAGGGTCCATTCCGCACCTCCGGTCTGAGACCGCCAACCTGACCAGTAAGATGGCCGAGGCGGGGAGGCGGATAGTGTGCTGCGCGCGCAGGCCGCTGCCACGTTGCGCGCTCCCATCCCAGACCCAGACGACCCTACCGGCGGGCGTGATGCTGCTGCGCGCGCTCCTACGGACGACGAGGTGGAACGCTGTCCCAGGCACGTTCTTCAGAATGCACACCCCCGCCCCGACCCTCACCGACGCCCGAGACGCAGCCGCAAAACACAGCCTAAATGAGGTACACACCAGGGTCCTGCAACCATCTCTCTCTGCCCTGGTGCTACTCGTCCACGGCCCGCTTGTCACAGGGAAGGCCAAGACAGTCGTTGCAGTTCTGTACCTGTGGCTCCCTCGCGCCCCCCAGACTGGGCGATCGGCCTCATTTTGGGCTACAACAAGGGGGCGGACATGCCAGCCTGGTGTCTAGCAGACGCCAAGGCAAGCGGGAGATAAAGCCAAGGAGCAGGTTTTCCAGACCAGACCGTGCGCCTGGCCCACGAAGACAAGATGACCAACGCAGAGGCCCGCGCCCTCACCTCAGTGGTGGGCTTCGTGAAGGAGAGAGGGTGCCACCCTTTTTCTGAGGCCAGCAGGAGGGCCTTCTCCTATTACAAGAGAGGACTCGTCAATTGGGCCAATCTCATCTTGGCCACGCGCGAGCTTGCTGCAGACCTGGACGGCCCTGACAGCCCCAGGATGATCTTGGGCATCCTTGACGAGGCAGGCGAATCCACGGAAGCCCTAGCCATCATCTCGCTGATATTGCTGGTCCGCAGTGACGGCAGGGTAATCATCTGCGGCGACGAGAATCAGCTCCACCCCGCAGTCATTTCAGACCGAGCCCCGGCGATGGGCATGTCCCTCTCTGTCCTCAAGCGCTTCACGACTCCCTCGGGAGCAACCCAGCCTACACCGTGCTCCTGGATCGCTGCGGCCGCATGTGCCCTAGCATCCTTCAGTGGCCATCCCATTGTTTCTACGAAGGCAGGCTCGTCTCGGGACTCAGCAGCAGTGCTACCCAGAAGCCCCTGATGAAAGGGCTCCCGTGGCGCAAGGCCAGGCCACATTCGCAGGATGAAGTGCAGGCCTGCCGCGGCGTGGGACACGAAGGCGAGCAGCTCCCCATCGGCACCGGAGGATTCCAGAACCCTACCCACGGAGCGCCCGCAGGCGATCACATTCGCGTGCTCGTAGTGCACGAGAAGTCAGCCGAGGTCACATCGGACCTAGCAGAGGGCATCGCTACTGTAATTAAGAGAGGCTGCGACTGTGTGCGAGATCGTCAAGGCCGCCGAGAAGCACCTTCTGGAGCACAATAAACAGGTCCTGGTACTCTGCGGGTATAAAATGCAGCCGGTCTTCTTTGAAAAGGGCTGGCCCATTGGTCCCCGTAACTTCCTCCAATCCTATTAGCAGGACAAGGGTAAAGCGAAGGGCAAGGACGCGCCAGACGGGAAGGGCACGCCACTTGGATCACGGGGTGCCACGCCCCCTGGTTCCCCGCGGCCTGGAAAAAAGGCTGGACAAGGAAAGGGGGCGCCAGGCGGAAACGTCTGCCGCCAGACTCCCAGCGTCCTCAACGGCCTCCACCTGAGTTTCCTCGGCCTCGAGGCGCGATGTCCGCAGCTGTTCCAGAGGGACTCATCGCTGTCGCCACCGTGGACAGCAGCCAATGTGGCGAGGCCGCCCTAGTCATTCTGTGCGCGACCCGGGCCAACGAATACGGTCAGTGGGGCTTCGTGGTCGACACACGCAGGATCAACGTGGGTTTCACTCGCCAGCCGCTGAGTCCCAGATGAGCCTCCTGGCGGAGTGGGCATGGACTGACGAGCCATGGACCCAGTTCCGGGGCAGCCCATGCACCGGGAAGGAGCTGGCAGAGCCTCCAGGATTCAACCTTTCCCGACTGCAGCAGGGCTCAGTCGGAGAAACTCCTCCCCAGAGGAAAAAGGCACGGATCGAAGCAGAGCGAGTGAGACGGGCCCAGGAGAAGATGCTTCTGAAGGTGCAGGAACAACATGCCCTAGGGTTTGAGACAATGTGCAACAGCCTGCTCCCGGCAGACTTCCGCTGGGACTGGCTGGCAATGGATCTCCAAGCGGCAGGCGCCGCCTTGCTGATGAGCCCAGCGCTGGCTCTAGTCCTTTACTGCGTGCGCAGCCTCCACCCCCGCATCTACGGCCTCGGTGACACTCCAGTCGACCTACATGAACACTGCCAAGGGCCGGTCAGCCACGACGGCTTCATCTATGACTTGGAGCTAGGCCTGGATCCGACCAACTACGTATGTGCAGCCACCTGGGCATGTCTCCTACAGCTTGCAGGGTTCCAGCCAAGCAGCGACCAGGACAATAATATCCCAGAGGAGAGACTCCCACCAGAGCCAAGGCGACCCAGAGGGCGCAATCGATGGACGCAGAGGCTGTCTTCCGGTGTCCCAGCCGGTACCCCCAGACAGCCGCCAGCTGCCTGGAGCGGCACTACCTGCGAATGTGACCGACACCAGGACCGCACGCGCTCGTGTAGCCCCTGACAGCCACGCCCGCAGTTTCCGAAACACGCTGAAAGGCCTCGACAGGGCCCCCTCAGCACCGCGTGGGCCAACAGGGGGTGGCGCGAAGAGGGCGGCCTTCTGAGAGGGTGGCGCTTCTGAGAAGGCGGGGGCCTTCTTAGGAGGGCCTGGCGTTTTTCAAAAAGCCTTCTCAGAAACCTTGAGGCCCCTCTGCGAAGGCCCCTGCTTTCTCAGAAGCGCGCCGCCTTCTTGGAAGGCCGCCGTTCCCGCGCCACCCCCTGGTGCGCACCGCCAATGAGAGCCAGCGGTGGCTTGGAATCGGCCGACCTCGATGGATCTGCGCCGTCGGGAAGACGCGATCGCTTAATGCAGAACGGTCCACACAACTTCAGAAGCCAACGCCAGAGTCGCCACGACTCGAGCCTGCCGTCGTCCATTGCCGGGATGCGGGGAGGAGGAGGAGGGGGGGGAGGAGGAGGAGGAGGAGGAGGAGGAAGACCAGTGTGCATCCCAAACGCGCCAACAATTTTGCAATAAACCTTCCCTCCAAGTTCTCTCTTCGCAGGTATTTGTAAGCTTTTATTTTGACTGCGGAAGTGCCCCATTGGAAGACTACTGTCGGAGAGTCCCCAATCGTGCCCAAACTCAATTCCTGGGATCTCAGCGCCGCGAACCAACTTGATTATTTCATTTTGGCAATTTCATGTAGTGCCATAACACTGTTCCTGGGAACTCAGCGCCGCGAGTCAACTTTGATATCGTTTCGACAATATTTATTCGCTCCGCATCACCAGTCCTGGGACTACAACCGTACGAATCATTCCCGAAACTGATGCAACATTTAAGAACGAATGTGCGCGGCGCTGAGGCGGGTGCCACGTTTTGAACAAGAGCCAACGTCCATCCCTGAAACCGTTGCACGGTTTTCAGACGAATGTGCGCGTCGCTAATGCGATAACCATATACAACAAACAGCCGCCCTTCATCCTTGAAACTGTTGTAAATCTTTAGGACGAATGTGCGGGGCTCTAAGGCGAGAGCCACACCATTTGCATTTTGAAAACCACGCGCCCTCCATCCGTAAAGCGGTTGCACATGTCAAGTTTCTGGATCGTGAATCGTGGGTGAAATCTCAGGCGAAACGCGGGGCCCGCCTTACGGACACGTCTGCGTGTGGGACAGGGAGGTAAGGAAAAGGGATGGTAGAGGATGAGGATAAGGAGGAGGAGGAGGAGGAGGAGGAGGAGGAGTAGGAGGAGGAGGAGGAGGAGGAGGAGGAGGAGGAGGAGGAGGAGCAGGAGGAGGAGGAGGAGGAGGAAGAGGATCTCTTGCACTGCGGGGGACTGTGGCTGCGTTCAGCTGGTTCAACAGGGGGAGGAGGAGGAGCAGTAGGAGGAGAAGAGGAGGAGGAGAAAGAAACGGAGGAGGAGAAGGAGGAGGAGGAGGAGGAGGAGGAGGAAGAGGACGAGGAGGAGGAGGAGGCACGTGGAGACAAGTGGATACAAGTGGAGAGAACCTCAATGTCCCGAGGGCCTTGCTCGCCACGACGGGCGCTAGAGTAAACCTACTCCTCAAAAAAACTCCTGGAGGCCCACATCTGCAGCATGTGTTCCCTTGGCCTCAGCGATGAAACTCACAACTGAGGTGGGGTCAACGAAACCATGCATACGGGCCACATCAACATCGAGGAGGTGGGGAGACAACAGAAAGCCGAAGGCCGTCCCGCCACCCGACCCAGCCCCCCCCCCGACGAATCGACACGCTGCTCCAGCACATCACTGAAGCCGCCAGTGGCGGCCAGGGAGGGGAGCTTGCCGCTCCAGTAGTCCCGTGGGTCCTGCGCGGGCGGGCGCAGGTCCTCGAGGATGGCGTTGAGCCGACCTGGATACTGGCTCGTCTGACGCGGGCTCTCCGAGTGCGGAGTCCTGGGGCGTCTCGCCCCTTACAACGCGCAGCGAGGCCCATCCCTTGGGCACAGTGTTTGCCGACGGACGCGCCACACTGCACACAAACGAGGACACGAAGGCCAGGCTCGACCTCGGCTTCCCCAGGAGCGGGCACCACAGAAGCCTGAACGACAGAGTGTCCGTTGAAATCCCATGGACCACCATCAAACACAACAGTGCTGGGGGAGGGGTCCAGGGGAGGAGCAGCAGGCGCAGCAGCAGCCGAGGAGGCAGACGGGGCGAGGCGAGGAGAGTAGAGGGAGCCGTCAGAATACGGCTCTACACCCAATCTCGCACACTCCTCCAGCAGCCCCCTGCCCATCGGGGTGGTACTTAAATCAACGATGAGATCCGATGTCCCAGCAACACCTTCCGAGTCCGACAGTTCGAAAGCCCCAAACACCTGCTGGGCCTTCGCACGCCGTCCTGACGCGGTCAACGCAAGCGTCTCCACGCCTTCGGTCAAGAGGGCCTGCTGGGGGGGCATTCCAAAGAAGAGCTCCCTTCTTAGCCCAAGAGTCCGCCTGCCTGCTGGCAAGAATGCGCTACTCTTCATGCTCATCGGCGGCAGAGCTCACGGGGACATGAGCACGGACTTTCTTGACAGTGGCCATCCTACCAACACCATTCCACCACTTCTCCCCAACGTGGCGACGAGGGTTGGATATAGCAAGGGCAGCACCAGCACCTGTAGCACAGCTGATGGACCCCTTACAATCACTGTAGACCACCATAGGATTGTCTGGGTCAATCTTGACAGTCTCCGAGAGAACTGAGAAAGCAAAGCCTTCCGCATATCTGGCAAGCTGCTCTGGGGCGAGGTGGGGGGGAAGGATCCCATACTACCCGTTACGAAAGTTATTCATCTTGAGCGCTGACGGCTAGGGCGTCTCCGAGTGGCCACCCTCCCCCCCGTAGACTCCTAGCGCGGCAGTCTTCGGCCTGGCTTGGCGGGAGAGATTTCCGGGGTTCTCCCTGGTAGCATTAATAGTATATAACCAATTCAGGATAACATCTCTCCCCCGTAAATTCACAAGGGGGAAATCACTCCACGTCACTTCCAGGCAACTCTGAATCTCTCCCCGTATGAAACCACAAGGAACAATCACTCCCATACCACTTCTCACCACAGCGCCCACACATGTCAATTTTAGCCAAGATGAATTAACTTTCGTAACGGGGATGAGGACCCACGGCTCTTTCACACGTCAATGTCAGCCAATGCCATGAGGAACCCCACTTCGAAATCCGAGCGGCCCAGCATCGCGCTCGATAGACACGTCGCCATCATCATTGCCGCCGCTGCTTCGCTGCGACGACTAACTGCGCATCAGAGTTGTCCCGATTTCGAGCCCCGCCTTGGGCGGGGCCGACCGTCTGTCGTTTGCGTTCGCGCCTGAGGCGGATACGGATTTCGCGCTCGCGTCGGGGCAGCGTTCTTTGCGGCGTCGCCATCGGGCTTCCAGCGGTACTGCGTGCACTCGGCGCGCCAACTCCTGCATGGTTGCGTCTTTGCTCGTTGCGCGCTTGCGGTCTCGCAGACCGTGGCAGGCAGCATTGCCAAGGGTCTGCGGGCCACTGCAAGCGCGTTGTGGCGGCCAAAGGCGCTGCTGTGAAGGGGTGGCGCTGGTCTCACCCTTGTAGAAGGGCAGTGTAAGATACCGCTTACCCGTTACGAAAGTTATTCATCTTGAGCACTGACGGCTAGGGCGTCTCCGAGTGGCCCCCCCCCCCCCCGTAGACTCCTAGCGCGGCAGTCTTCGGCCTGGCTTGGCGGGGGAGATTTCCGGGGTTCTCCCTGGTAGCATTAATAATATATAACCAATTCAGGATAACATCCCTCCCCCGTAAATTCACAAGGGGGAAATCACTCCACGTCACTTCCAGGCAACTCTGAATCTCTCCCCGTATGAAACCACAAGGAATAATCACTCCCATACCACTTCTCACCACAGCGCCCACACATGTCAATTTTAGCCAAGATGAATTAACTTTCGTAACGGGGATGAGGACCCACGACTTTTTCACACGTCAATGTCAGCCAATGTCATGAGGAACCCAAATTCGAAATCCGAACGGGGCCCAGCATCGCGCTCGATAGACACGTCGCCATCATCATTGCCGCCGCTGCTTCGCTGCGACGACTAACTGCGCATCAGAGTTGTCCCGATTTCGAGCCCCGCCTTGGGCGGGGCCGACCGTCTGTCGTTTGCGTTCGCGCCTGAGGCGGATGCGGATTTCGCGCTCGCGTCGGGGCAGCGTTCTTTGCGGCGTCGCCATCGGGCTTCCAGCGGTACTGCGTGCACTCGGCGCGCCAACTCCTGCATGATTGCGTCTTTGCTCGTTGCGCGCTTGCGGTCTCGCAGACCGTGGCAGGCAGCATTGCCAAGGGTCTGCGGGCCACTGCAAGCGCGTTGTGGCGGCCAAAGGCGCTGCTGTGAAGGGGTAGCGCTGGTCTCACCCTTGTAGAAGGGCAGTGTAAGATACCGCTTACCCGTTACGAAAGTTATTCATCTTGAGCACTGACGGCTAGGGCGTCTCCGAGTGGCCACCCTCCCCCCCGTAGACTCCTAGCGCGGCAGTCTTCGGCCTGGCTTGGCGGGGAGATTTCCGGGGTTCTCCCTGGTAGCATTAATAGTATATAACCAATTCAGGATAACATCTCTCCCCCGTAAATTCACAAGGGGGAAATCACTCCACGTCACTTCCAGGCAACTCTGAATCCCCGTATGAAACCACAAGGGAATCACTCCCATACCACTTCTCACCACAGGTGTCAATTTTAGCCAAGATGCTTTGGTCACGGGGTATATAACTTCGAAATCATCGCGCTTGTCATCTCTCCCCCGTAAGATAGGGGGAAACGAAAGTTACTCGCAGACCGTCATTGCCTCTGCGGGGCACTGCAAGCGCGTTGTGGCGGCCAAAGGCGTTGCTGTAGCGCTGGTCTCACCCTTGTAGAAGTGAACCCGTTACGAGTTATTCATCTTGAGCACTGACCTAGGGCGTCTCCGAGTTTCCCCCCGTAGACTCCTAGCACGGCAGTCTTCGGCCTGGCTTGGCGGGAGAGATTTCCGGGGTTCTCCCTGGTAACATTAATAGTATATAACCAATTCAGGATAAAATCTCTCCCCCGTAAATTCACAAGGGGGAATCACTCCCGTCACTTCCAGGCAACTCTGAATCTCTCCCCGTATGAAACCACAAGGAATAATCACTCCCATACCACTTCTCACCACAGCGCCCACACATGTCAATTTTAGCCAAGATGAATTAACTTTCGTAACGGGGATGAGGACCCACGGCTCTTTCACACGTCAATGTCAGCCAATGCCATGAGGAACCCCACTTCGAAATCCGAGCGGCCCAGCATCGCGCTCGATAGACACGTCGCCATCATCATTGCCGCCGCTGCTTCGCTGCGACGACTAACTGCGCATCAGAGTTGTCCCGATTTCGAGCCCCGCCTTGGGCGGGGCCGACCGTCTGTCGTTTGCGTTCGCGCCTGAGGCGGATACGGATTTCGCGCTCGCGTCGGGGCAGCGTTCTTTGCGGCGTCGCCATCGGGCTTCCAGCGGTACTGCGTGCACTCGGCGCGCCAACTCCTGCATGATTGCGTCTTTGCTCGTTGCGCGCTTGCGGTCTCGCAGACCGTGGCAGGCAGCATTGCCAAGGGTCTGCGGGCCACTGCAAGCGCGTTGTGGCGGCCAAAGGCGCTGCTGTGAAGGGGTAGCGCTGGTCTCACCCTTGTAGAAGGGCAGTGTAAGATACCGCTTACCCGTTACGAAAGTTATTCATCTTGAGCAGTGACGGCTAGGGCGTCTCCGAGTGGCCACCCTCCCCCCCGTAGACTCCTAGCGCGGCAGTCTTCGGCCTGGCTTGGCGGGGGAGATTTCCGGGGTTCTCCCTGGTAGCATTAATAGTATATAACCAATTCAGGATAACATCTCTCCCCCGTAAATTCACAAGGGGGAAATCACTCCACGTCACTTCCAGGCAACTCTGAATCTCTCCCCGTATGAAACCACAAGGAATAATCACTCCCATACCACTTCTCACCACAGCGCCCACACATGTCAATTTTAGCCAAGATGAATTAACTTTCGCAACGGGGATGTAGACAGCCCAAACAAGGTTGCCAGCACTATAGACCTGCACAATCGCCCATCCACATTTAGAAAGCCCTGACCACTGCCATCGACGAAGACAGCCCCTGAAAACCTCCAGCCCACTGGGACCCCAACCCACCGTCTAAGATGCTCAGGCTTCGCCTCACTCCTGGGGAGACAGCGGGAGGGGGAGGGGAAGAGACAGCGACAAAAGAGCTAGCCGTAAACCTCGCTTTTGTCCCTGACTCTCTTGGCCGCCTGCTGGATCGACTGTGGGCACTCTTGGCGACGAATGTGCTGAAGGTATGGGCATCATCCATAGAAACGATAGAACAGTGCTTCCCTAAGACCACACAGGAGGCACTTGCCATGCTGGCTCTCGTCTCTGGCGAAGAGCCGGGCCTGTGTGCAGTGGGAGCCACCGATCAGAGAACGGATCGTATTCTTGTGGTGGGCCGTCCAAGTCTCGGACTCTTTTTTTCTAAAGCAAGCGACGCACGGGCGCCCAGTGCAGAGGCGCAGGCCAGGCGCCTTCGAGGCGCCCGAGAGGCAGAACATCCGAGGCGTCCACAGCCTGCCTGACACGTTCGCAGCAAACAGCGGGCGAGAACTCGAGTACATCATGCTCGACATCCCTGGCCAACAAGCTGGAAGCCGTGGGCACAGCAGTGCCCACCCGAGCTGAAGGTGGAAGCGCAGCCTGGGCCAGGCCCACACATGGAGTTCAGGGGCGGGGCCGAGCTGGGAGGGACCGACCCTCGGTCCGGCAAGCCTCCAGAGGCCCGTGCCCAGGGAGGGCCGAGATGGGCGCCAGGGCCCAGCGTTTCATGGCCTCGACCGTGTGAACAGTCAGCGGGTCTCGAAAGGCTCCGCGCGGCGACGCACGGAGACGCAGGCCCACAGAGGCACACGCAGGACGACGATCTTCTGCTCGAAGGGCCGTGAGACAGAGTGCATGCATCTCAATGTCCGAGATCCCTGTCGCCGCCGACCCCCACACTGCCGTCGCCGTAGGAGACCACCTCATCACTGTGCTGACTTGAGCGCCAGCCTCTCGTAGCTGAATTACTTTGGCAGAGACACGCTTGGCTTTCTGAAACCGCTTGTCCTGTTCACCTATTCTGCGTGCGGTCCCGTCGTTAGCGTCAGTGCCCAAGCACCTGACGCCCACCAGACAGTCCTTCTCCTTGAGACTCCATCTGGCAGACAGGGCATATGTGAGTTCGCGAGAGCTGGACAGGAAACCAGTTCTCTCCCAGTTGACGCGCAGCTGCTTCGCCTCAAGGCCTCTGACCAGGTCCATCGTGGCGTCAGGAAACGGATTGACCACCTGGGCCTGGGCCCCCACGGCTTGCAGCAAGACATCATCCACAGTGTTCTGAAAAGGAACCGCAGGAAACTGCTTCTGAAGCTTCACGACGAGGGTGTGTACCGGAAGCTCGGCCAGAGCCAAGGCACACGAGCGACCTGCCGAGGGGGGCGAGACGCGGGTAGGGAGGGAGGGAACGCCCCAGCACCACGGCCCCGCCGCGGCCCCGCCACGCGGAGACGAGTGGGCCGTCTTCGCGGCGCTCTTCGGCGTGGTCATGACGGCCAGGCTCGTCCCTCCGTTGGGGGGGCTCCTCTCTTCTCCTTCTTCTCGTCCCCTCCTCCTCCTCCTCCTCCTTGGCCAGGTTCAGTATTGAGGCCTCCTCGCCCTCCCATCAGCTGGGAAGCTGACAGCCTTCTGGAACGAAGAGATGGGGAGTGCCAGCCAGCCCCGCCGTCAGGGAGGGCTTGTCAGGGTTGGACAGGGTAACTCGGCGAAGCGTCGGCGTCGTCTTGTCGCCCTCCTCGCCAGAGAGGCCAAAGTGACGGCCTCCTGCGCCATCCCTGCCGGGATCCGCGGGGTGGGGTGGGGGAAAAGAATCGGCGGTTCAAAGGTGGGGTCCTGAGGGGTGGGGTCCTCAGGATAGGAAGGGATCCAAGGGTGGATTCCCATTGTTTGAGGCACCTCGCCCTTAGGACCCTATCTCTCTGAACCCCATCTTTGAACCACCGAAGGGCGAGTTGCGAGTTCCGGCCTGCCCCGCTCCAGAGCACGGGGGCGCGCGGGCTTTCTCGCGCGCGATAGGGCGGGCGGGGCAGCCCTGCTCCGCAGGAAGGGGGAAAGGGGCGATGGGGGGAGCCTCGGGGTGGGGGCGGGGGCGGCCGCGCCATTTGGCCAGGCGTTGTCGTGGTCGTCTTCCTCCTCCTCTTCCTCCTCCTCCTCGCTAGGAGGGCTTCTTGCCGCTCTGCGGTGCGGGGCCCATGTCCATGTCGCCCAGGCCAGCGGTTGCGCGACCAGCAGCTGCCCTCGAAGGGGGCGACCCCTCTCCACAGGAGGACAGGAATTAGGAGGAAACAGTAGCAGGAGGATGACGGTGATGAGAAGGAGCAGGGTGATGACTTGACTTGCGCTGGCTATAGGCGGTGCCTGGAGCTCTTAAGTGACTGCTGCTGTGTCGAGGAAAACCCCAGCAGCACGAGGCGTGGTGACTCTGCTCAAAGCAGGGTGGTGATGATGATGATGATGATGATGATGGTGGTGGTGGTGGTGGTGATGATAATGATGGTGGTGATGATGATGAGGATGAGGATGATGAGGATGAGGATGAGACTGAGGACGAGGATGAGCATCATGATGATGATGGTGGTGCTGATGATGATGACGATGAAGATGATGATGCTGCTGCTGATAATGAGGATGAGGACGAGAATCAGGATGAGGATGATGATGATTCTGCTGCTGCTGCTGATGACGATGATGATGATGGTGCTGAAGATGAGAATGTTGATGATGCTGCTGCTGATGATGATGATGATGAGGATGATGATGTTGAGGATGAGGATGAGGATGATGATAAGCATGAGGATGAGGATGCTGATGATGATGAGGATGAGGGTGAGGATGAGGATGTGGGTGAGGATGATGATGATAAGGATGCTGATGCTGATGATGCTGCTGATGATGAGGATGGTGATGAGAGTTCGAATGATGATGAT